>JARHVA010008491.1:0-477661 GCA_037957365.1 Torreya grandis | reverse complement strand
GAACACATGGCATCCATAGGTTTAGGTGGAGCGTGATGAAATTTTAGAGTCTCATGAGATGTGAGTTTGAGGATAGTATTGATCAAGAGATGGGATCATACCACCAACACCTTCTATCTATCGATCAAAGAGTTGATAGTGACTCAAGAGGATGTATACAAGAATTTATGACTACCATTCTAGGGTGAGGAGCTCTTCTCATGTTTGAGAGAGGATCATGATATTCACATGGTGGCATTATTTGTGGAGCATATTAGTGAGGTGACCTATCACTCAGTGATCTTTACCTATGAGCCACTATATATTACTGATGAGGAGTATCAACTAAGCATCTTAATGATGATAGGGATTACCATGTATGCATCACCAAATGTAGATGGTGGGATATTTATGATTGCATTGACAAGTGTTTTAGCATAGATGGTTAATCATTAGAATGTATTTACATGGGGACCAATATTTTTGGCAAAGTTATATAGAGAGTTGTGGAGATTGAGACTATGATGGTGATATAATTTATGTGTTGGGAACTTACTCCACTATTTGTAATTTGAGCATATCATGGTGACATGACCATTAGGGTTACCTACCATGATTCTAGCCAGCTTTAGGGTGGATTTTAGATGGTCGAGAGATGGGATGGCCCAAACCTGAGTAGATGGCATAGTGCATGATATTGATTATTATAGGCATATAATAGAGGGTTTGATCCCTTTATATATTATGTGGAAACCCTACTTGACATAACCTTCATTTAGAGGATAGGTAGAGTAGCTAGTTGTCTTATAGAGTTCATTATGGGTTAGAGGGAGATGAGTCAGTGAGATGGAGATGGTACCCATGGCATGGGTCAAGAGGTAGTTTGGCCTACTATAAGATGTACCACCTACCTTCCATTAATATAGGAGGGAATGATATAGAGGCACCCCCACCCTTGCCATAGGAGACAGATGGGATGCATTTTGAGGAGCTACTAGTAGGGTCGGGTGTAGTAGATTAAGGGTGCACAAAAATATATATGGCTTGGTGGGTAGGTTTGCATCCCATGATGGAGGTCAAGAGGCCACCACTAGATTTGTAGGGGTTAATCAGAGAGAGAGAGAGATACAAATATACAGGCATAGGATGCAGTGATATAGGGACATGATGTAGTAGTGTAGGCTTGAGATGTGGTAGTGCAAGCTTGACATACAGCTCAAGCATAGGTATTGGTTTTATAGGGATAAGTGGTGACATTACATAGCTAGGTTAGGGAATTACAAGGCTAGATCAGGTATTATAGGGTTAAGTTACTACACTAACAATAGAGAGAGATACTTTAATAGTAGCAAGTCAGGCTACCCCTCCTCTTCCATCACAGGGACCAATATAGGTTAGGCCTTAAGTAGGTGTGATGGGACCACCATAGACTATATCTCTGGTGAGGTATACTACTACCCTTGATGATATTTATTATTATGAGAGGGACATTAGGGAGTTCCCATAGATTCAAAGCAATTCTAAGTTTAGAGAGTAGGAGAGATTAGTGACATGTGCCATGACTTCTAGCTCATGTAGACACAGATAGGTGGAGAGTGGTGATGACACTTCTTCTTCATGACCACACAGAGAGCCTCGAGGACTTTGAGTGCTAGAGTTTATTATTTTTATATATTTTATATGCACACTAGCCTACGAGTTGAAGATGAGAGATGTATATTTTGAGAGAGATGATATTGTGATGATGTATTGATGTACATGTATGTTGAGTGTGTGTGTGTGTGTGTGTGTGTGTGTGTGTGTGTGTGTGTGTGTGTGTGTGTGTGTGTGTGTATATATGAGATGTATATTTATTATGATTTTTAGATGCATTTATTGTGAATGTGATGATGATGTTGATGTTGATGCTTATTTAATGTTATGTTAATGTTGAGAATGTTAGTTGAGTTAAAGCATTTTCCATATGTGTGATGGTATATGCATAGTTGGCTTGTTAGCATCGTCTTAGCATTTTTCCATATTTGTGATGGTGTATGATTAAAATGAATAGGTTGGTTATGTTATTATACTTCATCATTTTCCATATTTTGTGATGGTGTATGGTTAAAATAAATGGAGTAGGCTTGATAGTGTTTATGTGAAATTTTCATCTCAGTAAAGAGATTGACATGTGGTTTGGATGGAAAAATAAAGAGGTAGAATTATCAAGTACTGGAAAATAACATAATCATAACATAAATAGGCTCAAGAATATGATCCTCTTTCATGCTTTGCATCATTGGGCCATTTTTATTATTATAGAAGCATCATGTTCACCTTGTGTTAAGTGAGTTTAAAGTCCCTTGAAAGAGTATGAAGGAAAAAAGGCTAAATGAGTTAAAGTGTTTGGGTAGCATAACCTTTGAAGTAGGGATGATATGCCTCTAGTGTGGGTGACTTGAGAGTGACTATAGGTAAGTCCATGACTTAAAGCTTTTTTTTAAAAATGTGTGTGTGTGTAAGTTGATCAATGTGGGAAGCCTACAATGGGATTTTGTATGTGTTAAGGTCATATTAATTTTAATGAATACGAGAATATTTTTATTTGTATTTCCCTTTGAGAACAAATCTTGGCCTAGCCATCCTTTAAGGGAGTGGTCTAAGCATTTGTTTTTTATTTTGAAATAGTTATCTTTCAAGGGAGCAGTCTACATTGAGAAACATGACCTCAGAGATTAGAACTTGTCTACATATCCTTTTTTTTATTTTAGTCATGGAAAAGTCTATAGAGGCTTAGGAATTTTCAATTTTGAGGGAAAAACCATATTACCTCATAAGTTAACTAAGTGTGTAGGAGTAAGGGTTAAGATGAAGGGAGATGAATGTAATAGGGGTGCTCAAAGGATGAGCTCAAGTGAAACATGAGGTGAAGTGATGCTTATTTAACAAAATAATGGTTGTAGGTGTAAGGCATTTAAAGGCTCTAGTTATAGCCTTCCTTTGAGAGAAGACAAGAGATGAGTTCCTAAGCTATACTTGTGAGTTGTGATGTAGGGTCCAAGCCAATTAGGAGCAAACTTACCTTGTTTGGTTTTCTCCATGTTCATCACATGTTGATTGTTTAAAGATGAGATCAACAATATTTAAATATTTCTTATTGAGGTTTTTATTGTAAGCACGTTTGATATTCTCTTGATAGATTTTAAGGTGGTTGAGGGCTATGAGACAATGCTCATCAAACAACTTGAGTTTATCCAAAAATTCTTGGTGAAAGTCATCATTAGTATGTCTTTTAGAGAAATGCAAAGAGAGGGAATCTAAACCTCAAGAGGAAAAACACCCTCTATCCCATACACCAAGGAAAAAGGTGTATCACCTATAGGGGTTTGAATGCTATTATAGTAAGCCCATAAATCAAAGGGAATGTGTGTGTGTCAATCCTTGCTCATATCATTGACTACCTTCATGGAATTTTTGTAAATGTTTTATTAGAAGCTTCTGCATGTCCATTCTTTTATGGGTAGTACGAAGATGAGAAGCTTAATTTAATTTCAAATTTATCATAAAGACTTTAGACAATCTTATTTTTGAAATATTTTCTATTATCTATTATAATTTTATGAGGGAAACCAAAATGATAGATGATGTGATGGTTGAAAAAATCAAAAATTTTGTCAACCTTAGTGGAGATGAGAGGAATAACCTTGACCCACTTTTTGAAGTATTCAGTGGTAGTAATGATAGAATGGTGACGAAGGGATGAATAAAAGTTAATCTCCCTAATTAAATCTAAGCCCCATTGGGAGAAGGGCCAGAAGTCTATGGTGACTTATAATACATGACCTAGAATGTGAAGGAGGTTAGCGTGTTATTGAAATTTGACACAACACCAAATGTAATCACTATAGTCTTGATGTAGTGTTGGACAATAATAGCTGAGTCAAAGGATACGCTTGGCAACTATGTGACCATTGAAATATCCACCAAAAATCTGATCATGGACTTCCTTAATAGTGAAGAGAGTGTCAGTACTAGTGAGGAATCTAAGGAGGAGACCATCAAAACCTTGCTTATAGAGAAGTCCCCCTAGCATAGTGTAATGAGTGGCACATTTTATAAAGGAGCGTCTCCCATTATAGGAGAGATCATAAGGGGTAAGAGAAAAGGAAAGATAATCTGATAGTTGCTTATAACATAATTCATGTGGCTTAGATATCACATTATCAATGAAGAGAATGTTATTTGATGCATAGGAGGGTAATGTTAAGTGATGCATAGTGACATAGATTTTTGAGGAAGAGGATGAAGAGGGTATGTGTAAAGTAAGTAAAACCATTGTGTCAGTAAACTTGTTTGTAGATAAAGGAATAGTTTGTAAGAGATAAGAGTCAAATGATCCCAATAGCATATCTACATAAAGTTTATACCATTTCAAAATTTTGTTTTTGTATAGGTAATAGCCATTAACCTAGTTAACCACTAGCTGAGAATCACCAAAAATGGTTATGGATTTAATACCCAAAAAGAGAGCCATTTGAAGCCCTAATATCAAAGCCTCATATTCATCCATATTATTAGTACATTCAAAATCTATTTTAAATTACAAAGGCATAGGCTCACCATCTAGAGGAATAAGAATGACCTCCACACCCCACCATATTGACATTTAGATCCATCAAAGAACATGATAATTTGAAAGGAGATGTCATTAGTGGAGAGAATTACAATGGATTCATTAGGTAATTTGAGGTTTGAAGGTTGGTTTTTAGGTAAATGGGTGGTAGCTAATTGTTCAACAATACTTTGACCTTTAATAGAATTTTGTTGAGTAAACTCTAATTCAAATTTATCAAGGAGCATGAGCCATCGAGCTACGTGTTGTTTATGATATGTCTTGGAATGCATGTATGTAATGGGATTAGTATGGGTGAACATGTAGGTTGTGTGATTTAGGAGATAATGACAAAGCTTGGAGGTTGAAAAGACCAATGTGAGGCAAAGTGTTTTAGTATGGGTATGTCGAGTCTCTTAATCAATAAATGTGTAGTTTATGTAGTAAACCACCTGATATCGATGGTTATTATCTTGATGTGCAATCATAGCACCCATATAATGGTTTATTGTATAGATGTAAAGGTGGAAAGGCTGATTTTCATTAGGTGGAATAAGAACTGGTGGGGAAAGGGGATATTGTTTAAGATCATCAAAATACTCTTGGAAATTTGTATTCGAATGGAAAGAGACATGATTTTTGAGGAGATAATGAAAGGGTTGACAATGATCTGACAACTAGGAGATGAATTAGTGGATTGACCAAATTTTGTCTTTCAAGCTATAGAGTTGTTTAGTATTAGTAGGTGGAGGCATCTCTAGTATTGATATAACATTAGTAGGGTTAACTTCAATACTATGGAGAGAAATGATAAAACTAAATAACTTATTAGAAATAAAACCAAAGACACATTTATTTGGGTTTAGTCATACATTATATTGGAGGAGAAGAATAAATATGATTTTGAGAATCATCAATTGATCTTGGTGAAGCTTAGACTTTCCAAGTAGGTCATCCATGTAATCTTCCATAATTTTGTGTAGGAGATCATAGAAGATATAAGTCATAGTGTGTTGGTAGGTAACACCATCATTCTTTAGACCAAAAGGCATGACATCATAATAGAAAGTACCCCACGGGGTAATGAAGGTGGTCTTATGTTAATCCTCAAGAGTAACTAGGATTTTATTATATCCAAAGAACCCATTTATAAGTGATAGCATCTCATGGCTGGCTATTAGATCAACAAGTTGGTTGATACTTAGCAATGGGAAGTCATCTTTTGGACAAGTGAGGTTTAAGTCATGATAGTCAGTGAAAATATGGATTCCCTTAGTCAATTTTGTGATAGGAACAATATTGGAAATACATTATGGGTAGTCAATGGGTTGGATAAAGTTAATAGAAATGAGGTGTTGGAGCTCTTATTTGACAAGGAGAGCAATATGAGGATGCATCTTGTGAATCTTTTGCTTAACAAGTTTAGCATTTTGATTGGTGAAAATGTTATGGGTGATGATAGAGGGGTTAATATTAGGCATGTTTATGTTTCATATGGGAGTGATCATTAGATATAGGAATCATCTGTACCCATGTATGTGAGAATAACATCATTATATTGACATTAGATAGTGTTAATAGAGGGAGAGTCTTCATCAATTATTTTAGGATGTATGAGGAAGGGACATTTTTTCCTTACCCTGGTGATAGGTGAGAGGTCCCAAACGGATGACATTTATTGAAAAAAAATTAGGAGGTATAGATACCTCTGATCTGGTAGGTGATAGTGGAGAAAAAGGTGGAGAGGGAAAGACTATCTCTTCAATAATTGGTACATGGGAAGTTTTGGTGAGTTTCATTGGTTCATCATAACCCACATCATGCCTCTTTTGTAATTTTCAATGATTTGGCTAATGGGATATTCAATAGGCATATGGACACCCTACTCATAATGACCTAAACAAAATGTTTTATAGGCACACTGATAGAGATAGGTGTGTGTGAAACTAAGATTGATCAAGAAATATAAATCATAGGTAAATGGTTGTGTTGAAGAGGATGGATTGCTGGCAATGAGAGTTTGATCCATTCCCCCATATGTGAAATTAGTTTGAAGGTTAGGGGGCCCATAAGGGATGACCATCCCAATGTGGGGATCATAATTTGGGTGCATATAAATATTTCCATACTCTTTTTGAGTATAGAATATGTCAAGCATTAAAAAATGATATTATCCAAGTGATAAACATTTAAAAGTTTCCTCCATGGGATCCTTGCCAAAAATTTGTGTTGTCTGTATTTGTGTAACCAAGGTAGTGGAGCTTGTGGAAGCTTCAAAAGTATCATGTGGATAAGATGATATCTATAATAGAATAAGAACATCATTGGGACTATAATTCATGTTACATGTTTTAAATGGAGGTGGGTTAATGGGTATAACATGCATTTGCCCATCATGCTCAAAATTAACATAATGGTGCAAAGTTAAGGGTACACATACCATAACATGTATCCAAGGTCATCCAAGTAGTATGTTATATTAGAAATCTCCTTATAAAACATAGAAGAGCTCAATAATTATGTAGGGACCTACATGGATATGTAATATAATAGTGCCCACTGTAGTAGCTATGGTATCATTAAAGGATTAGAGTACCACATCAGTTTGATACATGCAATTCTCGGGAAGAACTAGTTATTTATAGGAATGGGTGGAAATAATATTAATACTATCTCCCCCATACATCATGACTCTCTTGACATGAGTTTGATCAATATATGCGATAATAAAAAGGGCAAAATCCTAATCTTTAAGGTGTTGAAGTGGAATTTCTAAATTACTAAAGGAAATTAGGGAGATGTAATTAAGAGAGCTAACTAAAGCTACAAGAGGTTGGAAATCATTAGGTTGTACCTCAAGTACTTGTAAGGAACTAATCAAAGCTTGATGGTGTTGGGATGAGTTTTGGATTAACTCATACAAGGACATTTTCACAAGAGTTTGGTGAAGTTATTTCACCATCAAGCTTTGAATAACATCTAAAGATGTTAGTTTTGGGATACCTAAGATGGAAACCTTGGGATTCAGAGGAGGAGTGTCTTTGGAAAAGGGATAAGCCCAAAGAATAGCGAATTTTTCCTTGCCTTTATCATTTTGGTTTTATGACCACGTGGCCACATTAATTGTGTTAATCTAAAATATAGGTGAAAGAGGTGGTAAAGGGGGTATGGCAACATCTTTGGGTTTTAATTTAGGTGGAAAAGTAGAAGTCATTATGGATGCCATAAGTGGAATAATAAGAAGGTTAACGAGAGTATCAACATAGAGATTGTCACCATCAAAGTGTTGTTGAATGACTGCTATGAGGGCTTTACAACTCTTAGTATCATGTCCTAGTGAATGATGATATAGATACACTTGTGTATCATTCAACCAATATGGCTTCACTCTAAGAGGACTATAAGCCTTAATAGGAGGAAGAATTATTATAGAATATTACAATAATTGACATAGCAAAAAGCTCTTAGAGCCTATGGGTGAGCTCAAATTTGTTATGGTAATGGGAGTGGACACCTTCTTTGTTTAGGAGTTATAGGGGTGATTTTTCATTTTGCCTTGTTTGGTGATGATGGGGTTACTATTTTATTAACACTTTTTTAGTGTTAGGTATCATAGTGTCAGATGTGAAAGGCCTACTAGGTGGAAAACGTAGTAGTAGAGGTAACTTCATCTTTTGTTTTACTTGGATGGGTGATAATCCAACTAAATTAGAGGGGTGTGGTCCTAAAATTAATGGTAAAGTTGAAGGTTTAAAAGGGAAGGATCGATGATATCTAGGAAGCTTAACATTTTTTGTAGTTCAAGCTATGAATCTCTAACTTGTGGTTGGAGAGTTAGGTCTAATTTCACCTATGGATGAATTAGATTAGAGATGGGGCATATGTCTAAAGGCCTAATCTACTTTAATATGGTAGATACCTATGAGGGTGAGGGTTCTAGCATAGATGGATGAACTTCTAGTGATTTTAGTGAAGAAGCTTTAGCTTTGTCAAAGGCCTTGGGGTAAAGGGTAGTGAGAGGGTTGGTGATAAAGGTCAACACTCATTATGTAGGATAAGGAATTTTAATTCAATTCTAAAATCTCATGTGATCTAGCTTCATGGAGTCAAGAAATTCTAGACTTTTTACAAACCATGATAAGGGTTTAGATGAAGTTGACGTAGGCCTTATAGTTGTATATTTAAAAGGTTGAGGTGTTTGAGAAAGAGGTAAATTTTTGGTCTCTACTACTTTAGGCCAAAGATGAGAAAGATCTACAATAAGGTCTTATTCGATAGAGATAGGAGAAGAGGCATGGTCTTTCATGGGTGGAGGAGAGGTAGGCAAAGAGGGTTCCTCAAGAGGGTATAGCATAGGTATTATTTCTCCCTCAACATGTGGGTGAGAAATAGGTAGAGTATGATCCTCCATAGGTAAAATAAGTGGTAAGAGTGGTGGAATTAGATTAGGCACAATAAGTCTCTTGTCTAATGTAGGAGTGGATAACACTGACTCTTCAAGGTTCAAAGGTGGAGTGGATTGGGTATTACTCTCTATCAGTGGAGGAAAGACAATCAAAGAGGGTTCTTTAAGAGGGTATAACATAGGAATGATGTTCCCCTTAATAGGTGGTTACAGAAGGGGTAAGGCATGGTCTTCTATAGGTAAAAGAATAGGTAATATTGGTATAAAAGGAATTAGCAATACTGGCTCCTCTGGTGGCAAAAGAAGTGGTAAAGGAGGCTCTTCCTCACGTGGGAGTGGAATAGGTGAAATAGGATCTTCTACTTGGGGAGGAAGATTGATTAAAACAAATGCCACTGATTATGGGGAAGGAGTCAATAAAATGGGTGCCTCTTGTTGTAGGAGAGGTTAAACTAGAGGTAAAGGAAAGACCATATTAACCATATGGATATTATGATCACATGAGTTAGTCATGGTTTGAATAATATTTTGAGTGGGTGAATGGTTACGAAAAGGCTATTTAAACACATTCATATTTTGATTGGGTGAATGGTTAGGAAAAGGCTATTGAACACATTCATATTTTTATTAGGGGGTACATTAGGATTATCCAAGATGAGATCACCCCTATCAAGCATGTCTTGAACAATGTTCTTTAATGTCTTACAATTATTAGAATTGTGGCCTTTAACTCAATGGTAGTTGCAAAACTCATCTTCCTTATACCAAGTTAGAATATGATGAGAGGGGTCAAACTGTATAGGAAGTTTGATTTGAGGAAGGGTTATGACACGTTGTTGTAATAGTTTTTCCAAAATGGATGTATATGACTCCCCAATTAGAGTTTATTGTCTTTATTCATACCATTGTTGGAATTTCTTGGTCAGATTTTAGGAAGTCAAGGAATTAGATTTGTTTATGTTTGTGGAAGAAGCTGATTTAACAACCACCGCATTGGTAGAGCCTTTATATTTTTGGTTAGAAGGAAAAGTTTTAGAAGAGGAGTCATTCAATTTGGAATTTGCATTCTTAGTTCCCAACTTGACTCTTCTTTTATCTATAGCTTGAATCTTGAGTTTTTGTGCCATTATATAGGCCTCATCAAATGTGCAAAAAGTTTATACATGGAGTGTGGATGAAATGTGTTTAGCACATGCCCTTGAGAAGAGCTCAATAAGGTTAAGTTAGGGTAATGAGAAGGAGAGTTGATTGATCAAGCCTTTCTAATGAGTGACAAAATCTATGATAGACTTGTCATCAAATTATCTAATAGAATAAAGGTCTATAATAGAAACCTTTCTAAAAATGTTAATAGATAAATGGTCTAGGAATATTTTTATGAGTTGGGTAAATGAGAAAAGGGAGTGCTGAGGTATAGATCTATACCAATCCAAGGTAGCACCCAAAAGATACATAGGGAAAGTGTGAAGTAATAACACATCATCGTGCTTTATTAGATAACAAGCATGTCTAAATGCTCAAAAATGCTACTGTGGATCCTCTTTACTCTAGAAATGAGTAAATTTGGGGGGTTCCCATTAGCTTGGATAAGGGAGAATGGCACAAAAGGATGGATGGGTTCATTTTAGATCTGATCACAAGATAACACATTCTTTGAACTAGAAACAAATGTCTCTAGATTAGACATCTTGTCCATCAACATCTTAATGAGGTCTGGAAGGGGATTAGTCTGGGAAATACCCCCAAAGTTATAAGGAACTTGATAAGAAGTAGAGGGAGTGTATGACATAGCTTGCTGAGGTTGTGTTGGTGAAACATAAGGATAATGAGTCATAGGCTAGGGGGCATAAAGAAAAGGGGCTTGTCCTATTAGGTTAAAGACTATACTTTGGTTGGATGTTGTTATTATAGATTGGGTTATTAGCATGGTTAGACTAGATGAAGGGTGAGTCATAACTCAGGTAATTATAGGTGTGAGAGTATATGGAATAGATACCACCAAATTCTGAAATGGGGTGTGACTTAACTAAACTGCTTGTGGTTGTGAAAGTTGGGAAGTCATGCTAGGGTTTAGGTGGTATTAGGTAGTTGGCAATGCTAAACTTTGCACATTATTTATGGTTGGGTTATTTATCAGGGTGGTGGTTTGAGTAACCATGGGAAAAATAGTGGAGAAAATTGAAAATAAAGTTGTCTCCATTAGAGAGGTTGGCATAGCATAGAATGGGTCACCTGAGGAATTGTGGGTTTGGCTCATAGTAAGGTAATGTTAAAGGGATGCCACATGCGATCAAGAAATTTAGCAAAATATTGATCTCCTTTAGGTACAATGGGAATTTAGTTGGGGCTTGGAGTATGCTCTGTATCTAAAGTATGCTCCATGATAGAATCATAAGTAGGAAGGGAAGGTGGAAGTAGTTTCTAGCTTGTATAATCGGTAAGAATTTTGGCTTAAGCTAGCATTAATAGCATACAAGAAGAAGTAAGAATAGTCTTAATACTCTATATTAGTGACAAAATAAGGAAAAACTAGGTTCAGGTGTAGGTAAATAGGTTATTTTAGCTTGTTATTTTGAGAAAATCAAAATTACGTAGTCACCAACATCGGTCACTTGACCAATGTTAATAGTAAAAATGTGTTGATATCAGTAGGATTAACCAATATAGATAGCTAAAGTCTACTGATATTGGTATAGTTAATCAATGTCGGTCACTATGATAACCTAAGAGATGGAAAATCCCATGTTTTATTAATCTAGAGGTAGAATCTAGGTAAAATAGAGGATGGAAGAGGTCTATGTAAGAAGGAAGAACACTCAAAAAACTTGATATAATAGGTTATACAAATTGAGTATTACAAATAGTGTTGATTTTGTCAATCAATGAAAAAATGTCCTTATCAACTCCAAAATATAAAAGGCTATAGAAAATTAGAAAAAGAACATATAGCCACTAATTATTAACTATTAGAGATTAATTTTAGTATCATGTTGGCTTATGCCTTAATCAGATAGTGAGAAGAAAATTTGGTTATTGAAGGTACTAGAAAGCAATCTACAACTAGTTTCAGGTTAGTTTTAGTACTCAAGAGGAAATCTATGTTAACCAGGTACATGGCTTGTTATAGGAGCTTGCTCCCCAAAATTCATGGACTTGAAGCCAAGCCAAGTCACTTAGCCAAAATATACCTTCTGCCTAGAGTTTATACTCCACCAGAGAATGGAGTGGGTTCTCCCCTTAGCGGTGAAATCCAAGTAGGATAGCCGGATAGGGTAAGGTGATCTACCAGGTGATGAAATCTTGATGGGTCTTCTCTTAGGTGAGTTTATATGTTTGCTTTTGTGGGTGTGATCTAGTTTTGTAACATAGGTGCACTAACATTCATTCATAATGCTTGTAATAAACTAGGTGATCTAATATGCAACAAGCAAATAATGAAGTGCAATAAGTTTTAAACCCAAATCTGAAATGTTTAGATTTGAATGAAAATAATGATGAAATCATAGTAGAGAATGAAATTCAGTATCCTAATGTGCATGCACAAAAGAAATAAAGAATAAATTCTTTTAAATTGTAATAAAAATGATAAATTGCTTTTAGAGGCAAAAATAAAAGAAGAGTAGCAAGGAAGAAGAAATTTTAATTTATTGTCCTTAAACAAAAAATAAAATGTTGAA
Organism: Torreya grandis; assembly: GCA_037957365.1. Taxonomy (NCBI): domain Eukaryota; kingdom Viridiplantae; phylum Streptophyta; class Pinopsida; order Cupressales; family Taxaceae; genus Torreya; species Torreya grandis. The sequence continues at coordinate 465,009 of JARHVA010008491.1, read as the reverse complement.
TTTTTTGTTTTGAGAGAGAAAAGAAGGAGAAAGTGCAATAAATGAAGTTTTCACTATAATGCACCTATATGAATGCTTAAAATAAGCAATGAATCCAAGGAAAACTCTAGGGTCCCACCAGACATACCAAAAATGCTTCACAAAAATTTGTCTAGTTCAAGTCTTAAGAAAAATAGAGAAGGATAGGGATCTGTGATTAGAATGAACTTGGATTGGTTTACGTGTCATATCCAGATGTTGAGGTCACTCTTCTTTGGCTAGGGAGGACTAATTATAAGTAAGAAAGCACTACCATAAAATAATTCTTAGTAGATATATAAATGGGTTGCCAAGCTATGCACTTGTTCTAAGAAGTGTCAAACTTCTTTAGAGATGATAGTCCACTTTTGAGAGACAAAAGAGTAAGAAATAACCAAGAGAGAGTAAAAGAGAGATAATGTAACCTTTATTGATAACCTAAGTGCAGTAGAAAGTAATAGAGTGCAGGTGGTATATTTAATTTATAATTTGGAATTTTTTTGCGTAGGTCTTAGAAGGGTAACTAGAAATCCATAGTTGCCAACATCGGTTAGGCTACCAAGGTCAGTAGGTAAGTGGACGATATTGGTTAGGCTATCAAGGTTGATAGGGAAGTGACTAGTATCAGTTAGGCTACCAAGGTCAGTGAGAAAATGTAACCAATATTGGTTAGGCTGTCGATGTCAGTAGGGTCAATAATTGCCTCAGAGTTTATAGAAGGCTTTTCTAGGTCTGGGAAATGGTTTTGGTTAGGTCTAAAATGTTGGGGGAGAGATATGAGAGAGAGTTGTGTTTGGATGGAACTGGTTAGAGGTTTGGTCTATTGAAATAAGGGGAAATAAGTAGGGAAGCTTTATAACTCCTTCACAGGGTTTGATTAGGGATGTGTAAAAGTAATAAATTGTAGATGTAAAGGAGTTTCAAAGTAACTACTTAAAGACTTATATAATAAGTGATGTACTTAGTTGTAATGGGGGATAAATAATAATTTTAGATGGATGGCTCCTATCAAGAAATGTAGACCGATGCCTTGAATAAAGACAATAAGCACATGTTACTGGTTCTCAAAAGCTTGGTTCCTAATTTGGGTTGACTTATGCAAGGTAACAATAAGCCAAGATGTTGAAAGTTGAATGCCAAAAGATTGTATGTAAATAATAGTGAGTTTTCTTTATTTTTGTTGACCTGAACATAAGTTTGGAGTTTAGCTTATATAATCAACATTGGTGATTCTATCGATGTCAATTATGGGTTGCTCAATGTTGGCATCATTAGAATATGTAAAAATATTATCTTTAGCCTATTTTATGTTTTTTCTCATGCCAAGTGTGGTATCCATTACAAAATGGTAGAAATATGAGGTTAAAAAGGATGTAGTTGGTTAGGAATTTATTTTTTGGGGTGAGAACAATTCTTAGGTAGTTAGGATAAGGGGACTAAGTCTTGAGGTGACTCATCAGGTGAGAATTAGTCTTAGGACAAGGTGGAAAAGTAAGGTGGCATAAGGGGTTTCTAAATAACTTAATTAAATGTTTTAAATTAATTAAATATGTGAGGGGTAAAAGCGTGGGTTAGGGAGGCTAATCATTATTATTAAAAAAGGGCTCAAGGGGGGTTTTCAACACAGGGAGTTATGCATGTGTGTGATGTAATTTTGGTGTCTATATGCTCATATCATAATCTAGGACCTATGTTAACTTGGATAGGATCAATCTAATAGTGTAAGATTCATAATTTAAAATTCAAACCATAGAGCCCAATTTAATCATTGATAAAGTTCTAGATGATTAATGGCACATGTTATAATGTACACATCTGATCAATAGAGTATACCAAGTCAAGAATTATTAACAGAGGTTAAAGTTAATGTGAGAACACCATGTGGTGAAGAGGAATTTTATGGTATAACTAACAAAGTGTAGAGAGAACTAAAATATGACAAGTGGTAGACTTAGTGTAAGATCCCAAAGATGATATGAAAATTGATAGTCACACAAATGTCAAAGATGTTCATGTGGACCTCAAATGATGGTCATGTGGACATCAACTTTAAGCTCAGTAGATAATATTGAAAATTAACTTAAAATTTGATGGTTACATAGACATAAAAAATGTTCACATAGATGTTAAATGATGGTCATACAAACATCAATCTTAAGATAGTTTTATAGATCCAAAGATCTACGGTTTGTGTTGATTCATACCTGCTAGATCTGATGATGTGAGATAATGCTAATTTTTTTCAATATACAATTATTAGTTTTTAAAGAATTTATGAATTAAGTTATATGAAAATGCCATAGAGTTGCCACATAGGTGCCATGGCAATACCACATAGGCCAAAAGTGATAAAACCAAAGATTTTATGGGCTCAAAAAAGCAAATGTATAAATGTGAAGGTCTAAATAAAATCTAAGGCACAAACTTACTCAAGTTCAAAAATCCATCACCATTAAAGCTACAAAAAGACTCGCAAAAAAGACCTAGCATATACAAAGGCCCTAATTCGATCCTAGATTAATCATAATCAAGCTTGAGAGAGTCAAATTGACATTTGAGTGTTGGAAATATTGTCATTGATGTCAAAATTTAAGAAATATAGCATTTATAAAATGTGTTAATATTAATTAATATATTTTTGGTTGCATAAAGACAAAAGAGGGCCCATGAGGAAGTCAAAGAGTCACCAAGTAAAGACAAAAGAGGGAAGGGATGCATTTTCCCTTGAAAGGTCACTTTAAGAAATTCGAAGAGTCATTAGATAAAGACAAAAGAGGGAAAGGACATATTTTCCCATGAAGGCTCACCTTGAATAATTTGAAGAGTCATGAGATAAAGACAAAAGAGGGAAATGATGCATTTTCCCATGAAGGGTCACCTTGAAGAATTTTAAGGGTCACACAAGACAAGTTTGGTGCCATTTTCTATGTTAATTAAAAGGTTTCAAAGGGTGAATGCTAAAGGTCATTTGGAAGGATATAAAAGGAGGCTTGGGAAGCCATTTTATAGTATGGAAGTGAATGATTGTATCTAGATGAGAAGAGTAGATGAGAATAGAGAAAAGAGAAGATATATAGTAGTGTGCTATCATTTATTGAGAAAGCAACATTGAGAGATAGTGGTGTTTTATACACAAAAGGGGTTGGTGCTCCTATGGGTGGGTGCTCACAAATCACTTTTGTGTTGGTGATTAATAAAGGGGTTGGTGCTCCTACAAGTTGGTTGTTTTGAACATTGTAAACTTGAGTTGGTGCTCATTTATATACTTGAGATTATTATCTATGGTTTTTAACACTTTGGTTTTCCATGCAAAATATATATTCTCTCTCTCTCTCTTTCTCTCTCTCTCTCTCTCTCTCTCTCTCTCATGTGGTGCATGTTATTATTTTAGTTCTATTACATATCTTAAATATATGACTAAGTGGTTATAGAAAAAATAATTTGATTAATTAAAAGATATATCCCATGCTTAACAATTGGTATCAGAGTAGGTTCCTTCAAAAATAGTTTAACAGATTGAAGGTAGATCAGGGAAAGCACAAGATGGCCAAATAGCTAAGGAAGGAGAATCAAGAGTTAAAATCTATTATCAAGGCTCTTAAGGAGTAGGTATGTATCTTGGAATCTAAGTTTGATTTGAATCAAAAGAAGATAAGATGTTTATTCAAAATTTTAAGAAATAGTTAGAGGTTGTATTTTCAAGTTTGAGATCAAAAGAAGAAGAGTGTGATCAATTGAAGGCCAAATTAGGTTCTTTGAAGGATAATCATGAGATGATCATATTCAAGGTTGAGAAAGATAATGAGATATTAGTCTAAGGCAAGAATGATGCAAGTTTGAAGGGAAAATTGAAGAAGCCAATCAGACATCCCAATGCCTTTAGGTTTTCCAATTATTTTCATTGCCATTATTTTGTTTGTCATTATGTTGATCATAGGGAAAGAGAATGTTTGAGGAGAAGCAATTGGTTAAAGAGATATTTCATTCATCTTCAAGTAAAAGGTATGAAAAATGTTGTTTGATTTTGTTGTGATAAGGTTGGACATATTGCTAAATTATGTCCAAATGGAGTAAAGAGATCTTCAAGGTATGTCAAAGGATACAAAGCTCATAAAAGGTATGTGAAGGTCCAAACTCAGGTTTGGAGACCTAATACGTAAAGTTTGATCATGTTGAGTCTAAGAGTGAGAATATATTACTTGCTATAGTGGATAAATAATCATATAGGAAGGACTATGTGGAACTCTCTTTATTTTGAAAGAAAGTGAATACTAGTCCTAAACAATTGGTAGATTAAAGAGAAGCTCTTGTGATATTTGAGCATGAGCCTTGTCAAGATAAGATATTTACAAGAGTTGAGAAGATGAACAACATCATGGATGTTGAGGTTAGTGAGTCAAAGAAGTTAGACATGCCTAAACAAATTATAAGAGAAAGAAATTAGTCTTATAGATGAAAGAAGATCAAGGAAGTAATAAAGGAGATGTGGGCATCTCCTAAGTTAATTTTGTTTTAGGAACATTTGTGTGGGGTTTCTCTTCTAGGCTTCAAGGAGACACTTTACAAAAAGAAATTGAATCATAGTGGATGCTTTTAGGTCTTGGCTATGTTGCATGACAAGAAAGTCATGAAGGTGAGTTAATATATTAATTTGTATATCATTTAAGGGGGAGCTAAGTATTATCTCTAGTATAGACTCTTTTCCATTGATGTCAAAGGGGGAGAAATATAAGAACATGTTTAGAAAATAAGAAGCTACAGTAAGGGGTAGTTACTATATGTTTTTAGTTGGTTCAGTTTGTAGTTTGTGCAGGTCTCAATTTTAGGTTGGCATGTGCAGTACAAGTTTTTAGAATGTTGTAATTTCAATTTAAGGTTGTCATCAATAACATTGGGGGAGATTATTATAAATATTTTAATTGACATCAAAATTCTAAAACTATAACATTTAATGTCTAAAGGTGTTTTTAATGTTCATATCTTGGCTAAAATGTGTTAATAGTAATTAAATATTAATGAACATATTTTTTGTTACATAAAGACAAAAGAGGACCCATGAGGAAGTCAAAGAGTCACCAAGTAAAGACAAAAGAGGGAAAGGACACATTTTCCCATGAAAGGCCACCTTGAGGAATTTAAAGAGTCACCAGATAAAGAAAAAAGAGGGAAATGATGAATTTTCCCATGAAGGGTCATCTTTAGGAATTTGAAGAGTCATGAGATAAAGATAAAAGAAACAAAGGATGCATTTTCCCATGAAGGATCACCTTGAGGAATATGAAGGGTCATGCAAGAAAAGTTTGGTACTATTTTCTATGTGAATTGAAATATCCCAAAGGGTGAATGCCAAAGGTCATTTGGAAGGATATAAAAGGAGGTTTGGGAAGCCATTTTGAATTATGGAAGTGAATGGTTTTATCTAGCTAAGAAGAGTAGAGGAGAGAAGATAAAAGAGAAGAGATATAATAGTGTGTTATCATTTGTTGAGAAAGCAACATTGAGAGATAGTTATGTTTTATACACTAAAGGGGTTGGTGCTCCTATGGGTGGATGCTCAAAAATCATTGTTATGTTGGTTCTCAATAGAGGGGTTAGTGCTCCTGCAAGTTGGTGCTTATGAACATTATAAACCTAAGTTGGTGCTAATTTATATACTTGAGATTATTCTCTATGGTTTTTCCCACTTTGGGTTTCCACATAATATTTGGTGTGTCTCTCTCTTGTGTGGTGAATTTTATTGTTTTAGTTTTATTCCATATCTTGAATATATGATTAAGTGGTTAAAGTAAAAGGAAATTGATTAAGTAAAAGATATATCCTATGTTTAACACTAAGTAAGTGCAAATTGATCTAGAGGTAAACTATAGACCACTAGTGAGAAAAGTTTTCAAACTCATAATCATGGTGACTCAAAAATAACAAGATACAGAGCTCTATCTGACCATAGATATTGGTGGTAAAGTCTTCAAGGACACAAATCTTAACATTGTATCCTTAAACATAGGAAATAACTAGTCTAAGATTTTTTAGGCCATTGAAGAGCTATCAACAATCACTAGAGAAGATGAGAGGAATGCATCAGTGGGAAGAAGGTACTATGACCTGGTTACCATCTAGATGATGAGCCTTCACTATGTTATAGTGAAACTAGATTTACTACATTGAATTGATGTTATTATTCCTATTTTCAAGTATTTCAAAATTGATTAAGGTATGATAGTACATGAACATAATTCTAAAAGAGTTGTTTATATCTTCCCTCTTTATTTTGAAAACTAATATAAGATACCCAAACCCTAGATGGATGTACCCATAATCAATGAATGGTCCAATAAGAATGACCTAACAACCATCCTTACCCCATGATTATATTTAAGAACCCAAGTAATCTTTAACCTCAGTAGAAAGATCCCAATCAGCCAATTTAGGGTTGGGATTAGGATGATAATGACATTACTAAATATATTGTCTAAGAACCCCTTCACCACCTATTTTGACAAACTATGGGTCCCTTTTGTGTATTTTATAGTTGAGATAAGAATTACCCCTCCCATTAGTGAGATTATTAGCACATGTTTGATGAAATAATTCACTAGAATCAAGAAGAAGACTAAAAACCATTTCTATATGGTTTCTTACATTTTGGATACTTTGTTAGCCACCACCAAAATCCATAGCATTAAAGAATGGTCACCTAAAGGGAAACAAATAGTCTCCCAATACTACTCAAAATTGCATATTTTCAAATATAGGGACCATATTCAACTCATTTTTGACTATGTTTATCCATCATTAGTTGAGACCATTAAAAAGATGCCAATGATGAGGTTCATCCCTTTGATCAAGAAGTTTGTTGAACTCATTAGGGATATTTGGTTATATCCAAATTACACTATAATCAAGATAGAGGGAAATCTAAGTCAACCCCTTAGGCTACCGGTTCATGTGCCCATAAAATTGGTAGAATAAAAAGTGACATACCAATTATTCCATGACATATATATTTTATGTAAAATCAAAAGTAATGGACTGCTCCATTTGATAGAACAACCAATACAATTGCATACGAACACTAGATCTATATGTGAAACTAGTAGCAAAGACATTCACCATGAAATAATGTAGAGAAAAGTTGAACACACCATATCATATATATATATATATATATATATATATATATATATATATATATATATATATATACATGGGAAAATAGTCAAAGAGGTAAAAAACCTACAAATATTATTTATATTATGAGAAACTAACAAGTACAAAATACAGTCTTTCTTCCTCTCACTTCTTGTTTTTTCATTACATCTTACAATATAAACTCTTTATTATATAGGCAAGGTAATTTGTCCATTATAAATGAATTTTTATAACCAGAACAGTAATGGTTCCAACCTATTTAAAGGTTATTTAATATATTTTATTATTTATTTACATGAGGATAAACTCATGATAAATAATAAAATATATTATTATTTAACCAATGTAATTTAATGTATTAAGGGTACATAAATAATACCACTTAATTAATTATTCCAATACTCTCCCTTAATGTTAAGTGGAGATACATGGTGATTTTTAAGAGGTGACAACATAAGGAACTTACACTCCATGAACCATACATGATGAGTTTTAAGAGCTAATAATTGAAGGAAACATCCTTCATCATGCCATAGTCGTGTTTAAAGGAATTATGCTATGTAAACATAGTCACCCAAAGTTATTACACTATTTAAATATATATACCCAAAGGTACTACACTATGTAACCTCAATCACATAATCACCTTTAAAATAATTACACTATACAACTATAAATACCCAAAGGTATTACACTATGTAATCACAATTACATAGTCACCTTTAAAGAAATTATACTATACATCTATAGACACCTAAATTTTTTGCACTATGTCCCCATAGGCACCTTTAAAGGAATTACACTATTTTATCCTAAACCACTTAAAGTGAGTTTAGGCTAGCATGATTGTGAGACTACATCCCACAATGAGAATACATCCCACAATTTCTCATGAATAATAAACCAAACATATTGGAGTATTTTATAACATAAGGACCTCCATGCTACTATGTGTTGGGTAAAATATATATTTCCATATTAAGTTTACTAAAATTATATAAAGTTATATATTACAATGATTTACAATAATAAGTATAGATAAATATAAGGAAAAACATGACCCACACAATTGTTAAGAAGTGACATTGTCATACACACTCCCCCTTAATAGAAACTTTGATAAGTCCAACATTTAATGAAATTCCATAGGTTTTAATTTGTTGGTGATGCATTATATTTTTCACCAAATTTATAAAATTTTGACTATCACCAAGAAGTTTTGTATAATGAGGAACTTCCACACGATTTTCTTTTATCATCCTTCATAGCCACAAGGCTTCTTTAACAACTTTCACATGAAGTGCTCCAAGTGATAGCACCTACACCAAAAATAAACATATATATAGAAGTAGACTCATCATAGTATATTTATCATCACAATAACCAAATAAATTATCATAATCAAAGAAAAAATAATATAAACCAAAGTTTATAGTTTCTTTTATATACTGAAGTGTTCGCTTTGCTAACTTCCAATTATCCAAATATAGATATTACATAAGTATAGAAGAAACACTCACATCTTATAAAATTTCTATCATAATAATGGTTAGATAAATCAAAATAAAAAAAAGATATTTGTAAATAGGGGTTAGCTTTATTGCACATAATTTTTTTTTTGGATCAAGCTTTAATACAACCTTCAATAGAAATATATGTAAGCTTGCAATCAAGCATGTTAAATTTACCAAGTAGGTTATATGATGCACATACAATAAATTAAATATTAATTTGATAATAAGTTAACCAAATATTACATATATTATTAGGAATAATTTCATATTATAATTTGAGTCATGAATATTTTTCCTTCCTTTTAATGTTGATAGTACAAGTTTGCATTTTATATTAAACTAAAAAATAGGTTTTAGAAAGAAAAAAATTTAATGTGATTTATAATTTATTTTTTAATAAATACACATATTATATTATGTAAACAACACTAGCCACTTTATTTGATTGTAAAACAATTCAAAAAACATAAATAACTGTAACAAACGTGAAAGTTGCAAGTGTCACAAGTATCATAGTGTTGTAAATTACACTATTTAAATAAATTATTATAAAATAAATATTAAGACACTTAAAATCAAATTAAATACCATCCCAATGTGTCCTAAATGTGCAAAAACCTAAATATTGACTGGTTACATGACCATCTTTGACAAAAAATATGACAAGTCAAGGGTGTCAAAAATGTTGAAAGCGTTGCAAACTTCACATGTGAGATTTTGCATGACTAATAAAAAGAATTTTTAACTAATTATTTACAAAAAATTAATTAATTTTGATAACAAAAATATATAGGGATTTATATTTAATTTAATGACAGATTTATAAATATTTTTCAAAAAATACTAGTAAACTTCCCTTTGTCTAATACAAGACTTCACATGCAGGCTACCTGATTTAATTAATTTTGATTTTTTTTAAATAAAAATATTAAATGTATTTCAAATAAATATATTTTTATTTTATAAAGAAAAAAATTAAATATTTTTTTAATCCCTTTTTGAAAAATACAAGTCAACACACATGGGCCCACCATGTACTTACATGGAAAATTAGATAATTACAACTCACCCACTTAGCACCAACTTATGTCTTATGTTTAATCCTTTTATAGTCTAATTTTTATTTTTATTTTTAAAAAATAAATAAACCATAATTAAATACTTTCATAATAAAATGCAAGCATTTATTTAAAATTTGGAAAAAAAATAGATTTAAAAAAAAACTTAAGTGGGGTCCACTACTTGGGTGGAATAAAGCCAATTAAATAAATGTTTTATTTTTAAAAAAATTTAACATACCCATTAATTCATTTATATATCACACTTTATATAGAAGCATGACATAGGTGGAGAGTAAAGAAGGATTGCAGGAGCTCTAGACATCTATTTTCAGTGATCCAAAGCTTGAAAACACTTGCAAATTGCTATCCAAGCTACTTGTAAACCCAGATCTATTATTTTTTGACTTTAAAATGATATTTTAATGTTCCTAATATTGTTATGTCATACTATGACACCCAAGTAGAAGTTTAAAAAATTGAGATTTCCTTTTGATGCTCTTTAGGGTCTAAAAATGGCTCTAATAGGCTTAAACATTGTAGAAAACATGAAATCAACATTTAAATATTAGAAAATGATTAATAATAAATTATTTATATATTTTTTATTATTCCATGACCATATAGGCTAAAGCATGATGCTTGAGAAGAGAGAAAAAAATTTAAAAAAACTATAGGAGACCAAATCAAACAAAGTAAATATCGAAATTGCTTGGAAATAGTCAAACTAAGCAAATAGAAAAAACAAAACTAAGATTTACTATTCAAAATCTGATTTTTCACTATTTTTTATCTCACACATGCTAAAAATGACATTTGGGAGGAGATACTTTTTTTTGAAATGAACTACAAGAGTCCAAATCAAGTAAAATAAAGGTAAAAAATGCTTTAAAATAGTCAAACTAAGCCAATAGAGTGACCAAAATAGAGATTTACTGTACATTTTTTTAAAGAAGGAAATACAATAGCCATAAAATAATTTTAAAACATTGATTCACTCACTTGTTGGCTCTTTTAATATTTTCAACTCCCTGTAAGTGTTAGATCTGCAACTGAAGAGCTTTAACCACCTTCATATAGATTATTAGTCTAAAAAACAAGAAAATCTTAAAAAAAAATTAATGCTTAATAAATCATTTTTAGCTAATTTTAAGATTTTTAGTTAGATCTATGACATGAAAATAGGCTTAAAATATGAAAAAATTGCATAGATTTGAGATTTATAGGCTTTTAAGAGAGGAAAAATTAGAATAACTTCTTACAGAAAGAGAAGCTTGAAATTTTTTATGATCATACCATGGCTTGAAAAATGGATGAATCTAGGCTTGAACGTAAGCTAAAAAAATTTGATCTATGATTTTTTCACTTTATCACGCATCAACTAGCTTTGATACAATGATAGAACAAGCAATATTATTGCATACAAACACTAGATCTAGATGTGAGACCAATAGCAAAGACATTTTCCATGAAACAATGAGAGCAAAGTTGAACACACCATAACATAGATATACATGGGAAAACCTTCAAAGATGTAAAAAATCCACAAAGATTATTCATATTATGATAAACTAATAAGTACCCAATATAGTCTTTCTTCCTCTCACTTCTTTTTTCATTGCATCTTATAATATAAACTCTTTATTATATAGGCAAGGTAATCTGCCCATTATAAATGACTTTTTCTAACCACCACATTAATTGGTCCAACCTCTCTCAAGGTCATTTAATATATTTTATTATTTATTTACATGAGGATAAACTCATGATAAATAATTAAATATATTATTATTTAACAAATGAAATTTAATGTATTAAGGGTACATATATAATACCACTTAACCATTAATTGTTCTAATACCATTCTTTTCCCTTAACCATTAGTAGGACTATGTTTCAAAATCAGGATAATGTAGAGACTATCTCTAGGCATAAGACCTCCTCTAGTCTATAAATTTATGAATTGAGATAATGGGACCCCAATGAAAAGGTTGTAAAATATTTGAAGGCCAAGCAGATGAACATGACCTATGAACATCATCCTAGTGTCTATGACCCAATGTACATTGGGCATCCTCCTTCATAGAGGTCTTGGTAAGATTAAAGAATCACAACATCAAGCTCAAATCTAGATTGTTAAGAGAACAAAATCCAAGTGATGATATATGGAAGATGGGGCATATGCAGTACCATTTATTACTAGGACTATCTTCTAAACCTCCTTTGACACAACTAAAGGTAATTACACAAGAGCTTGAGACTCACGATACACCAAGGCCAAAAGAAAATAGACCTAAGGAGAAGAGACTTGGTGAGGTGTCATCTTCTATAGCTCAACCTAAAGAACCAAAGTCACCTATTAAAGAAATTGGAATAATTTCATTAGATCCTAAAGAGACTTTAGAGTATGTCTTTAAAGCACTAGCTTATGTTTATGAATTAAATGAATAAGTATAGATTGTATAACCTCAAGCTCTAGATGAATGAACAAAGGAAGAAAAGGGTAAGGAAGTAGCTTTGAACTTGGTTCCTATTATAACCCAAACCAAAAGGAAAGCTAAGCTAGCTTTAGTCCAAATGAAGAGCAACAAGCCAAAGTTTACCTTCACTCATCCTTTGAGTGAGGCTAGCCTTTTTAGTGATGATAATCCAATTCATGGTACAACCATTCCTAAATAGTTTTTATATGGTAAGATGCAAAAAATCCTAACCATGCACCACCTATAGGCCAATACAAAATCTATTAATATCCATGTGCATGATGAGCTCAAAGCCTAAATTGTGGCCTTGTAAAAAGAAGAACAACAAAATATGTCTACCCCAGGTGGGTCGAGTGGAACACAAAAGGAAACTCCAAATCCTCCAAAAGTGACTCAATCATCAATGGGATTCTAATTTAATCCATAGACTACTAGCATGGAAAGGGTGATTAAAAAGAAAGCCATGGTTGGTGATGAGGAATTCACCTTTCAAAAGATAGAGCTATTCATAGGTCTAACTCTAGTGGTAGGCCAAAATCCAAGAGAAGATAGAATGTTTGAGGAGAAAATCCTTGATGTAGCCCAAGCCTTGTATGACCAGATACAAACCATGATAAGGGGCCTCTTACAATAGTACAATAATTTAAAATAATTTGCAATATTTTCAATAAATGAAGATTGATTTAGAAAGTTAGAAGACACTATGACTGACCTATTCAACTCTTTGAAGGTAGTTAGAACTAGGCAAGGAGCAATAAAGAATCAAATCACTAAGGCTACAGGCCAAGTTCACCGATGACAAGATTCAAGATATCAAGTGAAAGAACTAATCAAGTCCTTGATAAATAACTTGGTCCCTAACTTTAGGACCATCAGCTTAGCACACTTTAATATGGTCATGGCCATATTGGTAGACAAGATCCAAGTCCTAAGAAACTAGTCCAAGCAAATGGAAGACCTAGAAAAGACACCAAATAGTAGGAATATAGAATATTGCACATCATGGATAGTTTGATTAAGGAACCACTTCACTCAACTCATTAGGTTTTATAACTAATGAAGAGTTTAGGCACATAACCTTTCAATTCATGTAGGAAGTAAGGAAGCAAGGGCAGGGCCAAACAAAGGTTGAAAACAAAAAAGTCACGGGCCTACTTCTTTCATCTGAAGAGAAAATGGGAGATGTCAGGGGAATAAAACAAGTAATAGAGTAGATTGAAAAAGACCTCAAGAACGTAGAGGAGAAATAAAAATATTTATTCATGATACCGATTGTTGACCTTTAGTTCATCAATGAACAACATTATAGGTTGACAATCCTACAAGGTAGGCAACAACAACAGGGGACTTCTTCAACACAAAGACCCCAGATCAAAAGTTAATTAAGAATATTCTCTTTATAGTAAATTTGTAAAATTTTCAAGTAAAATACTCTTTTTCAAAGTTATGTGTAAATTATAAGCACATCACCAATAGGTCAGCCCACTTTTGAAATGCTTATTGTATTATATAAAGTTTTGTAGAAAGGATAATTGTCCTTACACTTGGCACACTTGTAATTTAATATAACTAATTGACGTAGTTCCTCAAAGTCTATAAAATGAGTATTATCATTTGTAAAAGAAAAAGGAGTTTTTTAGCTTAAAATTAGTGTAAAATTTGATCAACTAATGCAAGTAGAGAATTCTAAAAATATTATCTCATTTTGTTTGTGTGAATTGTTATATGGCTTCTCTCTCACTTGTCTATTTTGAATTATAGATTTCAATAGTTATTGTAGATTATTGGTGTGTACCTTTAAATGCATAATTATTAACTTATGATTATGTTAGGATAACTAAAGGTTCCCTATTTTAATTCATTTCATTTTTCTATGCATTTGTAGATGTGCATCAACTATCTACTTATACGGGTAAATCTTTAAAGTAAGCTTAGTTATTATTTTCATTATTATTCACATTCCTCAAAAGTTTGATTAATGTGTGGTGGGATTCGAGGTAAATTTTTCTTGTATCATACATTAGTTTAAGTACATGCCTAGATAATATTTGATCTTTAACATGATGTTTGGAATAAATATCAATAGCAACATATTTTCTCTCTACCCTACCCTTCTTTTTGCTTCTTTTTTAACTAGTTCACTTTAGATTAAAGATTAATTATATATGTTCATATTAGTTTATATTTAGAATTAGATTTTATCATACTTCACTTTAACTATCATATATCATCTTCTTATTTTCAAATATTTACAAGCCACGATGGCTCCCAACTGCTAACAAGTATAAATATTATGAAACAATCATTTGTTCTGTCTCTATTCTAGCATAGATAATAGGATTATCCCAAACTAAAAATCATGCTCTAAATTATTTGAATTATAAAATTATAAGTGTTTATTAAACACTCTAATCACCTTGTGATACATATTTAGGCATTAATAGGGCAAGCTTAGATGGCACTAGAAGGAGTAAAATTCTTTGTAGATTTGTAGTATCTTTGTTGGTTTTGTGAATTTTGTTTAAAGATCACTTTACTCTTTGCATATTTGTGTAAAGTTTGGTGATATTCATGGTTTTATATTGATATTTGTGTTTATTTAGACAAATATTGACATTCTTTGTAAACATATGTTGGATTGTGGTAAAGATAGCTTTAGAATTATGAACCCAATAGGTTTGAGGTTAGAAATAGCTATTTTGATCAAAGATTTTTAGATCCTTTGCTCAATTGAGTTCATTAACAATTAAAACATGTAAAGTTAAATCTTAATTAAATATTTTGATACGTGTTTGAGCTGACTTAATTAAAGACTACCATCCTTTATCATCTTTTATATGAATCTTTACAAAATTTGCTTAATGTGAATTTATGATCATTATTCTCTACAAAGATCGGATTAATGCATCATATTTCAAATAGGATTCAAATTTTTTAAGAAGGAATTACCAATAATTATACTAAGGTCATGTTTAAAGACTAGGGAACCTCTTCATGAATTAGAAGTCCATAGAAGAGCTAGGTAGGATAAAGGTAAGCGTAGGATTTCAAAGTCTTTACGAACTTCATCGATTCAAGATGCTCATGTATTCAATCCCAATCAAGGTATGACTTGGTTAGGTGGATCTTCTATTAATGTGATAGGTGTCATACATGACCTTCCCCATAACCCTAAGAAATATTTTTTGATATTTAGTCCTAATAAAATTATAATGGTTAAAGAACATATTAAGTCATTCAAAGTTGTTATGAGATTGTTAAATGTTACTCATGAAGATGTAACATGTAGACTATTTCCTTTCACTTTTAAAGATGCTACATATAAATGGTTTCTAAATCTCTTTATAAATTACATTACAATTTAGGTTGATTTGAACAATGTTTTCATTGACCAGTTTGGTAAAATTATCAGTCCTTATGTCTTGTACCAACAATTCACCAAAGTAAAAAGGGGTGAAAATGAACCCATAAGAGATTTCAATTCTAGGTTATAAAATATGTTTAGTAGGACTATATATCCTTATATAATAGATGAGGCTTTAGCCTTTTAAATCTATAAATATTCCTTAATTTATATAACTTATGTATTTATAAAGAGAGCTATTGGACCCATGAAAACACTAGATTTAGCTTATGATGAGGCTATGATTATTAATGATGAGATGTAGCCCTAAGGTCAGATGGCTTACTTTATTTCTAATGTCAATCCACATTTTCCTACCTTTAATGTCTTCTCAAATAACAATCAAAACATACCTATTTTGAACTAGATCCCAACTTTGAACCAATTACCCTAAAGTAATGTTCATCCTACCCAGAACTTGGGATTCTTGAACACTATTGCTAATGGATTTAACCTTAGTGACCAAATGGACTTAGTACCAACCACTAGTACTAATAAAAATTAGGTTCATATTATTAATCATATAAAAATGAAAATGACTCTATCTTAAAGATGGTCTAAGAGTTAAGCATTGATTTTCTTCAACTATAGAATCAAGTTGGTAATACTAGAGAGAGATCAAGTAGAAATTTTTATTTCTAATAGTTTAATAGGCCCATTAATAGATTTCATAATTATAGTTACAATAACAATAAGAAAAATATGTCTTCTACTAATAAGAAAACAATGGATATAAATCTTATTGATGTTTCTTTACCTAATTATTACAAAATACATTATACTTCTAGGCATGGTGATATAGATTGTATTTAATTATATAAATCTTTTGAGGCTTTCCAAGAATATTTGGATATGTTTGAAATGATTCGTAATAAATATAATGATGTAGGTACATCAGGGACTAAATTTGATAACCAAGCCTTCATGGTAGAGATGTTTGACTTCCCTTTCCAAGAAGATAATGAACCTGATGATATTCTTGAAGAAGTCCATGCTTTTTAGTAGTTCTTAAAAAATAATTACCCTCTAAGTAATAGAGATTATAAGCATCCCCTGACTACTTCAACACCTCCAAACAATTTTGGTACTCCTCTAGATACTACCTCAGATAATAACCTAGAGCCTTCAAAAGGAACTACTTCTAAACATTATACTAATGTATCTAATTATTCCAATAGGATTAGGTATACTCTTATGGAAGACATGAATAAAATTAAATATAATATTACATTACATGAGTTGACATAGATCACTAAACAAAGAGACCTATTTTTGGAGTCCTTGTCTAAAAATCTAGATAGGCCACCCAAAATTGACAATATCAATATTGTTATGTATAAAGTTAAGACAAAATCCCACCTTTCTTGCTTACTATCAAAATGTTTGGTAAGAATTTACATAATTGTTTATTAGATTCTAGGGCATCCAAAAACATCATGTTAGTAGGTATTTATAAACAACTTGTCTTGACTCCTATTAAATTTGAGAGTTATTACTCAATTAGATAAGTCTAAAGTCAAGGTAATTGGGGAATTATTAAATGTTTGTATGCAAGTTGCCTCTAAGCCAAGGGTCCAATAATTTATTGACATCTAGGTTGTGGACATTCATGATGCTTATGGGATACTGATAAGTAGAGAATGGATGAAGGCCCTGAATGGATATATATCTAATGACTATTTATATTTGTGGCTACCATGGAAAGGAGTCCCAAATCATATTAGAGTGGAAAGAGAGCCTTAGATGAAACACATGATCACAAAATATAATGTTGTTAATGAAAGGGATAACATGATAGACTCTAATGAGATCAACATGATGGATTTTGAATTATGAGTGTTTACTCTAAAAACTTCTAAGGTATGTAGTTCTAGGACTTCTCATGCTTTACTTGGAATTTGGAAATTACATTTTGATGGTGCTAGGTGTAAATCTAGATTTGGAGTAAGAATTATTCTTACCAATCTTGTTGGGAAAGAACTAAAAGTTGCTTATAAACTTCAGATTTCTTACACAAATAATCTTGTAGAGTATGAATCTTTGATCCTAAGATTGTAATTTTCCATTAAACATAAGGTTAAGGAAATCTTGGTTCATGGTGACTCAGAACTTGTGGTCAATTAGGTGAGGAGTAAATACCAGTGTAAATTATCATATCTTAAGAGATATAAGTTTAGAGTCTAGGATTTACTAGAATCTTTTGATTCTTTCAAAATTGTTTCCATCCCTAGGGAGGAAAATAAGGCTACTGATGAGCTTGCTTCATCTACAACCAATATTATGACAAAAATTGACTCTAAAAAAATTAGCATTGAGTTGGTTCCATGCCCTTCAATCCTGGATAACATAAACCATCTACATGTTTTCAATGATGATAAATATATCATAGAATTATTGATTAGTTAAAGAGTATTTATGGGTCATGTTATTGATAAATATCATCTCCTTGATGATGAAATCATTTAAATCACCCTTGATAACAATTTTTTTTAGCTGAATGAAAACAAAATTCCAAAATTCATGATTGCCTTGGATAGGTTATTTGATCAGGATAAACAAGCTAAGAATACTAGGATTCTTAAAATGAGTGGGAAGGATTACAAAGCAATTAGTCTTAGACCTCAACATTAACCTTAGCTAGTTAATATTGGGACAACATGTATGAGAATTCAAAATTAAAAGGACAAAGAATTACTGATAAACTATAAATACGTAATAACACGGCCCTATGATGACTTAAAGATTTTTGATCCAAGAGTCATCACCCATACCATACCCTTGAAGGAAAACTACAAACCTTTTAAACAAAAGTAGAGGCCTGTCAACCCTATTTTAGAATTTATGATCTTCAAAAAAGTCAAAAAATTGTTAGATGCCAAGATTGTATTTCCTATTAGCCACTCTACCTAGGTCTCCGATTCGGTTCTAGTAAAAAACAAGAATGGTGAAATAAGACTATGCATTGATTTTAGGAATATAAATAAATCATCTAAAAAGGACAATTATCCTTTGCCTTTCCTAGACTTAGACCAAGTTATACAAAGCATTTTTGGTTCTGCAATGATGCCCTTTCTTGATAGATTTTTAGGTTATAATCAAGTGTTGGTGAATAAAGAGGACATGATGAAACTACTTTTACTACCAAGTGGGTCATGCTTTCTTAAAAAATAATTCCATTTTGGCTAATAAACATAAGGGAATGTTCCATATGGCCATGGATCATGCTTTCCAAGATTTGTTTTGTAAATGCATTATTATATATATGAATGATTTGACTATTTTTTCTAAAAATAGGGAGGACCAAATCATGTATTTACATCAGGTATTTGAATTATGTATAAGGTATGGGATTTTTATCAACCCAAAGAAAAGTATTTTCTATGTTACTGAGGGAAAAATATTAGAACATGTTATTACTAAGGAGGGAATCTCTATAGATCTGGATATAGTAGATGTTATATTAAAGATAGAGCCTCTTGATAGTAGGAAATAATTAATGTCATTCTTTGGCAAGATAAACTTTGTAAGAAAATTCATTTATGGCTTTACAGAGATTGTCAAGCCATTAAATGATATTCTGAATAAAGGTGCCAAAGTCTTATGGAATGAGGAAACCAAGAAGGACTTTAAAACATAAAATATATAATTAGACAAGCTCTAGTCTTGATAAACCTAGACTTCTCCAAATATTTTTACCTTTAATCCCTTACTTCTGATCATATTATTGATACAGTCTTAACTCAAAAAATTGATGGATGTGACCATCTAATTGCATTCATGAGCATAAACTTTAAAAATTCTAAGTTAAATTATTTTTTAATTTAAAAACAAGCATGTGCATTAGTTAAGGTAGTGAATAAATTAATGCACTAAATTATTAGGAATAAAGTGCATGTAATCTTACCAGACCCTACCACAAAGCTCATGCTAAGTCAAAATGAGCTAGGAGAAAGGAGAGGTAAGTGGATGTATCTAATATAGGAATATTACATTGAAATCAAGACCAAAACAGTGATAAGATTCCAAGGTCTAATTCAATTGATCACCAATACTAACCCTAATCTAAGTATCATATAGGTTGAATAACAATGTTTTCATCCCAATGATTGGTATGAACCTATTATCCATATAATTATCAATGGAATGTGTCTTATATGGTTAACCAAGGATAAAATAATATCCCTAAGACTCAATTTAACCCACTACTTGATTAAAGATGGACTGTTGTACCAAAAAATGTTGAAGGCATTTACTTGAGGTGTGTATCCAAAGAAGATGTAGCTAAAATCATGAGCACTTTTCACGAGAAGATGTGAAGTGGGCATCCATCTGGAAGGAAAAAATATCGAAAAAACTTTAAAAATGGTTATTATTGGCCAAAAATATTCAAGAATGCCCATAAACATGTAAGGCAATGCCATTCATGTTAAGTCTTTAACACAAAGGAGCCCAAGGTAGGCATGCCACTATAGCCAGTTATGGTGGATAAACCTTTTTCTTAGTGGGGACTAGATTTCATGGGGGTAATAAATCATAATTCATCATAAGGTCACAAATATGTTCTAACTTCTATTGACTATTGCACCAGATGGACTGAGGTAGTGGCCACTAAATAGTGTAGGACTAAAGAAGTGATCACTTTTTTAGAAGAAAACATATGTACTAGATTTGGAACATTAGTCTCTCTAGTATGTGATAATGGATCACATTTTATATCCATTGAGATGATATAATGGTCATATGATAATAGTATCACTCTCAAGTTCTCATCCAACCATTATCTTCAACGTAATGGTGTATCTAAATCAGCCAATAAAAACTTGATGAAGGTAATTAAAAAGCCTATGACAAACAATCTTAAAACATGGCATAATATTATCATGTATTCCCATTGGGAAGATAGGATAAGGGTTAATTAGGCTCTCAAAGTATCACCCTTCTTACTAGTATATGGCCATGAACCCATATTTCCCATTACACTCAAGTTGCCAACATATCGGTTCATGCAAGTGTACATGAAGGATGATCAAGAATTGGCAAATTCAAGGCTGATATACATTTTTCAGATGAAATATTAAAAATAAGAGGATTTTACCAAATTTAGAAGTCACTAAACCATGGTGAAAATGTGTTTTGATAAGTGATCAAAGATAAAGGTTTTTAAGAAAGAAGACTTAGTTTTTCTTTGGGACAAGGCATCTAAGCCTAAGGGTGAACATGTGAAGTTTACTCTTTTGTGGATAGGTCCCTATCAAATTATTGAAACACTTGGAAACAACACTTTCAAGATTAAATACCTATAAGGATTAGAGTTTACACTGTCCACCAATGGACAATACCTTAAGCACTACTTCTTTACTGCTCCCCCTAAGGTCTTCATGGGGTAAATTGTAAGGATAGTTAGAGTTAGTGTAGGTAGGATAGATTAGTTTCCTTATGTTTTTGCATTACTATCCCTCATTTCTACATATGTTTACATATATTTATTTGATTTTACTTTGATTTTTTATTTCTTTTATTTCTATTTTATGTGTTTTCTTTCTCTGTTTTGTTCTTTGCTCCTAATAAGTCCTTTGGGACAGCCCTTAGCTCAAAGTTCATTTGATTTCTTAGGAACTCCAAAATTTAAAAATGAAAGTGTGAATCTTAAGAATACATTTACCATGGTTTTAAATATGAGATTATGTTATAATTTAGAGAAAATAGTAAGGACTGGTGGATAGGTTAACTATTCTATAATAACTTAAACATTGTTTTGATTTAAATTTGGTTTTAAGAAGAAATGAACATGTAGGGATGAAATATTTAATTATTACTACATGATCATGTTTACACTTAACAAATATCCTTGCTTAGGATAAATTTACAACCATAGGTGATTGTCTGAAGATCAAACATTTAACCAAATCCCTTAACCTAGATAACTTGGTTCCCAACATTTGCTAGAAAGCCTAAAAAGCTAAAAAAATATGAAAAAAAAGCTTATTGAAAAATCAAAAGTTTTCTAAGTAAATTTGGTTCTAATAATCTCAATTGAGGCTATGGAAACCTGGTTGGTAGTGGATCAAGGCCTTGAGTGGAGCCAAAGGCATCTCTGTCAAGGTTATGGATGTATGGCTAGTAGTAGAGTAATGCCCAAGCCTTCCCTAAGCTAAAGCATGGTTCTTAATGAATATCTAAACATTATATAAGTCAATTTTAATGATTGAAGACATGAAAACTATAATTTTGCCCCTAAATCCCATGGTAAATAGTAAGCGAAATCAAATCATACACACACACACCATGGCTAAGTTTTGATATTTGATCCTAATTTTGTAGGTACAAGACTTGTTTTAACCATGAATTGATCTTGATAATGACACTGATCAAGTGGAATAAATAATATATTTATTTTTCTAAACTATAGTCTCAAAATTCTAACATATTACTATGTTTTCCCTATAAGTCACCATTTATTGAGGTCAACATACCCCCATTTCAGAAAATTAGGGACCCTTGGGTCAAATTATGAAATTTGTACCTTAAAATTGAAATCCACTTGATCAGAGTGTCATTAATATGTTTTCACATTATCTATATTTGAATATCATCAATTCCTTCACTTGATTGTCTTATTTATTCATGGCTCTAGTTTGACCTTGTCTAACCTTGCTAACATTTGTTCTTCATGTTTTAGGTTGTAGGCTTAGATGAAACCCTTCCTAAATGGGCTATGTTTGAATTTTATAATTTAATCTTAATTTGACCTTTTACTAACCCTGGTCTATATAATTTAAGATAAATCCATGATTAAAGCTTTAGGAAACCCTAACATAGGCTCTTTTAGACCAAATTAAAAAATTAACAGGAATAATTTACGTAAGAGCACTTTATAATTGCCATAAACTTAAGTTTAATTTTTATACTAGGGCTTGGGTGTGTTTTTAAACACAATCAAACCTTAGCCTAAAATTATATACTTGGTATCTTCATTTCCTAAGCCCCTCATTCCTTTTTTATTTTTGCATGGTCTAATTTTAATGTTTACAAGGTCATTTTATTATGTTTCTAGACTAGTCTAATTTTATTAGTCACATAGTCCCTCTTTATATAAACTTAGACTAATGTATTAGTCCTAAGACCCCATTCATGTTTATTAATATAAACAAGACCTTAGTCTTAAGACTTTATCCTAAGTCCTTTTATGTCTCTAAATCCTAACTTAAACTATGTGATTCTTTGTAGGATTAATGTCCCATGTTTAATCAATCAAACTTGATCAGGTGGAGTGAAATGAGCCCAATATGTTTAAGAATTTATCCCAAGGGACCAATCCTACACAAATTCTTGGATCATAATCAATGACCTGCATTTGAATAGACATCTATGATCCAATGATGTTAAAATGAAATCAATGTCTAAAAGGGTCCCTCTCATTATAACATAGACCTAACCTAAGACTTTACCCTAAGGTTTTAATTATATTAATACAATAAAACCTTAGGATAAAATTTTATGTTATGAATTTATTATACATGGGGTCCTTTTTTCATTATGTTTCTAACTTAGGCTGGAAACTTATGTTTTCCTAAGCATGGGGTCCTCTTTATGTTGTAACTTATCTTAAAACCTTAGACTAAAGTTTATTCATATTTATTAATATGATTGATCATTATTTCTGGGCTCTATATACTTACTCAACTTAAATATTTTTATAAATCTAAGATCCAATCATGATCAACATCTCATATCATAATATATGTCCCACATTTACTTTGATAGGATCAATCTAATGGTGCAAAATCCAAGATTGAAAATTCAAACCATGGACCCTAGATTAAACATTAATCAAGTTTTAGATGATTGATGATATGCATTATAATGTACACATCAAATCAATAGAGCATATCAAGTCATAACTTTTCAATAGAGCTCCAAGTTAACACAAGATCACCACATAGAGAAGAGGCATTTCCCAACAGAACTGATAGGTTATAAAGTGAACCAGAAGATGATAAGTGGTAAACATAGCATAAGATCCCAAAAATGAGATTAAAATTGATGATCATGTAGACATTAAATAATTCACATGAATTTCAAATGATGCTCATGTCGATGTCAACTTTAAGCTTAGTAGAGAGTCTCAACAGTGAACTTAAAATTGATGGTCACATGGACATCAAATGATGGTCACAAAGATATCAATTTTAAGATAGTTGTCTACATCTAAAGATCTATAATTTTCAGTGATTCATACCTACTAGATCTAATAGTGAGAGATAAAGCTATTTTTTTCAAAAGGAAATGGTTAGTTTTTAAAACATTTATGAATGAAATGCCAAAAAATGCCATAGAGTTACACCATAGGTGCCATGAGAATGACACAGGCAAATAACAACAAAACCAAAGATTTTATGGGCTCACAAAATCAAAGATATAAATGCAAAGGTCAAAATCAAATCTAAGGTATAAACTCACTCAAGTTCAAAAAACCATCACCGTTAAAACTCAAAAAAGACTTACAAAAAAGGCTTAACATCTACAAAGGCCCTAATTTGATCCCATATTAACCATAATCAAGATTGAGAGAGTCAAATTACCATTTGAGTAAGTGAAAAGTGATCCAAAGGCAAACTATAGACCACTAGTGAGCAAATTTTTCAAACTCACAGTCATGATGACTTGAAAACAATAAGATACAAAACTCTATCTGACCACAAATACCGAGGGGAGATTCTTCAAGGACATAAAACTTGATGTTGTATCCTTAAACATGGGAGTCAACAATTGGTCCAATATCTTTTAGGCCATTAAAGAACTAAAAAATCACCAAAGATGATAATAAAAACACATCAATCAAGAGGAAGTACTATGACCTAGTTGCCATCTAGATGATGAGCCTTCACTATGTTGTAACGAAACCATAAGTACTACATTGCATTAATGTTATTGTTCCTATTTTAAAGGATTACACAATTGATCAAAGTATGACTGTATATGAACTTAGTTTTAAAAGATTTATTTATATCTCCCCTCTTGCCTTTAAAAACTACTATAATTTACCCAAACCCCAAGTGGATGTACCCATAATCAATCAATGTTCCAAGAATAATGACCTAAAGACCATCCTTACCCCATCGTTATATTCAGGAACTCAAGTAATCTCTGACCTCAGTGGAAAGATTCTAATCAATCAATTTAGGGTTGGGATTATGATGATAATGACATTACTAAATAGATTATTTGAGAACCCCTCCACCACCTATGTTGACAAACTTTGGGTCCCTTTTGTGTATTTTATGGTTGAGAGAGGACTTACCCCTCCCATTGGTGAGATGATTAGAATCAAGAAGAAGACCAAAAACCATTTCTACATGATGTCCTACTTTTTGGATGCCCTGCTAGCCACCACTAAAATCCTTAGCATTAAAGAATTGTCACCTAAAGGGAAACAAATAGTCTCCCAATACTACTCAAAATTTCATATTTTAAAATATAAGGACCATATTCAATTCATCTATGATTGTGTTTATCCAACCTTAGTTGAGGCCATTATAGGGATCCCAATGATGAGGTTCAGCCCTTTGATCAAGAAGTATGTTGAACTCATTGGGGACATTTGGTTATATCTAGATTACATTATAATCAGTAAGAGGGAACTCATTGTCAACCCCTTCAGCTACTAGTTCATGTTCCCACTAAAGTAATAGAGAAAGAAGTGGCATACCAATTATTTCACAACATAGATGGTATGTGTATAATAAAAAGGAAGGGACTGCTCCATTCCTTTCCCTTAACCATTATTAGGGTTGTGTTTTAGAATTGGGACAATGCAAAGATAGTCTCTAGGCATAAAACCTCCTTTAATCTATAAATTGATGAATTAAGATAATGGGACCCAATGAAAAGGTTTTAAAACATTTTAAGGCTAATTATATTAGCATGATATATGAACATCACCCTAGTGTCTATGACCCAATGTACACCTGGGCATCCTCCTTCATAGAGGTCTTAGAAAAATTAAAGAAGCACAACATCAATCTCTAAGCTAGATTGCTAAGAGATCAAAATCCAAGTGATGATATATAGTAGATGGGGCCTATGTAGTACCATTTGTTATTAGGACCATATTTTAGACCTCCTTCGATATAGCCATAGGTAGTAACATAAGAGCCTAAGACTCAAGCTACACCAAGGCCAGAAGAAAAGAGATTTGAGGAGAGGAGACTTGGTGAGGAGGCATCTTCTTTAGCTCATATTGAAGAAATAGAGTCATCTATTGAATAAATTTACATAATTTCATTAGATCTTAAGGATACTAAAGAGAATGACCTAAAAACACTATCTTGTGTATATAAATTAGTTGAAGAAGAAGTATAGATAGCAAAACCTCAAGCTCTAGTTGAAGAAGCAAAGGAAGAAAAGGGGAAGGAAGTAGTTTTGGAATTTGTTCCTATTGAATACCAACCCAAAAGGAAATTTGACCTAGCTCCATTCCAAAAAAAGAAAAATAATCAAAATTTAACCTTCACTCATCCTTTGAGTGAGATCAACCTTTTTAGTGATGATAATCCAATTCATGGTCCAACCATTCCTTAATGTTTTTTATATGGGAAGATGCAAAAAATCCCAACCATGCACCACCCATGGGACATTATAAAATCCTTTAATATCTATGTGCACGATGAGCTCAAACTTTGGATTTTAGCATTGTAGAAGGAAGAAGAACAAAGGATGTCTACCCTAGGGGGGTCAATCAATACACAAATGGAAACTCCGAAGCCTTCAAAAGTGACTCAATCATTAGTGGGAGTCTAATCTAATCTAGATATTACCAAAATGTAAAGGGTGATTGAAAATAAATCCATGATTAGTGGTGAGGAATTAACCTTTTAAAGGATAAAGCCATTCATATGTCTAAATCCAATGTCAGGTCAAAATCTAAGAGAAGACAAAATGTTTGAGGATAAAATCCTTGATGTAGCCCATGCCTAGTCTAACCAACTACAAACCATGATCAATGGCCTCTTACAAAAAAAAAAAAAATTTAAAGAAGCTACAATCATGTCAATCCATGAAGACTGATTCAAGAAGTTTAAAGACATTATGACTAACCTATTCAACTCTTTAAAGGTAGTTAGAACTAGGCAAGGAGTAATAAAGAAGAAAATCACTAAGGCTATAGGCCAAGTTGGACAATGGAGGGATTCAAACTATCAAGTGAAAGACTTGATCAAGGTCTTAACCAATAACCTATTCCCTAACTTTAGGACCATTAGCTTAGCATACTTGAATATGGTCATGGCCATATTGGTAGACAAGATCCAAGTCCTAAGAAACTGGTCTAAGTGAATGGAAGACCTAGCCATGGAATTTAAATGGAAATAAGATGGATTATTGTATATCTTAGACAATTTTATTAAGGAACCCATTTCAATTAGCTCATTGGGTCTTATAACTGATGAATATTTCTGGCATATAACCTTCTAGTTCATGCAAGAAGTAAGGAACCAAGGGTAGGGCCAAATAGGGGATGACAACAAGAGAGTCATGGGCCTACTTTCATCATCTAAAAAGAAAATGGGAGATGTTAGGAGGATCAAAAAAGTAATATAAAAGATTGAAAAGAACCTCAAGAACCTAGAGGTGCAAGAAAAAGAGCTATTCATGAGACTATTTATCAACCTTTAGGTCATCAATGAACAACATTATAGGTTGAAAATATTGCAGTGTAGGCAAAAATAATACGGGACTTATTCAACATAAAGACCCCATATCAAAATTTAATTAGAAAAATTCTCTTTATAGTAAATTTATAAAATTTTAAAATAGAATATAATTTTTTAAAGGCATGTGCAACTTATAAGTACATCACCTATAGGTCAGTCAACTTGAAAAGGTTTAGTGTATTCTAGAAACTTATATAGAAAGGAAAACTATCCTTACACTTGTACACTTGTAATTTGATATGATTGATCGACATACTTCCTTGAAATCTATAAAATGAGTATTGTCATTTGTAAAAGAGGAGGGAGTTTTTGAGCTAAAAACTAGTGTAAATTTTTAGCAACTAATGCAAGCAAAGAATTATGAAAAGATTGTCTCATTTTGTTTGTGTGAATTGTTATATATATTCTCACTCACTTATCTATTTTGAATTCTAGATTTAAATAGTTCTTTTAGATTCTTGGTGTGTACCTTTCAATGTAGAATTGTTAACTTGTTCTTATTCTAGGATAACTAAAGGTTATCTAGTTTACTTCATTTAATTTTTCTTTGCATTTATATATGTGCATCAATTGTTTTCTTATAGGGGTAAATCTTTAAAGTAATCTTGCTTATTATTTGCATTATTTTTCATATTCCTTAGAATTTTTCCCTATGTGTGGTGGGATTTGAGATAAAGTTATCTTGTATCATACATTGGTTTTAAGTACATGCCTAGATAATATTTGAACTTTGTCATGATGTTTAGAATAAAGATCAGTAGCAACATATTTTTTCTCTACCCTATCATTCCTTTTGATTCTTTTTTTACTAGTTCACTTTAGATGAAATCTTCATTGTCTCAATTTAGCTTTAGACTTAGAATTCAGCATACTTCATTTTAACTAGCATAGATCATCTTCTTATTTACAAATATTCATAGGCCACGGTGGCTCTCAATCACTAACTAATATAAATATTGTGAAATAGTTATTTGTTCTTCCTCTATTCCACCATAGATAATAGGATTATCATAGACTATAAATCATGCTATGATTCTTTGAATTCTAAAATGAGAAGTGTTTCTTAAACACTTTAAGTACCTTATGAAACATATTTAGGCATCAACAGGTCTCAAGATCAAAAAATTGACATGGATATTTGTGATAGCATAGGGAAAGTGAATCTCACTCTTTTGGGTAGTTTCACATGTGTGGGAGGTTTTAGGAGCAATATTTCTAATTTTGAAGCCTAGGAGGGTTAATTAGGCCTAATTTGGGAGAGAGAATGATTTAGAAAGGACACCTATGCTCATAATATGATCATTAATTTCTTTTGAAGCTATAAGAGATTAATAGGTATCCAAAACTATGATCATTTTTCCATAGTCATCTCCATATTCTTCCAGACAAGGAGTTTTACCTATTTGGAAGGCTATAAGGATTTAAGTGGAAATTCAAGGTTTTGGTACAAAAACAAGTATTTTTTAGTGTTTAATGTCTTAAAATGTCTTTTTATAGGTCTGGTATGTTGTTGAGACACCATCATTGGAGGAAAGTTGCATTATTGAAGAAAAACTCAACTTTTCCCTTTTACACCATGTTGAAGAATGGGCAATTCAAGGGGACAAAGTAATAAATCAACATATAAAGATTCTAAAGGCCAATACATGTTTATTATGCCACATTTAAGGTAATAAAAGGTCAAGTATCAACTGAAAGGGGTTGGAAAAAGTTTGAAAATGTCTCAAGTCTCTAAAAAAGCTTTTTTTCCTTCTGACACCTGGCTTGTTGAAGGAGTCAAAAATGCACTAAAGATATTATAACAACCCATGTATAGTGTAAGGACCACATGAATGTCTTAGAATAAGTTTTCAATAATAAATGAATGAAGACTTCAAGTCCTATTTTCAAGGAGGAGAACTAATTCTTCAAAAAAGACACAAGAGCTAGTATATAGGGAGTCAAACAAGGATATAAGCACTCTTCAAGTGGTTAAGGCTTGACCAGTCATAATGAATATGTTTTTAGGTATAAAAAATACATGATACTCTTTCTTATATGACACCTTAAAGACATGTATGAATGGATATGTTTAAATAAGTATTACATAACATTGAAGAAAGGCGAAGACCAAGTTTGAGACCCTTATTTTGGGGATGCTTTGACTCCCATCATTTTGATTCTATATTTGTATTATTTTTTACAAAATGTTATAATCACTCTTTTTTTTTAGTTGTGATGAAAGGATACCAAATTTTTTACTCACCTTTTGAGAGAAATAAGAAGCTCTTTCCTCAATTTCTAGGTTTTTGGTGAAGTGTATGTGTTTACCATGTATATAACATTGTGAATCATTTATTTTCCTATGATATTATTTGGTTTTTATACCTTAATATATTATATTTGATGTTATACAAGTCATATTAAGTGTCAATATCAACTTTAGTCTAAGCATTGGATGTGAATTTGGTTCCTTTGCATTCCTTCCTTACAAAGATTGAGTTTGTCAAGTCCTTGTGAACACTATAATATAAGTCATTCTTGAGGTGAAGATGATGTGTGAAATAGTATCCCTTTCATAATAGTGTATATTGTAATAATAAATGTTCATGAAATATTGTTTCATCACCTTCATTCCTAATTTTACTTTCAATTCCATTGCAAGTAGCATCCATTTCACCCTTTTCATAGTCATAATCAATATATAGTATGTTTAAGAATAACTTTTAGTGAGTGCATCAAGGTATCTATCCATATATGGAGATTATATACCTTCAAAAGTTACCCACACTTGGGATAGATTCTATGTTTTATCAGGAGTGAGAAACAACACACTTTATCTTAAGGTCACACTCATGATTGACAACACCTACTTTCATGAAGATAAAAGTGATATGTACGATTGAATTAGATCTATTAAATTAATTTTTGGCTAATTAAAACCTAACACAATTATAACTAAAGATGGTGAAAGAGTCTAGGGAAGAGTGAATGTGAGAAGGAAAGGGAACAACCACCATAAAACATGCATATTGAAATGTCCACATGGAATCCCAATAGTCTTCAAATGTAAATATTTTCCTTTTTGATTAAAAGGTTATAGATCACATAAAATTATTCACCTACAAAATTCACCCTAGTAAAAAACAATCAGAAAAAAGTAGAGAATTTAAACTAATCTATAAAGCCGTAAATAATCATAAAGAAGGAAGTGTCTGGTTCTTTATGTCTCTTTTACAATTCACAAAGTGCTAGCTTCAAGAAAGTCTTATGAACTCATAATTATAGGAGACTAAATAAAGATCAAAATTTATGGATTCCCATCTCTTACTACATAAATAGTTGAGTATTCAATGTGGATTCATATATGTAGTTGATAACTTTCATAGGGCACCATGCTTCTGTCAACATGAAAGTAAATGTTGTCAGCCAAATGCATTTGTAAGTGGTTGAAAATACATTAGGACTACCATTGAGACTTGTCCATACACATTTTTTTAATATATAAATATATTATTTAATATTTATTTTTCTTTAGTGTCCTTTTGCCTTAACTAAATCATGCATGTCATGCTCTTCATCAGCATCAATAGTATCATTCACACTTGATTTGGCCGCCTCTATCAGTTTTGGATGACATTATGTCTTAACATTTTAACATTGATATCTAACTTGTTGATTCTACATTTCACTCCACTTTTGGTGTTTGTGACTTCTATTTTATGTCTGATAGATTAAAGTTGAGCCATGCTCTTTACAATTGGGACCAAATCCCTATGCTTCTTTAAGATGACACTCTTATCCACTATGTCCTTACAATAACCAAAACTTGTTTTCAACACTATGAATAATTCCCCTATTATTTTCACATTTAATTCTAATTTCAATTCATCCATTTATTATGTTGTTGATAAAATAATTATTCTTAGCCTATGCTCTTAGGATTAAAAACAATGATTTTAAGCCTTATATTATTTTTAAAACTAGATAAAACATCAAATTTAATACAATGTTTTGTTGACATCATTGACACCATGTCCTCTATTGGTAATTTCATGCCATGTGGCTACTTCATACTCTTCCACTACTCAATGATGGGTTGATATGCTGTAATCATATTTTGGTTATAGTGAATAAATATTTCACCATGTGACATCATCTTACTCACCTAGGATTTGATGTGTTTTAGGACACATTGACCACCTAGGGTAGTGGGTCACTGAGATCATGTCACTTAGTAGAATTATACTTATCCACTCGCTCAAAGGATTTTGTTATGTATATATTCATTCAAGTAAATGGGTCACTAGGATCATGCCACTTGGTATCATCCCACTTATTTGGAGAGTTAGAGGCTCTTAAATAAATTTGAGTTGTGCAAGTCCTATAGAGTAGTGAAAAGATGACATGTGGCTCTAGGAACCCTTTTTAAGAATAATATAAGTGTTAAAGAAGATTTTAAAAATGGGTTAAGGCTATTGGGAATTGTGAAAAATCATTAGTGGCTCTAGCAAACAAAGTGGGCACTTGAAAGAAGAAAAACATAAGAACACAGTCATCATTTTCATTTTCAAAATCCAATAGCTATGTAACTCAAATCAAAATGGTTAAGTTTTAAAAATAAAATCAATAAGGTGGATAAACTTAGTGAAGAGGAATCCATTTTAAATGTAATCAAATCTTTATACAAAGAAAATTTCTATCATTTTTATAAAATCAACTAAAGAAAAAGTTGAACATAAATAAACATTTAGCTAATTTAATTAAGATTGAAGTAGAATGGAATGAAAAGAGGGATAATTTAGTGGAATAAAGTACCTCTTTTTAGAATAAATCTTGCTATACTAAAACCATTTATCTAAAAATGACTGAGTTGATATTGAAATAATCATAAACACTTATCCAATTCTCACTGAACCAAAATAGAAATGGGATAGATTGCTAAGGGAAAGACTATAGAATACTTTAAAAAATTTAGATAATTTACATAAGTTTTAGTCAAAATTTGGCCACCATGAATGGGAGTAATTCAAAATTTTGATGTATTTTACCTTAACTTTGTTGATAAATGTTATGAAGTTCTTGTATTGGTCATTAACTATCAAGGATGATAGGTAGTGTGTCTTCCTTGGTAGATTGCAAAGTCACTTAAGATGGTCTAGTGAGTAGAAAGTTTAAGTCACTTTGTCTTGTCATCAAAGAGTTATTATTTGTAAGCCTTTTTGTGTGTTTAGCATTGTTTAAGGAACGTTTGAATAAGTTAAGGTTAAGTGAAATCAAATTCCATGATGAAGCATGCTGAAGGAGACAAGGTGGTAACCCTTCAAGGAATAAATATGGTCAAAAGCTAATCAATTTGGTCAAAGAAGTAAAAATAGTAAGTTGATCGCATTATTTTTAAGCAATTTCGATATTTTATGGTAATTTTGATAAGGTTAAAGTATTTCATTACTTTAGTCTTAATGTGCATTCCAATGTTGAGATGACACTTACTAGTAAATATAAAATGTGAAGAATTTTTTCTATAATAGATGTATTTTTAAGTCATCTAGCATAAAATAATGACATCATGTTTGTATGTGTGTATACACCTTATCTAAGTGTCTTCAATAAATACTTTATAATGTTTGAACTTATTTGTAATTATCATTAATCATTTTTAATGGACAAATGAGGAGTTATTATAAGAGTAGGAAAAAGAGGTTGGAAACATTTTGACACACTCCACATCTATACAAGTCAAGGGAAGCTAAAGAGTCACCTAGTTCACCATCTTCAACAGTTCTAAAGGGTAAAATAGTCATATTCATGAAGAAAAAAGATTTTGGAAGTATTTTTCAAAGGTTTTATATTAAATAAAAATGTATATAATTTTATAGGGTCCCCATGATATTCTCATATCTAAATCCATATAAAAAGTGGAGCTAAAAATCCAATAATGTAAAAACCCACTCTATTTCTCCATCAAGTTTCTTAGCAGCTCAAGATAGTCAACTAGTTTTCACTTGGTATTCTAAGGAGAGAGAAATTTTGGACCCAATATCTTGGAAATAGGAGGGGAACCTAATTACCTTATACTTAATTACATTTATTTTCTGATTATAGTCCTTAACTTTATGAATAATCATTAAGAAGTTAAGGTGCAAAAAAAGGACTCAAAACCACAGTAGGGTCAATTTTGTTCAAATGTAGAGTCATGAATCCATATGAATTTATGAGAATTATTTGTAGTTTTCTCCTGAAAACTCCTTTCCCCTTGAAACACCCCATTCTTTTAGGTTTCTTCACATTCATGTTTGGTCTAGTGTCCCATAGTCTTATTTTAGCTAGTTTAAATAAAATAATTAAGTTACAAGAGTTGTAAGGTGTTTTGGATGAATTAAATGGATGAAGTGAGATGATTATTATTTTATCAAATCTCATGAAGATCTATTAAACATATATAGTAACCATTTGGGGCATGAACTTCAATAAAGATAAAATATCTTGCATGCATAAGCTGAATGATTTGAATTTATAGTCATGGTGGAGAGATATTATAAAATATGGATATGTTTTAATCATATATGATCATAGAATAGAAAGTTAAATATTTAGAGAGACTTGAATACCATTCTCAAGAGGGTGAAAATCATTACAAATTAAGATTTTAGAGTCCTTCTTCAGTCTTAGTCCAAACAGAGTTGTCATTGGTGTCAAATACTTATTTGTAAGAGTACACATGGAATATATAAAATATTATAATGTATCCCAATTATTTTTATTAGTCTCAAAAATCTTGTTGATTCAACCTTTTTAGGTCCATGGTGAGTAAATGAAGCTTAAAATAATACCAAGCAATATCAACAAGTATAGTCATGTTTCTTTAAGAAATTAACACATATTTTATCTTAATGAATTGAAGATCATGTTATCAAGGCCCTATATAATATCTCAAATCATTCAAAATATTTATGAAGGATCAAAACCTTAACTCATTTGGCATCAGTTGGACTATGTGAGTTAGGATGGTTGTGTGAGCCTAGAAGAAGACTATGAGAGTTACAAGTGGGTGCTCTAGATGATTTAGACCTAATGAAGTGTAGAAAATTCCCTAAAAAATTTAAATAACCTTGATCTATAATTTAATAATTTTTTATTTGAGATAAATAAGACCAAAAAGTAAAAATGGGAAGGTTTTGGGCCTAAATACAGACATATAGGCATGTAGTTAGTAGTAGGAGTAAAAGTGTGTTGGTGATGAATAATTTGAGGAACCAAGAAGTTTTAGGTCAGAAAGGAATGTAAATTAAAATTTCTCTATTTTCATATCACATTAAATAGGTTTTTTTAGACTATGACATTCAATTTTGCAAATATATAGTCAGGGAGACTTAAAAGACTACATAAAGGCCAACCTACATGAGTGAGCACTTTATGTGTTGGATGAAGACTCATAGGTCATTTGAGTTTTTATAAGTATAAGGAATTATTATTAAATGTTTTTATAGGTGTGAAGGAGGTAAAAAATGTCAAAAATGGGACTCCCAAAAATTTATATGTTGACAAACCTAAAACATCACCTATAGTCATGTCATAAGAAAATGGAGAAAATGAGATGTATATGATGAGAATAAAAGTTTTAAAGGTAAAAAAATGGTAAATATAATAATTATACACATTTTATAATCATTAAAAAATACCTAAGTACTAATGAGACGATAACACTCATACTTGCAATCAAGACAGACGTAATAAGCACGCATAAGCATATTTGAGGTAAATTAAAGAAAATGTGTTGGTCATTATTTGAATCAATGAGGTGTAGGTTATAATTAATGAGGTATTTTAAATTTAATGATAAATTATAAAAAAAAATTCATGAAATTCCAAATTTATTTAAGGTAATGTAGACCTTAAAAGGGCTAATTAGGCAGAAAAGGCCTAAATGAGCATACATAGGCCTATGTGTGAAGTATAAAGAAATTTTCCAATTTTGAGGTTATTTTGAGAGTTGGAAAGTTTTAGGTGGGATTGAGATGTGGGATGAATATTTTATTAATTTTAACTCATTTTAAATATGCATAAATTTCCAAACTAGTACTATTAGGGTCACTTCAAGAAGACTGCCACTAACCCTAGTTATGGGCTAATCCAAGTTATAGTTTGGAGAGTTGGAAAGTTTTAGGGGGTGATTGAGATGTGGGATAAATATTTTATTAATTTTAAATCATTTTAAATATTCATAAATTTCCAAACTAGTACTATTAGGGTCACTTCAAGAAGATTGCCACTAACCCTAGTTATGGGCTAATCCAAGTTATAGTAAGTTTGAAGAGTGGAATAGTGTATAATAACACTTTAATACCTAAATTATGGTTAAATATACCTCAATTAGGTTTTTTATGCTAAATTAAATAAATTTCATGCTTTATTAGGCCAAATCATTCTTCTCGAGCTCTAAAACAGGGTTATTCTGTCTAAGAACCTAGTTTATTCATGTGATAAGTTGCATGATATGGTGCATGTGATATTGATCTCATTAGAGAATTTAACATGGGTTATTTTCATGAAATTAATGTTTTTTATTTATACATTAAGGCCCATATGTTTATGAATCATCATTAAGACTCCAAGTGCCTTAAACCCTCTAAAGTGATCCAATGGGGAAAAATGACCTTCTAAGACCCTAATATGGATTAAAATGTCTTCTAAACCACCTGGATGACATTCATGACTCTCCCAATCATATGAATGAGTATAATTCTGGAATGTTTGGGTGGTTTTTGTATGGAAAAGGGCCTAAAAATCTCCTTTTAAGTTTATGTGCAGGGAATTAAACTAGACAAACCTTACCAATCAACTAAGGAGAATATATGAGGTGAAATAAAGGTTTATAATCATGTTTAGTCCATTCAATAGGATTATAGAGTCATATTATAGGTTTAAAATAAGGTTGATATTTAGATACCATATCATAAACCTTGGTGAATATGATTCAAAAAAAATATCACCTTCTTAAGTTTTCCATACAACTGCCTATCTACATAGCTAAAACATATAGGTTATGGGATAAATTTAAAAAGAGTATAAAAAATTTCCTAAACCTTAGTATTATTGCATATTTTTATTCCTCTTGAATATCTATTCAATTTTGTTAAAAATCATCTCAAACTAAGTTTGTATGCAAAAGTTATGGCCTTCAGAAGTTAGTGCTCAATTGCATCACATCATGCTACCACCCAACAACATGTTGATGCCTGATAGCATGTTGATACCCAAAATCATGATACCACTCAATATAATTCTAAAATTTGTATTCCTCTTGTAGATATATATAATTTTAAAAAATAAATTGCTTTAAAGTGAGTCTATAATAGCCTCCAAAAGTTGGTGTTCAGTTGTATCACATAATTCTTCCACTCAATAGCATGTTTTCTCCTGATAGCATGCTACCACCCAATAACATGCTACCACCTAGAAACATGTTAAAATTTGGATTGTTCTTAAAAATCTATACAATTTTAAAAAAATCCTCAAACTAAGTTCATATGCAAAAGTTATGGCATAATGCTTGTAGATTCATTCATGTCCTTGGTGAATATGAAAATTTTGAAAAAAAATTGCCTTCTTAAGTTTTCTGTACAACTACCTATCTACATAGTTAAAACATATAGGTTGTGGGATAAATTTAAAAAAAGGTATATAAAATTTCCTAAACCTTAATATTATTCTATATTTTTATTCCTCTCAAATATCTATTTAATTTCAAAAATAAAACATCTCAAACCAAGTTCATATGTAAAATTTATGGCCTTCATAATTCATTGCTTAGTTATATTGCATCATGCTACCACCCAAAAACATGATGATGCTTGACAACATTTTTATTCCCTAAATCATGCTACCACCTGATAACATGCTAAAATTTAGATTCCTCTTGAAGATATATATAATTTTAAAAAACAAATCACCTTAAACTAAATCTATATGCAAAAGTTATAGCTTATAAAAGTTGGCGTTTAGTTGTATCACATAATGCTACTACCCAATATCATATTGTCACCTGATAGCATGCTACCTCCCGATAACATGATATCACCTAAAAACATTCTAAAATTTAGATTCTTCTAAAAAATCTCTATAATTTAAAAACAAAATCTCAAACCAAGTTCATATGCAAAAGTTATGGCCTCCAGAAGTTGATGTTTAGTTGCATCACATCATGTTTCCACCTGACAACATGATACCACCCAAAATCATGATTCTACCTAAAAACATGCTAAAATTTAGATTCCTCTAAAAAATCTATATAAATTTTAAAAAATGACCTCAAACTGAGTTTGTATGTAAAAATTATGGCCTTGAGTTGCATCGTAACATGTCGTGGGGTGATAGCATGCTACCAAGTAATAATATGCTATTGAGAAGTAGTATTCTAATTAGTAGAATGCTTATAAGTGGAAACATACTATTGAGTGGAATCATACTATCAAGTGAAAATATTCTATTGAGTGGTAGTATATTTCCAAGTGGTTGCATGTTGCTAGGTGACATCATACTGTCGAATGAAAACATCATGATGTTGATGAGAT
Source organism: Torreya grandis (assembly GCA_037957365.1). NCBI lineage: Eukaryota > Viridiplantae > Streptophyta > Pinopsida > Cupressales > Taxaceae > Torreya > Torreya grandis. The sequence continues at coordinate 427,123 of JARHVA010008491.1, read as the reverse complement.
AAATAATGAGAATTGGATGGTAACCCTTATAAACACACACACACACACACACACACACATACATACATATATATATACATATATATATGTATATATATATACATATATGTATGTATATATATATATCTATATATACATATATGTATATATATATACATATATGTATATATATATATATACATATATGTATATATATATACACACATATATATATACATATATATATATTTATATATATATATATGTATAATATATATATATATATATATATATATATAAGGCAAATCACATGTATGCCTCCATAATTATTATAAATTATTGGTGAGCCAAACCCTAAAAAAATTTACATCCTAAAATTTTAGATGAATGGGTCCTATGTAATACTCCAAAAAAATCACCAAACACAATTTCCCAAAAAGTGGATATTTATGAATTAACTAATATTCACCACTAAAATTTACTCTAGTTGCAAATTGTTAACTAGGCCTCAATGAAGAAATGTGACCAATCTTGCATTAAGGAGGAAGAGTTGTAGGCTTTTTTCAAGACCTCATAAATAAAGTATTTTGAGAACATATTGGTGATCATTTAGTGCTATCTAGACAAGGTCTTATTAGTCATGAAATAGACATAGGAACCATTATCAACCCTCAAAGTCACTTGAAGCTTCAATGCATGTAAATCTCTTTCTATTTCTTTTCCCAAAAAATATGAATACTACAACTTTAAGGTGACCTATAGTGTTTGAACAAAGGTTTCATGACCTAATTTAGCAAGTAAAAAAACAACAAACTATGATGGATATCACTAAAGCACAATCCCTAAACTTGCAAAAGAAAATTGGTAGAAAGAGAGTGTGAAAATGAATCATGGATTTCAAGTACAAGTCTCATATTATGAAGAGCATTGCAAAGGGAGAGTGGACATATAAATTTATCAACCATGTCAAATATTAGCTAGATAGCTTGTAACTACCCTCAACAAGCATATGTGTAACTCATCAAGAAGTAATTATGATAAAAAGGACATCAAAACTACCAACAAGACCTCCTATGCCACCCATATGAAGAGTTACTTCAACACATTTCCTATAAGGATCAGAAGGAAGGTGAAAACACATTCTTTACAAACTTGGTCTCAATATTTCTCGATTTTTTAATTGATTTTATCATTATGAGCATCTAATGAGTCTCTCTTTTTATCCTATTCTTCTCTCTTCTTCCAGTTCATCTATAAATGAAGCTTTGAGAGGTATATAATGTATCCTCAAGATGGTTATGGTGAATCCCTAAAAATTTCAAGTCTTGTACTTGCCTTTAAAATTAATTAAATCTAATTTATATTATTTTCATCTTGCATATAGTGATATTGAGTGTGGTGTTAATAATTTTTTTGTGATAGTAAGAGTACTTCCATGTATTTGTCCTTATTTTTCATGCCTCTATATAAGTTAGTTTCCTTTCCACAGGTCATATTATGTGTAATAAATGGTTTACTTATTTTAATTGTTTAAAAATAATTAGTGTCTACTCTTAGGACTATTGAATTTTCACCTAAGCTATTTCAACAACTATATTCTTCATATAAAAACACTGGTGTGATAATAGTTGCTTTGAAATTGTGAAATCAGATTGTAGCTAGGCTTTTTATAGTGAAAATAATAGCAAGTTGAGGACTCTATATTCGGTGCATCAACTCCATGTTTGATTATTAATTTTAGTTAATTTATATCTATTTTGTTTGCAAGAGTGATAGGTTTGTTATAATTTTTGGGTGAAGCATCAAGGGAGCTAGCCCAACCTAGAGGTTTGATCCACTTAGTAGGTCGCCCAAAACCTAGGATTATTCCCATGTTATCATCTAGTTAGTAAGGCTTGAACATCCTTCCTATGGGTGAAAATTATATTTATAATATTTATTTCATTCCCACTAAGAATTAATTTGAAAAAGGTTGTCCAAGATTGATGCTATCTTGGCAAATTTGTAGTTGTAGAAGCCTCCTTCATGCAAAATTTGGCAACTGTAGTAAGTTCTTAGCTCTTGGTTATAGACTAATAAGCTATTTTATATTTTGAAGATAAAAACAAGTTTAATTTATAAAGTTATTCCTCTTTAATTTTTGTAATTACCTTTATTTTGTCAAGAAGAAGATATTTCTCTATACTTTTCCTTATACTAAGACATCTAAAAGAAATATTCATTTCCCATATACTCCAAGATCTCCCAAAGCTATAGATATGGATGTAAATATACCTTTTATGCCCTTAAATGGTGGGTCTTATCTAAATCTTGCACAATATGATGAAATCCCTATGGCATCTCTCAAGAGTGTTCCATAATTTAGTGGAGAGAAAAAAATTACACCCATTAAGCATATAAGAGATATGGCTAATTTTTACAATATACATAATATCATACAAGAGAATTTAGCCATTATGTTGTTTTAAATCTCATTCAAGGTCAAATATTTGGATTGGTATACGACTTTATCTCCTAGTTCAATCAACTCATGAGATGATTTGGGAGAGAAGTTGAGTAAGAAGTTTGAAGATAAGAGTGATCATTTATCACTAGTTAAATAATTGACTACTATCAAAAGGCCCAAAATAATTCATGAAAAAATTTAATTATATATTCCAAAATACATGGTATTTTATTTCAATTATTGTGATACCCACTTAAATTATGCATTCTTTTACTATCTCAAGGCAATGAATAGTGACATAATTGTTATGATACAATCCATGGGTGGAGAAACTCTATGAGAATCCTATGACCTTGCATCAAATCTGAAAAAAATATTTTATACAATGGAAATATATCCCCAAGACCTCCCATGGCATTTTTTCTTGATATATATTATTATACTTGCACTCTTTCTCCCATTCCTATATTGACAAGTGATAGGTTGGATACTCATAATCAACCAAAAAAATTAAATGATGACGAGAGAGCATTAATCAAGACCCTAAAAAATTATATGACATTATAAATAGTCATATAAATCATTACTTTATACCCTATCAAGATCCATACCAATCCAATCAGTCATATCATCCCATTAGGCCACCTTTCTAAGGCATTTCTCAAGGGCAAGGGCAAATTACCAATGTGAGACCATATAGTAAATACAATCCCTATTCTGCCTCCACTTATATATCTATCATAACTAATTAAAACAACTTGGTTCAAGATAATTATTGGTATTCTCAATGTTATCAGCCCCCTAATTAGCCTGGTAATCAAAGTGAAGTGTTTAATCAAAATTATATGGCACAAAATAGAACCATTCCATATATGACACAAGATGAAGTTCCAAATTAGGTTATGACAAATAGATAAAAAGTTAAATCCAATCATACATTGGTAAATTATAAATAAAGAGAGTGTTGTGAACTCAATCAATTGATAGGTATAAGTAAGGCTAGTTATACTCATATAACAACTAATACAAACTCGAAAAGGAGAAAAATTGATGATGCTCAAGATATGGGTAAAATTGAATCCACTATGACTTCCATTTCTAAAGGAACAAGGGATGTTAATTCATCTCAAAAATACCAATAAACTTATAGAAATATGAACATGAATGGTACTTTCATTCCCCACACTATGTAACCCTAAAACAATATGATAGGTCCTAGAGGATAATCAAGAGTTAGTAAATCTAGCATCAATATTGTAGATCAAATAAAGAAGGTGAATGTAACCATTCCTATTTGGGATAAATTATCTCTTCTTATCCAAAGGGAGATACTTCAAAAGGATTTGTCAAATCTCATCCTTGAAAAGTCATCAACTAGAAGTGTGAGTGTAGTTTTCACAAAAAATCCTACACCTACAAGTAGGCAACAAAGAAAAGATGGTAATCCACCTCCTTTTTATGTTTTAGTGATCATTGGAGATTCCTTAGTACATAATTATATGATATATAATGGGGTAAGTATCTTGGTTACTCCTAAACAAATAACCAATAAGTTAGGCCTAAATTATGAGCCTAATGCTAAAGGTGTATTGTAACTGGATGGTTAAGCTACTAAGACTATGGGTGTAATCATAGTTTTGAGCCTTAATATTCATGCTTTTCCTAATTTATCTATTTCTCAATATGTATTTTAGTGGATTTTCCACCATAATTTCCTCTTTATTTGTCAAGATATTTCATCACCAAGATTGGAGGCTACTTATCATCTGATTAGTTATACATGGCTTTTAGAACTAGATATATCACCAAGGTTACAATCAGATATGAACCTATGTCTAATTTTCATCTTCATCCATATAAGACAAAAATTTATAATGTCAATTTCACCATCATTGATGAGGAGTATCATCCTAATGATTGAGAACCAATTTTTCTTCTTGAAGACATATCATATCTCTTCTTTGATGAGTGGGGGGAAGAAAATCATGATTATGATCCATATAAAGGTGTTGAATAAGTTGGTCTTGGCATCTATTGTTTACATGAAGGTATTATGCTAGTTTATCCATCAAATTAAAGGTATTATTCTATAGTTATATTTTATTTTAGTTGTAATTTTAATGTAGCTAAGTATGAGGCTCTTATACATGGGCTTCAATGGGAAAGAAAGAAAGGAATGAAGAAAGTACAAGATTTTGGAGATAGTAAACTAGTTTTCCACCAAGTAAAAGCTAAGAGTTCTTCCAAAAACTCATTTTTGAAGTCCTAAAAGCATAGATTATGGGACCTTATTGAATTTTTTTAGTCCTTCAACATCTAATTAGTTCCAAGGGAAGAAAATCAGTGTGTTGATAGGTTAGCTTCAATTGGAACTCAATTTGACATCCCTAATAATGTCAAGAACTCAAAAAATCAACCACATATCATGGTGGTAGTAAGGCCATCAATACTAGGTAATGATGTAAATTGGCAAGTGTTTGAGTGTGAAAAAGAAATAGAATGTTTTCTTCAACAATAATATGAGTTTTCTTGTAAAAATTAGGCCAAATTATGTAATTAAGGTCTAATAAGCTTCTCAAAGGGATTGTTACTCTTGAGAACATATTCAATGAAAGTGATTAAATGAGAAGGGATAAAGTAAGAATTCCAACCAAAAAGGAACATCATGAGAGGGTGTCTATCTTAAAAGATAAATTTCATAAGCTTGGAAAGGTATGTACTCAAGTAGAGAGAGCTACATTTGTTGAGTTATGTAGATAATGTTCTCATATATTTGCTTGGGAATATATTAATCTTAAGGGGTTTGATCCCACATTATCCTAACACACTATATAACTTGATATAAATTATAAGCATGTAAGGAAAGGACAAAGGCTCATTAATCCTAAATTTGAGATGATAATGATGAAAGAGCTAACTAAGTTGATATAATCAAGAATATTTTTCCTTAAAAATCCTCTTCATGGGTTGCCAACCTAGTTCATTTGAGAAAGAAGAGTGGAGATATTATATTATGTGTGGATTTTAGAGAATTGAATATGGTGTAATTAAAGGATATTTATTCCTTAACTTCTATGGATAAAATTCTTTAAGTGGATGTAAGTTATCAATGCTTCTCTCTCTTGGATGGTTATTCAGGGTACAACCAAGTCTTGGTGAAAAAAGATCAATAAGGATAGATTTTAATACTACATGGGGCACATATGCCTATAATATAATTCTATTTGGGATGTATAATATAGGGGTTAAATTTCAAATATCCATGGATATGTATTTCCAAGGTGTCATCAATCAAATGGTGCTAATATATCTTGATGACATGATAATTTTATCTAAGAATGCTAGTGATCACCGAGCTCATCTTAGATTAATTTTTGAAAGATTTAGGAAATATGGAATCTCTCAAAACCCTAAGAAATTTTTTTTTCCATAGCATGAGGGTAAGTTATTAGGCCATATTATATCTAATGATGGGCTTGCCATAGATCCTAAAAGGGTGAGTGTCATATTGGCCTTGTATTTGACCAAGCATAAGAAATGTTTGTAAAATTTTCTTGGGAAAATCAATTTTGTGAGAAGGGTTATACCTAGTTTTGATAATATTGTGAAGCCTATTATAGCCATTTTAAATAATCACCAATCCTTTGTTTGGCCTAAAGAAGGAAAAAATAATTTTGATGCCATTAAGTAAGCTATTTTAAAATCACAAACATTGATTAATCTTGATTTCTCTAAGGATTTTTTCTTGTATGACTTTGCTAACCTTAACACCATTTCATATATGTTAATGTAGTAGAATATTGAAGGTCTTGAGCAACCCATTGAATTTTTTATTTAAGGTCTAGAAGAGTATGAAGAGAGATACACCTTTATTGAGAATAAAGTGCTGTAAATCATAAGTATATTAGAGGCACAATCACTGAGAGGGGGGTTGAAATAATGAGCCTAGATAATCCAACTTCAACTTTAAATATTTTAAAACTCTTAATTAATTACCATAAGCATTCATAAATCATACACATCATTCATATCAATGAGAAAGAAAGACAATGTAAGATCAAGAATATAACACATGACATATGTGGGAAACCCTCTTGGGGGATAAAACCCACTGGAACTTATAATTGGACTACTATCTTATAATAACAAGAACCAAATTATACCAGATATAACTAATCAAGGAACTACTATCCCTTATTTAGTGAGTCTACAATCCCATAAGGTGATACCACACCTATCTATCTAAACAACCACAACAAATAGAATTATATCAAGCTTCACATTACAAGGGGGATACAACCCCCTAAATTTTGATCAGCCATAACAACACCTATGAATAAAAAATCTCCTAAACATTGATTGTCTATCAATCTGATGGAGATATAAATTACATCATCTCTTTTCAACTTTGCACACTCAAATCATCCAAAACATCCTTTTGGATCACCCTAAACCACTTATCTCATCATCAACTTGAAATATAAATATTATGACATTAGAAACATGACCAAAAATTCATACACATAGTCTATAATTTGATCTAATCATCAACTCATCCTCTGGGCACTCTCCCTCTCCTTTGCTTCACAACACTTACATGCACACTCTTCTAACAAGTCTTGCACACATATATAAAGCATCTCATTTTTTTCATTATTTATAGAGCCTTCATGTTTATAAAAATCGTGGTTGGACATTAGGTGTTCCTTAACCCTTAAAGCATCTTACATGGATCACACTTAAGTCACCTTTTAGGTCATATGATGACCCATTCAACTCTTTGACACTTATCTGAGAAAAATAAGAACACATGAACACTTTCCAAATCATGGAATCATGACACATGATCTATAGGTCCCATTTAAGTATCATTGTCCATCAATGCACTCTTATTATAACACTTAATTAGCTCAAACACATTTTTATACACATAGTCCTTATTAATGAAAACCTAATTGACTTTTAACCCTTTGATCATATTGCATATGATTGGTAAAACATTCATAATTCTCATAAATGATCCTTATAGAGTTTAAAACTCTCCCCAATAGATAATTCATCATGATATATCAAAAAATATCAAAATAAGCTCAAACAATCTTATCAGGTCACATGTAGAACAAATAAGAAAACACAGTCAACTTTGAACCTCCATAACTTTGACTTACCACTCTTTCAGATCTTCAAATATATATTTATAAATGTGACTTGGAGTCCTCTAAAATTTTATTTTTAAATTGTGAGAAAAATTTTCATTTATCAAAATATATACAGTAAAAATTGACACTAGTTTTTCCTTCATTAAATTCAAATATTTGAATTCAAATAGTCACAATTAAACTTCAAACACCTCTCCATCATCTCGTGTCCTCATTTCTTAGATAAATCATCCAACATAGATATTATTTGAACTCTAAATCATATTATACCACTACCAAATGTTAAATTTTGAACAATTGACCTTATCTCAAGTAATCTTGCCATCTTGATCACACACAATCCATCGATCTCTTCAAGATTATCCTTGCTTCAACAATGCTAGACAATTATCACTTTTACCTCTTGAATTTAATACACGCCATTGATATTAATCAATATGAATACCCAATCACCATTGATCATTATAAGAATTTTGATCTTTATCTCTACTCAAAGTTAAACATTGAACATTCGGCACCATCTTACTACATCCTAACATCTTAGAATAAACATGCTCTATTGATCTTCATTAGTAAAAACACCTACTCACCATAAGATCTTATAAATAACTCAGTATTTACCTCTACATATCATTAATAAACTATCAATTTGACCTATTTTACTTGATATGCACCATTAGATCAATATGTATGATCACCCATGAGCCATCAAATCTTCATTTAGTCCTGATCATTATCTCTTATAAAATCAACTAAGTATGGGAACCATTGTAATCTGCTTAGAAGGCCAAATTTGGACCTCAATAACTTTTGAGATTCTTAGATGCATAATCTAAAATTTGGACCATATGATGTCCTCACACAGGATTATTCAACCATATATCAATATTCTCCTAGAACCCTCATACATGCGAGATATAATTTCATTAATCTACTCACTCAAATTTTCTACCAAAGAGCCAACTATGTCAATAACTACTTGGAAGGTCAACTTTTCACATGCATATCTTTTGACTTTCTTCATCGTATAACCTAAAATATAATACATATCAACTAAGAAAAAAACTAAACAAACCCATGTGATAAAATTCTCTTGAAAATACCACATGTGCAAGATATTACTACATCAAAACTCCTACTCAACTTTTTTGACCACATTGAAAGTTTGGCTAAGTATGGGAAAACACTATCAAACTACCTAAGAGCCCAGCCTAGCAATTGCATATCTTATGTTGCACTTTGTCACATAACCTAAAATTTAGTAAAAATTAACTAGGCACAAATTTGTTCACAACCATATGACCAAATCACCTTGATTTATCCACACATGGAAATTATGACATTAACAAACTAACTACTCAATTTTTTTACCACTATACCCAAAATGTCTAGATGAAAATAATGGATAACCATATGAATTCCACTCATGTATATAAGCAATCAAAGCATAAAAGGCCTCTTAAGGGACCTATTAAACATCCTCAAATCACTATACTCATTCCTAAACATCTATAACCATGCCAAAATTGAAGATCAACCAAGCCTCCTTTAAGTATACTAGGACTAGTATATTGCACACTTTATCATTATCAATTAGGCTATAAAGGCACTTCATCCACTCACCTGGACACCTCTATGACATCACCATGACATCATTGAAAAATCTCCAACAAATTATCCTTAATAATTTTAGGCATATGGTTGCTAAAAACAATATTCATGTCATGGTGGCCCACCCAAGCATCAGAGACTTCCTTTTGAATAAGGATTTGAATGAAAAGAGGGATGGATTGATAACTAAAGTCATGGAGTATGATGTGGAGAATAAGGATAGTAAATTAGTAAGAGGAATAAGGATATGCAAACATTTGGTATCAGAACTTCAAGAATATAAAGAGGTTATTTTGGCATTGCATGATGATCCTAATGCATTTGTACCTTCACTCTCTCTAGGTTAGACACAAGATATGGTAAGATTCCTTCAAATGGGTGAGTGTCTCATAGGTTTCGATAGAGCAAAGAGAAGATACTTTAGATTGAAATATATACCTTATGTTCTTTTGGATGAAGTTATTTTTAGGAGAGATTTAATATGTATTAAAACTAAAAAAATTAATAAGTTATTAGAAAAATTCCATGACGGACCAACTGGAGGCAATTTTGCACATAGGACAACAACATCAATAGTAATGATGGATAGATATTATTGGCTAATATTGTTTCAAAACTATTATGAATTGGTAAAGGGGTATCTAAAGTGTGATTTTTTTATAGGTAAACAAAGGATTTAAACCTTTCCTCTCAATCTTTTTCAAGTAGACTAGCCATTCATGCAATGGGATCTTGTTTTCATTGGCATGATAAATCCACATTCAAGTGCTACACATAAATGGGTGATTAAAACCAATGATTATTTAAAAATGTGGGTGTAAGACATATATCTCAAGGAATCTAGTGAAAACTCATTTATTGACTTCTATAAATGCCTAGTAACCATATTTGGAGTGCCTTCAACAATAATTTTTGATAATGTTTTAGCATTTGGTGGTGTGAGAATAATTGAGTGGGATCTCAAACATGGAATTTATCTAATTTGTTATTATAATTAATACCTTAAATGGAATGGGATAGTTGAGTCCACTAATAATAACTTGATCATAATTATTAAGATAATAATAGAGGATAATCAAATAGATTAGCACACCAAGTCGAGGACATCTCTATAGGCTGATAGGATCACCCCCAAGAAGGGTATTGGAAACTCACCCTACATGTTTGTATATGAGAGAGAATCCAAGATGCCTATCTATCTTGAAATACCACCCTTGTAACTATATCATTAGCTTGAGATGATGGAGAGTGATCTTATGAAGATAATATTGACTGAATTGATGGCCTTAGAGGAGAGAAGAAATCATGTTACGCATACCATAGAGTATCACCAAGCCTAAGTAAAAAGGACATTTCATTAAAGTGGTATTTCGGAACATACCAAGAGGGAGATATTTTTTTGAAATGAAATTAAGATAGGGCCAAAATTGGTAAGCATACCAAGTTCAACACATTGTGGAGTGGGCCTTATGTTGTCATTAGGTGCAAAGAACATAATGCTTTTCAACTTGCAAAGCTTGATGGAGAATATTTGAGTATACCAGTCAATGAGATAAATTTAATTCCATGATATTAATTTTATATTTGTAATTTTTTACATATTATAGTAGGTATTTTATTTCTCTAAGTGTTTAGTGCACATATTGCTTGTTTGCTTTTTGTTGATGTCCTTCCTCCAAGTGTCTTGTGACACATGTGTGTGTGTGTGGTGTGTGTTTGAGTGAGTTCAATTTAAGTTTGTTTAAATGTTATTTTTAAGTTTATTATATATTTTTCCTTAAATTAAAGTTGCATTCATGAACCCATAACCCAATGGATTGTCAAGGCCACTAGTCTAGATGCATAACAAGCATGCAATCCCAAGAGGTCACCAAAGATGTCAGCCAAACTTTTAATCACCATTAATGGGAGTCATTCAAAAATTTGATGTATTTGACATTAAATATTTTTATATCCATTATGAATTTATTTTATATTAATGAGATAGGATGATAGGTAATGTGTCTTTTTTAGTAGCTTACAAAGTCATTTAGGATGGTCTATTGAGTAGCAAGTTTAAGTCACTTTATCTTGTCATCAAAGAGTTATTCTTTTTAAGCTTTATTTATGTGTTTAAAATTATTTAAGAAAATTTTGACAAAGTTAAGGTCAAGTGGACATCAAGTACATGAATAATCATGCTCCAGGAGGCAAGGTGGTAAACCCTAAAGAAACAAATATGGTATAAATATGATCAAATTGGTCAAAGAAGTAAAACTAATAAGTTGATCACATTGTTTTTCAAGACAATTGGAGAGCTTAAGTTAATTTTGTCAAGATTAAGGTATTTCATTACTTTAGTCTTAATGTGCATTCCAATGTTGAGATGACACTTAATAGTAAATATCAAATGTTAAGGTTTTGTTCTTGGGTAGAGGTATTTTTAAGTCATCTAACATCAAATTATGATATCATTCTTATATGTGTATATACACCTTCTCTAAGTGTCTTTAATAACTAATTTCTAATGTTTAAAATTAGTTTTAACTAGCATTCATCATTTTTAATAAACACATGAGGAGTTATTGTAATATTTTTAGGAAAAAATAGGTGGGAAACATTTTGACTCACTCATCCACTCTGTACAAGTCAAGAGAAGTTGAAGAGTCACCTAGTTCACCATCTTTAGTAGTTCTAAAGGGCCAAACAATCATATTCTTAAAGAAAGTAAGATGTTAGAAGTATTTTTTAGAGGGTTTATATATAATGAAAAAATATACACTCTTTCATGGGCCATCATGGTATTATTAGATCCAAATTCATACAAAAAGTGGATCTATACAGCCAAAAAATGCAAAAACCCACTACATTTCTCCATCAAGTTTCTTGGTAGCTCAAGATAGTCAACCAATTTTCACTTAAAATTTTAAGGAGAGAGAAATTTGGGACCCAATATATTTTACATAATACGGGACCATAATTACCTTCCGCTTTGTGGGATTTTTGTCTAGTTAGTCTCCTTAAGTTTATTAACAATCATTAAGAAGTTAAGGTGTAGAAAAGGACTCAAAACCCCACTAGGGTCATTTTTTTTAAAATAAAGAGTAATAAATATAGATTAATGTAAAATAATTATTGGTAATTTTATATTTAAAACTCATCTACCCATTAAATATAATGTTATTTAAGGTTTCTTCATGTTCATGTTTGGTGTAGTGTCCAATAGTCTTATTTTGGATAGTTTAAAGAAAATAATTTGGTGTAGTGTCCAATAGTCTTATTTTGGATAGTTTAAAGAAAATAATTTAGTTATAAGAGTTATGATATGTTTTATATGCATTAAATTGATGATGTGAGATGATAAATATTTTTTCCAATCCAATTAATATATATTATACATCTTTAGGCACCATTAGAGGCATGAACTTTAATAAAGATAGAAGATATTGCATGCATAAGCTGAGCAGTTTGAACTTGCAGTCATAGTGGAGAGTCCTTGTCAAATAGGGATATGTTTTCATTATATATTATAATATAATTGAAAGTGAATATTAAAATATAATTTATTACCATTATCATTAGTGAACATCCTTAGATATCAATATTTAAGAGTCCTTCTTTAGGCTTAATCTAAAGAGAGTTGTGAACCTATAGATCTGTAGACATGTAGGTCACAATTTATGTCAAATACTTGTTTATGAGAGTATAAGTGACCTATGGAAAACATGATAGTGTATCCCTGTTAGTTTAATCTTGGTGATTCAACTTTTTCATGTCCATTGTAAGTAAATAAAGCTCAAAACAATACCAAGCAATATAAGCAAGTATAGACATGTTTCTATAGGAAAATAAAACCTATTTTTTATTAGTGACTTCAATATCATATTATAAATTCCCTATATGATATATCCAATCATATAATATATTTATTAATTATTATACCATTAACTCATTTGGTATTCAAATGGACTGTGTGGGTTAGGATGGTTGTGTGAGCCTAGAAGAAGACTGTGAGAGTTTCAAGTGGGTGATATAGATGATTTAGACTTGATGAAGTGAATAAAATAACCCAAAAAAAATGAATCACATTGATATATAATTTCATAATTTTTTATTTTATACCAATAAGACCCAAAAGGATAAAAGGTAAGGTTTTGGGTCTAAATACAGACCTACATGACTATAGCAAGTAGTAGGATTAAAAGTGTGTTGGTGATGAATAATTTAAGGAAACAATAAGTTTTAGGTAATAAATTAATGTGAATTAAAAGTTATATGTTTTTATATAGCACCAAATAGTTTTTTTTATCATATTATATTCAATTTTTCAAGCCTATAATTAGGTAGACCTAAAAGACTACATACAGGCCTGCCTACATGAGTGAGCACTTTCAGTGTTGTATGAAGACTCAAAGATCATTTGAGTTGTGATAATTATAATTCATGATGGTGAAATAATTTTAAAGGATATAAGGAGTTAAAAACCATAAAAAATGGGACTCCCAAACATTAACAAGTTGATAGACCTAAAACATGACCTATAGGCCTATCATAAGAAAATAGAGAAAAATGAGAAACATATTATGATAATAAAAGTTTAAAAGGTATAAAAAAGGTAAATATAAGAATTATAAAATTTTTATAATAATTAAAAAACACAAAAGTTTTAATTATAAGATAACACACATGTTTTCAATAAAGACAAACCTAATAAGCACCTATAAGTAAGTTTTAGGTGAATTGAAGAAAATGTATTGATCATTGTTTGAATCCATGAGGTGTAGATGAGAGTGAAGGAATTATTTTCACTTTAATTATAAATTATAAAAAAAAATTCATGAATTTAAAAACTTATTTAAAGTAGTGAAGGTCTCAAAAGGGCTAATTAGGCCTAAAAGACCTAAATGAGCATACACATGGTTGTGTGTGAAGTATGAAGAAAACTTGCAATTTTTTGGTGATTTAGATATTTTTATAGTTTAAAGGGGTGAGTGAGATGTGTTATAAATATGATATGAATTTTAACTCATTTTAAAGTGAACAAAGTTCCAAACTATCACTATTAGGGTCACTTCAATAAGACTTCCCTTAAATCCTTGCTATGAGATAATACAAGTTACAGTGAGTTTGAGGAGTGGAATAGTGTATAAGAACACTTAAATACCTTAGATATGGTCTAAAATACCTCAATGAGGTTTTTGAGGCTAAAAAAAATCAATTTTATGTTTTATCAGGCCAAATCATTCTTCTCGAGCTTTGAAATAGGCCTATTCTGCTTAAGAACCTAGTTTCTTCACATGAGAAGGTGCATGGGATCTAGAGATCATCGAGGAAGTTGAAAGGGGTTATTTTCATGAAATTCCTAGTGTTTATTAAAACATTAAGGACCACAATTTTATTAACCATCGTTAAAACTCCAAGTGCCTTAAACCTTACTTAAACCCTCTAAAGTGACCCGATGGGGAAAATTGACCTTATAAGCACCTAATATGGACTGAAATGTCTTTTAAACCACCTGGTGACCTTTATGGTTCTCCCAAGCATTTGACTAAGTATAATTTTGGAATGTGTGGGTTGTTTTCATACATAAAAGGGCATTAAAATATCCCTTTTCAGCTTGTGTGCAAGGTTTTGAACTAAAAAAAATTTATTAATCAATTAAGGAGAATATTTGAGGCAAAATAAAGGTGTTATCATCATTTTTAGACCATTTAAAAATCTTATATAGTCATATTATAGGTTACCAATGTTTAACTAGGCCTCAATGAATAAATGTGACCAATCTTGCATTAAGGAGGAAGAGTTGTAGGCTTGTTTCAAGACCTCATAAATAAAATATTTTTAGAACTTCTTGATAAGAATATAGTGATATATATACAAGGTTTTTTGAGTCATGAAATAGAGATAGAAATCATTCTCAACACTCAAAGTCACTTGAAGCTTCAAGACATGAATGTTTCTTACTATTCCTTTTCCAAACAAGTGTGAATACTATATTTGTAAGGTGACGTCTAGTGATTGAACAAAGATTCCAAGACCTAATTCAAGACCTAAAATAAACAACAAACTATGATGGATATCACTAAGACATAAAAAAAGAACTTACTTATAGAATCAAAAATTGGTACTAAGAGAGAGTGTGAAAATGAATCATGGATTTCAAGTACAAGTCTCATATGATGAATAAGAATTGTAAAGGGAGAGTGGGTGTATAAATTTATGAACCATTTAAAATGTCAAATAGATAACTTGTAACTTCCATCAAGATGAATATGTGTAACTCATAAGAATGAATTATGATCAATAAGGCATCAAAACTTCCAACAAGACCTCCTACTCCACCCCTATGAAGAGTTACACCAAGACATGTTCTAGAAGGCTAAGAAGTAATGTGACAAACCATATTTTGTAGAATAAGTGTCACTCTTTATATATTTTTAATTTATTTGATCATGATGGTAATCCCATGAGTCTCTTTTCTTGTCATATTATTCTTTATTCTTATAATTCATTAATAAATGAAGCCTTGAGAGGTATTGAATGTCAGGATCCTACTCCTCAATAAGAGTATATATGATTACCTCTTGTATAAACAACTAAACATGAAATTTAACCAGAATGAATAAGTAACTAGAATTATGAAACAACACAGGATATGAGAGACAATACCCAATTGTATTAATACTCAATGAGAAGAAAATACAATAAAGAAGATGCCACACTTCTTCACACCTTTCAGAAGATTCCCACACCTCAAGTGTTCACCAATAATTCTCCTCCAATAATTCACTCTCTCAATCATGGTCACAACAATCAACTCAAATATAGAGTTGTTTTTCACCTCCACCAGTTAGTAACAACATTGCCATTACACCAAGTACACAACCATACTCCAAGTAGATCTCCCTTTCCTTGTTGCCACCTACAAATCAACAGACCTTACTTACCATGTAGATATCTCTACACCCTTAAAGAACCCTTATCCTTGCCTCACCAAGTCCTCATTATTCTTCAACCAGTACCCTGGTGGATCTCCTAGTAGAACTTGCACAACCTACAACTCTCCCTGATCATACACACTCAGCACCCCTTTGGAACTAGGAGGAGCTACTCTAGCTCTCTCTTCAAGCATAATGGCTTTATAGCACACTTTTACAATACAGCCCATGAGTCTATTAAATAGATCTCATGCATACAATAGTTAGACTTTCTTAATTACAATAATTAGACATGTAACTCAAGACTATAATTAGCCTCTTAACATGCAAACAACCAGTTTGTTAACAAACTATTCGTCAACTTACAGTTTTGGAACCACACAAGTGACTGACGTCAGTCCCTGTCTACCTAGAGGTGACCAACATCGGCCGATCCTGACTGATGTTGGTAGCTTCTTGTCTCAGCCCTGACTGACGCCAGTGTCTATGACACTTCAGCAACTCCTCCTATTCACATCCTGGTGAAGCTTTTAACTCCACAACCTAACAATCTCCCACTTGGAGATAAATAGCTGCACCTATACCTATACTTGTACCTTCATCTAATTCATTCCTAGCTTGTATCCCTCTTCAAGATCAATCCTAAATACCAACCACCACACAACCTATGGTGCACCTCCTATCATCCAAGTAACCTGCCACATCTGAACCTACAAATCCATGTAGTGAAGTCCTTGACCCTGCATAGCATGAATTCCTGCTACTGATCCCTCTCAGATACCTGAGAATCCACCTTCCCCAAATTGGCTCCAAACTCTCTGACAACTCCCACTGCTTGGGAAAACTTAGGTCTACATCAGACCTTATGTGATTTTGAACACTATTCTAAGCTCAGCTTGAACTGTCCAGCCTTTGGTGTGCTTATCGGTCCTACATCCTATGTATTAAACCCCACCAACACCTTCTTCACATCAGCTCCCACTAAAGACAAAATCTCCATGTCTCTTATGCCAAAGAATTTTGCTGCTCCCAAATTCTTCATGACATACCTCTAAACTAACCTTACCCTTAGCTCAGCAACTCCCTGTATGTACAAACCTACAACAAGCATACCATCCACATACAGTAACATGATAATGTCATAACCATCATCCACCTTGGTAAGACAAACACAATGATTACATTGACATTGACTAAAGCCTTGCTTTGTCATCCACCTGTCAAAACCTGTACCACTATCCTGCAGCTTCCTCAAGACCATATACCTTGGCCTTCCATCTCACGTATCCATCCACTCTCTTCTTTAACCTGGGAATCCATTTGTCTTTCAGTGCTTTCATCCCCACTGGCAACTCTACCAAAAACTCCCACTTGGTTCTCTTCTAAAGAATTCATGCCATGCTCCCATTGTTTCCTGGATTCTACCTGCATTGCCTCTTCATGTCTCCCTAGTTCTTGACCATTAGTAAGCAACAAGTAAGAAGGTGAACAATGAATATGAGGTCCACTTACCCTTTTAGTCCTCCATATGGGCATTTGAGACTCCTTGATAGCTTGCTATCTGCCCAACATCCTTTCATTGACTGATCTCGGCCATCTCCCAATCTGCACCCGACCGACGTCAATTCCCTGCGACTAACCCTGACTATTGACATTAGTTTCTTTTAAACAACGTCAGTATGCACCTACCTGACACCACCAACTCTACTAGTCTACACATGACTGACATCAGTACCTATCTATTTCACGTTAGTTTACTCTGATCGATGCCGGTAACTATGTTCTCCTATGAGTGATGAATTTTTACCCGTGAGCTCACCTTGGATCAAAACCCTGTCAACATAGCCCTGCTCAGAATAATCCATCCCCCTTAGCTGATCTTTGTCTATCATCTCCTCCATGAACACTACTAATTTCTAGTTCTTAAGTTTATCAAAAACATCTGTCTTCCACTTAAGAACATGCATTCCCTTCTTACACATGTGACCAAGCCTACAAAGCCACATCTCTACAATAGAAGGAGAATCAGTAATATATTTAGATAGATAAAGGATACCTACTTTCTTACCACTGTCTAATTTAAGTGCATTCGCTATGAGAGTTACTGTGCATCTCTCATCACCCAACTTTCCTAAAGAAATTAGACTCATCTCCAAGATTGGAACCTGCATGACCTTCTTCAACACATGTGTGTTACCCGTCTGTAATTTCAGCTTCACTTCCCCTTTGCCAACAATCTGACAAGGCTCACTAGCTCCTAAATAAATCTCTCCAAAGTCTCCAAAGACATACCCATGAAAAGATGCTCTATTTCAGGCTGCACGGAAAGAGGCAACATAATCTATAGACCAAGATTCTACTTTATCCGGAGCAACTTGTGCAACAACACCTGCAACATCTACTTCTACATGCTGATCTTCTACCGACCAACAATCTTTTTTTACCTATTCTTTCTTTCCATCAATCAGACCATTCATGTTATTCAATTTCTCCATTCATAGCTTACTTTCTTCTACCATTGCTATACTCCCACTCAATCAAAAACCCCCATGAGTAACCTATAATCAACAAACACTAACCAGATCTGAACCACCTGTTAGTCAACCCAACCAAAAGCTCTGATACCAACTTTTAAGTGGTATCAAGCTCTAGAACCTACAACCTGGCTTTGATACCAACTGTCAGGATCCTACTCAATAAGAGTATATATGATTACCTCTTGTATAAGCAACTAAACATGTAATTTAACTAGAATGAATAAGTAACTAGAATTATGAAACAACACAGGATATGATAGACAATACCCAATTTTATTAATACTCAATTAGAAGAAAATACAATAAAGAAGATGCCACACTTCTTCACACCTTTCAGAAGCTTCCCACACCTCAAGTGTTCACTAGTAATTCTCCTTTAATAGTTCACTCTCTCAATCACGGTCACAACAATCAACTCAAATATAGAGTTGTTCACCTCCACTAGTCAGTAACAATGCTACCAGTACACCAAGTACACAATCATACTCCAAGTAGATCTCCCTTTCCTTGCTGCCACCTGCAAATCAACAGACCTTACTTACCATGTAGATATCTCTACACCCTTGAAGAACCCTTGTCCTTGCCTAACCAAGTCCTCATGATTCTTCAACCAGTACCTCGGTGGATCTCCTAGTAGAACTTGCACAACCTATAACTCTCCTTGATCATACACACTCAGCACCCCTTTAGAACTAGGAAGAGCTACTCTAGCTCTCTCTTCAAGCACAATGGCTTTCTAGCACACTTTTACAATACAACCCATGAGTCTATTAAATATATCTCATGCATACAATAATTATATTTTTTAATTACAATAATTAGACATGCAACTCAAGACTATAATTAGCCTCTTAACATACAAACAACTGGTTCGTTAACAAACTATTCGTCAACTCATAGTTCTAGAACCGCACAGGTGACCGACATCGGTCCCTGTCTGCCTAGAGGTGACCGACATCAGCCAATCTTGACCAATGTTGGTAGCTTCCTATCTCTCCCCTAACCAACATCAGTTGGCCTGATCGATGCCAGTGTCTGTGACACTTCAGCAACTCCTCCTATTCGCATCTTGGTGAAGCTTTTAAATCCATAACCTAACATTGAATGTATCCTCAAGATAGTTATGGTAAATCCCTAAAAAATTACTTGTACTTGAATTAAAAATTAATTAAAATTGAGTTATATCATTTTCATCTTGCATATAGTGATCTTAAGTGGGTTGTTGATGAATATTTTGTGATAGTGAGAGTACTTCCATGCATTTGTCCTTATTTTTCATGCCTCTATGTAAGCTAGTTTCCTTTCTAAATGTCATATGATGTATAATATATGGTTTTTTTTATTTTAATTTTTAAAACCTAATTAGTGTCTATTATTAGGCCTCTTGATTGATCACCTTAGATATTGCAATAGCCATAGACTTCATATAGAAACACTAGTGTGGTAACAGTTGTTTTGGAATTGTTAAACTAGATTATAACTCGTCTTTTCATAGTGAAAACCATAACAATTTTAGGACTCTATATTTGGTACATCACCTCCATGTTTTTTATTATTTTTAGTTCATTTATATCCTTTTTTTTTGCAAGTGTGATAGGTTTGTTAGAATTTTTGGGTGAAGAATCAAGGGAGCTAGCCTAACTTGGAGGTTCAATCCACTTATTATGTCACAAATGTCCTATTATTTTTCCCATGCTATCATCTAGCTATGAAGTCTTGAAAAATGTTCCTATGGGTGTAAATTAGATTGATAACAATAATTATAATTCATATTTTCTCCAAAGTGGGATATTTCAATTAGTTTTGAAATGGGATTTTAAAAAGTTTGAGACCTTTATACTTAGGAAAATTAAATAAATTGATTAAATAATCAATCCACCAAAAAATCTCAATGGATAAATATATGACAGGAAAAGAGGGCCCCCATCTTCAACTAAAAATGGGGCGTGTTGTGTAAATAACAAAAAATGGCAACTATTAGTGGGAGATAATCATGACTATCTCAAGAATCCATAATCTCTAGTTCTCATTCAAATACAATCATTATCTACAATCCATATTCTAAAGTAAAATGAAAACATGAAGGCCTAAATTATACTTCAGCACATGACATACTAAACTACTATTCTACCTAAATACCATTGATGTGTGAGTTTATGTAATTAATTTAAATATCATGCAATGACACATAATAAATCAAATTTGTCTAAACAATGGGGAATATTGAAAGGGGAAAGAAATTTTAAATTTGGGATAGAGTTAAATGGCATTAGCATTGATCTATTTCCATCTATGAATTTATCACCCTAACAAAGATGCATTTGGTCAATTATTAAGGCCTTGCTCCACTACCAACTAGGCCAAAAAACATGTGGTGGAGGTTGGAAAGATCACCCTTTTGATGAGAATTTTTAGATTTTATATTTTACACATTAATTTTTAAGGGACATTTTTCATTTATTTTATCCATATAGGGTTGGGCCAACCCAAGCCATGGGTGGAGTGATAATCAACAAGTGAATAGTTAATTTAAGCAAATAAATATTTGGAGATGCATTATGCTTCATGGTTTTTACTATGTGCATTTATTGATCTTTAAAATAGTAAAAGAATCATTTATAAATCCATATGCTCTATTTCAAATCATTGACCTTGAGAATTATAACCATATAATAAAAATACAACATTTGATGCAAGAAATTGAACAAGGTTTTATAAATCTTTTGCACATAGGAATGTCAATGGTGTTATTCACATCCATGCTACCCATTCATTATCCTTAAACCAAATAGGGGAACCCTCAGGTATAAATAGTAGGTTCAACCCAAAAAGAGATGCATTGAAGATAAACCAAGAAACTAAAAACAATAAAATAAACATAAAACAAAATGAAGCAAGCATAATCTAAAATAATGGATAAGAAGAAAATCAAACCAACAGAGCAAAAAGAAAAAATTAATTATTTATAGGCTAGTCTATGATAGTTTAAGATTGTAAGTAGTTTTTGAGGAGTTTTTCATTCATGGGAAATGGGACATCCTCACCAGTTAGATGTCTTAGGTGAAAAAGCATTATTGTCATTTTTTATAAAATGAGTTAAAGACCTAACCATTAAGAATCAAATGTTTTATGTTTCCCATTATGTTCATGAGCCTTCTCTAACATAAGGACAAGGTAAGATATCCTAAATGATTTTGTTTTTAATCATTTTTGAAACCAACATTTGACAACCTCTTGATGTCTACTAAAATACAATAATAATACATCACATTTTTTGCCCAAGTACATTAGATTCAAGAGGTGAGTCTCTATCTAATCATATACTTCCAAGTAATGCTTCATTAAAAACATAGTATATTTTGATTCCACATTCCTTAAATGGGAACTCATAAATGAAACAATTTATTCATCTGCATCCCCTTTTCTTTGTGTCAAAACAACATCATTCAAATGCTCCAAAGTGAAGGAGTAAATATAAAAAACATGCATGTAATCAACAATGATTAACATTGGCATATGTATAATCACCATTTTGATTTGGATGAAAGCTACCTATAATTCAATTTTCAATTAGATTTTATTATCCTTCCTGAGCATGCTATTTAGAGGTCTATTTATCTATAAAAATCTAGAGATGAACTTCCTCAAAAAGTTAATCTTAATAACAAATGACTTCAGTTCCTTCCTCATGTTGGACAATGGGATTTTAAAAATAACTTATAATTTCTCAGGATCTACTAATATACCCCACTTTGAAATTACATTGCCTAATAACTTTCCCTTGGGGACTCAAAATATATAGTTATATGATTTAAATTTATAGTTGTGGTAGAAATATATAAATTGGTACTATTTTTATACACAATTTTAACATAAGACATATCTAAGGTGCATATGATATTAAATGTGCACCTAATATTTTAAAATGCAAATTAGTTTCATATTTTAGAACATTCTTATGGACTATCACCACCCACCAATTAGAATTTTAAGAACTATATTGAGCCAATCTACTACAGTAATTGGTTCACATTTTGGTATGGTTGAGGTGATCAAATCACTCACTTTTTCAAAGTTTTTAGGTTGGCCTACATAATATCATCTATCCTCACTAGTTTAATAATGTGGGTGACTTGGTTCACTCACACTCACTAGGTTATAAGTATCATTAGGTTGCACTATTGAGATAATCTCAACTCTTAGGTGGTAACTCACTTTTTCTCCAAGGTTAGGGCCATGTGCCTCTCTCTCTCTCTCTCTCTCTCTCTCTCTCTCTCTATCTCTCTCTCCTTGGATATATGAACTTTCAAGATTTATCTATATTTGTACTAATCTAAATTTTAGATCCTTATAATGATACATATTTTTCAAATCAACTTTTCAATAATAAAGGAGGTTATATTGACATACATGTACTCTTAAACATTTCTCTTTCCATTTTAATTTATTTCAAGTACTTTTAGATCTAGATTATATGCATTTATTATAAACTATAACATGCTCATAGTTACAAGTCAGTAAAAAATAAATCATGCAAGTAGAGTACACACAAAGACAAGGTATGTTGTGCACACCTAGGTTTGTATTCCTTTCCTTTAAACTAGAAATTTTATTACTAGATTAAAGGGGGTGGGAAATGTAGATGATATTTATGGACTATATAGTACCTCATTCTTGTACACTTAGAAAACTTAAACCTTGGCTATTACTCTCAGTTATGGAACTTTCTTACTTTCACAAGTCTTGAATCTACTTTATTATGTGCTTATATATCAATATTGCACTTATTTTTACACTTATTATATGATTCAAACACAATCCAATACATAGGGGATAATTACATTAGTATGAGGTCCTCTTCAAAGTATTGGTTATGCAAGCAATGTTCACTAATAAAGGGGTCTTTAGGGTCATCTTGACACCATATGCCCACTAACTCATTTTTACCCAAGGTTACTATGAAGTTGAAGAGTGAGGGTTTTGAAAATTCATGATGAGTGATAGTACATGAATAAGATATGAATGCACTATAGTGAAGTCAAAGACAAACCCATAATAACTTAGGTGGTTGTATCCTTTTTTGATAGATATTTTATACATGACACTTGTAGTAGACCCAGATAGTAGCATCAACGTAATCATTATAGGTTGATGATAGTGTCTAGAGCTCAAGAACCATTAGATCAAGAATTTGATGACTATTCCAAAATCATCTTACAAACTACTTTTCACTTATTTCATATCTAACACTGTGTAAGCATCATAACTAAGTACATTAATTCTTTATCATCTCCATATATAGCTTATTATTAATTTTTATATTTATCCTATTCTCAACATAATAAATTTAGTGCAAGTTTACATTTGAGTTTAACACCCAATTGGCCTACTATAAATCTAATTATCACCTTTATGCATTGTTATTTCTACATTCTTAACCCTATTGTGTAACCTACTTTAAGGATCCTTAAATTTAATTTAGGGTTAAACACATGAAACCTTGGATCTAGAAAAAAAATTACAATGCATATCATAATATTACATTAGTGGAAAAATTATCAAAAAATAATTGAAAAAACACTTAACAAGTAAAAAAAATTAAAAAAATGGTGGTTGGTAAGATTTTTCATAGAGATCACAATTACTCATGAATTTTTATGGGTAAAACTTAGTAAATAATTTATTGATCCTAAATGATTCATTAGTCTAGAAATTTATCATTTATTTTAACTATGCTCTTGAGGTTTAAACTTCCTATTTACATAGGGATCAATATGTGACCATGATATTATGGTTTAATGCTAATGAGTGGCACTCATAATAATGTGGTCCAAATTTAAATCCCCATCACCACAATAATTTTACCTATAACTCAAGAAATTATTATGGTATAATTATTATGGAGTGTATGAGTGTGGCCCATGTTACAAATCTTATGATTGTGTTCCAAGTTTTTCTAACACTATGTTGGCAATGACCTATAACTTTGCCTAGGTTTTCGAAATTAAAAAAATATAAATTTTCAAAGAGAAATCTTGTGTACTTAGGATAAATAATTGGTAAGAAGGGAATCAAATCTGATCCAACTAAGAGTCAATCAATACATGACTAAGACACTCTCAAAAATGTGACTCAGTGTTTTACCAAATTATGGATTTGTGTGAAAACCCTATATGACAACACCACTATGAAAAATCAATAGAATGATATTAAAATGATAAAATTCACTAGTTTAGCACTACACTATTCTATAAAACTACTAAAAATAGCAATGAAAGGAGAAAATTATATACTTAACTTAAAATTGTACCTTCGAGAGGAATCAAGGTCTAAAACATACTATGCAGAGAGGTCCAGTCACTAGAATTAGAAATCTACAACTAGATTTAAGCCTAAAAAATAAAACTAGGAAGAAGACACTAGAGGGGTGGAAATCATGTCTAACTTATGGTTCTCATATCCACTTGTATTTAGGAAATTAGGGTTTATAGTTTTTTTATGCCTTTAATTATAGAGCTTGTGTTTGGTGCGGGAGCTTGCCATCACTTATAGAGACCATTGTGTAACTTATTTTATTACAAAACCTTATCTACTTGAGATGTGAATACCAATTCAAATAAATGTGTAAAAAGGTGTCAATGGTTTAATTTGTGTGATACCTCAACACCCCATGTGCTGAGTGTTACCTACATACCAATACTCTAAATAAGGATCAAAATTCATGTAGTTCTCCCATGTTATAGTGATGTGTGAATAACTTATGAAATGTGATATATTTAGGTGCAATACTAATTTTATTAAGTACCTTAACCATGAATTGTGACCTAAAAATGTATTCATACTTGAGATAGGTATACTACTCTCAGTGTGTAATCTTGATTTTGTTGTTTTTTGATGTGAAATATTAATGTGTGCAAAATGGTTTGAAAAGTGTTTATATAGTCATATCATTTAAAATAATTTTAATTGGGATCATTATTAACATAGACCAACCATAATATATCTTTGAATTTGGAAAATTAGTTGTTATTTGGGATGAAGATAAGAGAGTGGGGAAGGACATTAGAGTGATATGTTATAGTCCACTAGGGCACTCTTGTCTAGTGGTTGATTTCATAATTTTAAGTGTTATGAAGGGCCTGAAATATGTCTAAGGTTAATAATAATAGGGATTATTTCATTTGGGGTCATTCATCAACTTAGAATAACATACAAGGTGGTTAAAAGTGATAAAAAAGGCCCTAAGATAGGTTTATAGCTAAGTGTGTAAAAGAGTGGTCTCAAGTGTATAATTTTAGATTATATGTAAATTTTACATGTATAAATTCCACCCCCTTTTATTCTAGTAATTAATCAAATTTAAAATACTATAATAAAAGGAAAAATAGTGCATAGTTGAACTTACCTATGGTAATGAGTCAAATATGTAGGCCAAAGTGTTGAATTGTGCTATATGCAAACCTATAGTGAAACATATGTAATATTAGTATTTAATTAATATGAATATCAATAAGTAAAATTCAAAAATCTATAGATTTATAAGTAAAAAATACACCTAATCAAGTACATAAACCACTATAACTTTTATATTATAAAAATTGGTGCATAAATTGGTGATTATGGCATGTTATGCATTTGCATTAACATTAAATAACTTGGATTATATTGTGTATTCCCAAATTCTCATAAATAAGTGGGTGTGCTCAAAAAATCAATGGTGTTTAACTCCATCATCATCATCCTAGAGTAGTGGAGTATCGTGGGATATTTATATGAATCATGATATATATCTTATTTAAAACCTAATATAGATAATGGTGCAAAAACTAGTGTAAATACTAGTACAAATAGTGAACCAACAACTATAGATGGAATAAGGTTTAATTCTAGTGAAAATCAGGTACAAAACTAGTGTAAATATTGAGTATAGTCTGGTTCTAGTGTATATAGTTTGGATACTAGCATATTTTTTCATTTCATTTGTGAAACTAGTGTAAAAATTGGTGTATTGAGGAAACAATGTTCTACACATGCCCCCAACTGATATCTAGTGCATATAGATTCTTTGACTCAATAAAACAATCATGATTCCAAGAATAAACTTGTATTCCAAAACAGAACAACATGTCACACATGATTTCCCCTAAATTGAGAAAATCTAAGATAAAATGTGTAATTTTAAGTAATTTCGGAAACTAAAACTATGAAACTACTAAGTATTTATCTAAGTCAACTAAGGTTCTAAGAAATTATAAAAATTGAAAATGTGAAAATGTTGAATACTAATTTGAGTAAACTAAGGATTTGAGAAATTTTTGAAATGTCTATTTTTAGGCATTTGGACAACAATGTTAAGAATGGAACTAGGGCTCCTATCCAGATTAACTTTATATGTGTTTTTTGAGCCTAAAATTGTGTCAACTATGTAACCACTATTAAATCTTGTCCATTTACTAATATGGGAAGGTCAAGTGTAAAATAAAAATCTTTGTAAATTCCCCCTCTTTTGAGGTGAGTTATTTATCTTTGGTAAGAACATAACTCAAAATAAATGGTTATTTAGTAGGTTATTATGATGCAAAAAATGTAAATATGAGTAATATTGACATCATGTAAAAACATGGAATCATGATGTATTTAAATATATCATTGTAAGAATGCAAGATGCAATTGAAAATAAGGATTCACAATAAGTGTGTCTAGATAGATGTGATAATGAAGCACATAAAAAAATAAGAAATTGAGTATATAACATTGAATGGAGGATATTTAGGAAGGAATGTAGGATGCCCATCCTAGAATTGTACTAGTTTTGGTGCATGATGTCCATCATGTCATTGAAATCTAAGCAAAGAAGCAAGTAAAGTGTCATGGCCATGACACACACAATCAAAGATTACATGCACAACACACAAAATCATAATATAAGTATAAGGGGTCATGAACAAGGGAGATGTTCAAATGTCACTCACTCAAATAGAAATCATATATAAATTCATGTCCAAATTCCCTCACATGCAAATAAGGAAACAATGGAGGCTTACATCCATATAGAAGGACATGTTCAAATGTTTGCACATATTGATAGAAGACACACATAAGGACATGTTCAAATTTACTTACATGCATATGAAAGGAGATATAATACTTATATACACTTGTAAATGATATATTCAAATTTCCTCAAAATAAACAAGAAAGTGCATATAAGATGTGAAGCTAAGAAAACATTATGAAAATCATGCTTGATTATGTATTATAATAAACAAGAGCTAAGTTATAAACTGAGCAATAGTCAGTAACTAAGATAGACAATAATATATCACAATATTAGTGAGTTATAAATATTTTAATGTGTAATATAATGTAAAGTATTAAGCTTTTGAGTAATATAATGTGGTTAAAGAGGGATAAAAATTGAGTTTACCATGCCCCCAATGAGCTAGCTGATGAATGTATATGCTATAGGAGCCTCTGTGAATTCTATAATTAAAAAGTGACAGTTTGATCTCACTAGGATAAGAGTGGGGTGATGGACACTAGAGCATTATGATTTTATCCTTTAGATCTCTCTTGTTTATATATATTTTTTGCATGTGTAATACTAAAAAAAACTATAACTGCTTCTATAAATGATGCCCTATGCAATCTATAGTCACTCATATACACTAGTAAGCATTAATGATATAAACTAGCTAAGCATATATAAAATACTATGAAAAATTGAACTAGTGTATGACAAAGTACATATAAAAATGCATAAGTATTTATTTGGGTATTTTATGACATATTTTATAGTTTTTGAATATTTTACATCTATATGAATTGAGAAATAGAAAGAAAGATACTAACTTGTGACTCCCTTAAGAGTCATACCATCAATAGATAATGTATTAACAAAGGATTGGTGATCTCTTACAAATGAAGAGTATCATGTAATTGTCTAGTTTCTATAGTATTACCATATTCATATTATTTATAATAATTATCATCAAGATCATACCAATTTGAATTGTTATAATCATCATCAGGATATTAAACTTGTGAAATGCCCCCCTTATATTTTTTGATATCTTGATATGAATAAGGAACTACACCATACTATGGTATTTAATTTCTTGATTTATCTTGTGAAATATGTATTATGTCATGTGCCTTTAGTTATATGCCATTACTTGTATTTATTTGTATGCTAATATAAAGTATGCATTTTGTTGGTTGCTCTTACTTTGAAGGAACTCTATCTTATTTTCAAATTATGATCATTGCACTTTCATGTGAAAATGTGACATGGTTGGAATATTTATCCATTATTTCCTCCATTTCTATCACCCATGATCTTCCTAATTCAGTGATATATTGTGCCAAGCTAGGACATATGTAAAATACCAATAAACATGTTTTTGGCCCAACTGTGCAAGATAAATCAATGTATCTAATAAATGATTTAGATAAAGTACTCTTACCCAAATTTTATTTATCATATCCAATAAATTATAATAATGTCAAGCTACAAACATTAATTTTAATAGTGTTATTGATCACCATATTAGTACATTACTTACCATCTATGAAGGGATTAGGTATTAAAGGCTCTAGAAATGATGAATGCTTTTTAGTCAATTCCTTTGGAACCACACTTGAGACTTTATATTTTATATTTATTTAATTATTTTGACTTAATTTTTTTAGAAACCTTCTTTTTATAAAGCTTTGTTGTTTATCTTGAATTTTATTTTACATATTCTCTGGTAGTAATTTCACTTTTTCTTATTGTAACCTATAATTTTCAATGTGTTCCTTTTGTAATTGATATTTTTGATATTGTTACTTTTATGATCTTGATTTATCTAACTTAGCTTATTTAACCATTTCTTGTTATAATTTTTCATTTTAAACCTTTACTTGTGTTAATTAGGCCTTTTCAACTTTTTCTTGCTTAGATTTGTCCTTCAGTAACCATTATTGTACTAGTTATAATTTTGTAACTTATGCTTTAGGAGATAAACTCATAATGGACTTTGTTGCTTAAGTGATGTGTCAATTATAGGATCACCACTATCAATCATATGTTTTATTTTATTATTCAAATCCAAACAATGATAAATATGATGCCCATGCATTATGTGATATGCCCAATAGTATATTTATTTCCTTAGAGGATGTATAAGAGATAATTGGATAAAATTATTTCAAATAATTTCCCTTAGAATCTCCCTTAAACTCTTATTATCCATTTACATAACTTTTTAATCACTTATTGTAGAGGCATTCTATTATAGTTTATCATTTTGATATGAAATCTTGTGAGGTAAAATATTGGTAGATGGAGATGTACATACATGATTGATACTAACATATCCTAGATTATTTGAATATCTAATCCTATGTTCCAATAATGTGATATTTGTATTTAAAATTTTATTTTAATTTTTTAAATCTAATGATAACTTTCCCATACTGATCATTTAATCTTTTAGATCCTCACAAGCACAAGCTCTAGGTGCTTTAGATTGAACATGCTTAAATATATCTTAAACAAGAGATGTGGGAGGTAGAGGAGTTTGAGTAAGGATAGGGTGGTTACATTAATTTATAATTATAATATGGGATACCTTACCTATTGGGATAGTGATATCATGGACTTGGTTAGATGAAAATTATCTATCATAAACTTAAGGTTAGTGATGTAGGGGCATCTCATGAGGACCCAAAAATGATCTATTTTTATTTTCAATTGGTCTATTAGGTGTTTTATAGATGATAGAGGTCTTAGGAATTCATATGTTGAGTCTAGTTGGTCTAATGTTGCATATAATTTGAACATTGACATTTCCCATGAAAAGCATTATTTGATTTTTTGAATGTTGTCAAGCCATGTATAAGGACTTTTATGCAATTTATGAAGGATTCAGATGTATTAAACATGTGTAAGGGGTTTATATCCTATATAAGGTTAATAATATGTTCATGAGTCTAAATTCATGATACTATGTAGTCATATAGTGAAAAATCATAAATCATGCCATGTAATTTTGGAGGGAAACCACCAACAAATGGTTATGCCTATTCTAGAAGTTTGGAGTCAGTTAGCAAGTTAGAGAATTATTTCATTCAAGTGTGTAGGAATGGAATTTGGAGAAAGTTTGTATGAAAAAATGGGATAATAATTTGTAACCCTATTTTGAAATAAATATGAATACAAACCTTTGTTTAAGGTCTTTGTAAATATTATTGTCTACATTGTTTGGTTAATGAATGCATATGATGATGATTGAAAATAATGATATTAATAATGGTTTCAAAACATGATTAAATATTTATTATAATCTAATATATATATCAAGACTTGAAGAGATAGGAATAAGAAAAGAATGTTGGTTAAAGGATGCAAATTCTATACACAAACTCTATTTGGGGTATTTGATTAGGTGGTAGATCGTAGTCTTAAGTTGGATGATCAAGTGAGATTTGAAATTTGTTATACATGTTCTTAAGATATTTTTGAATGTTTTTTTGAAATTATAAATTTTATGTAATAGATTTTAGAACATCTTGTATGCAAATATTTTCATGAATAGACCCCTATTTTGGAGTTTTTTTTGTATGTAAAACTGTGTTGTGATGTTGTGAAACATAAGAAGTTTAACTTGTATTGACAAAGTGAGTGAAGAATTAAAGTTCTAGGTTATTAGATTAATTTTAAATAAGTAATCACTATATACTCCAAGAATCATATTGGATAGGTACATAAAATCTATTTTTTTCAAGAATCCTATTAGGATCACACAAACTATGTTTACTTTATACAAAAAAGGATCACTCCATCAACTAATTCAAATTGTGGAGATTGAGGTATGTATTTTAAATTTTATTGAAGGTTTTTATATTTTTGGTTTGGAAAACTTATTAGACCTATTTTAAAGCTTTGAAATGTAGGCATATGCCAATAGAGGAATTTTGTGAGCTCTCGGCTGAGATAGAGCACTAGAAAACCCCTTAACTAGGGTTTGGGAGATTTAGGCATTTTAACCATCCAAAAATTCCAAAACTTTGTAATCCTAATAAAAATCATGTGATCTAACTATCTTAAATTCTTTCATAAGGTGTATGGATCTAGAAGTATGGATTTTGAAGGTGGAGTGTGTATTAGGCCTAAAAAAGGGCTAATTGAATATGTCTAAGAAGGAAAGTAAACTTGTATGAAGAGTTAAGCCACCAATATTGATACACAGGTATATTTTGTCATGTGAAATAATAATTGAGTTTTGGTTTGTATTATATGATTGTAAAGTGTCTTTTCTAAAGGATTTTAAGCCACATAGGGCTACAAAGAGAGTGTAAAGTGTGTGCAAGTTGTGTAGTGAAAGGAGTTAAAAGTCGGAAGGGTTGATAGAGTTGATGAATGGGATTGAGAGGGTAATGAGACCATAAAAAACTTGATAAACATGTTTGATTCCTATTAATATTGAAATGAAACTTAGAATTTGTATAAATAATTGATAAAGTAAGCATTACTTAAAGAAGTAGATTAAGAAATAAGGTTTAGAGTGATCATTTGGTGTATGCTCTACATCATTTTGATATCAGAGATAGAAAAATATTATTATGGATTATGAAAGGATTAAAAATGTCTTTTGAAGTGCATTATAGGATAGGTAATCAGGGATAGTGCTCCATAGAGAGAGATGGCAGGGATGAAGATGATTTGGTCAGGATAATGACATAGTTGATTTCTCCATTGGTTATGAGGATGGAGACTATTAAGGATGTTTTTAGGGAGAGAGAAAAAAGATAAAAAAGAGAAGAAGGGGATGATATGAATAAAGGTCAGTTAGCACCTTTTCAAGTAAGGATGGAAGAGAGAGAGAGAATAGAGAGGTGTTTTAAGGGAGACCACAAGAGCATATAACAATAAGTCAAAATGGCATTGGGAAACACCATGCAAGGCAAATCAGACCATTTGAATATGGTAGAATGAGAAGAGATTAATGTCCCATGAGAAGAGGACTAAGATAGATATTTAAGGGGCAATTTTAGAATTGACATAGAGAGGGACATAGGGCAGTAAATTGTCCAAGGAATATGAGAAGTATGCAGTAGTAGAGAGAATAGAATGAGGAAAAAAGGCACGACAATAATGAGTCTTTACTCATGAGGAGGATACTATTACAATGGAAGAAATTCAAAGAACTAGCCTAAAGGAGAAGCCTATTCAAGAGCAGGTGTAAAGCAAGAGGTAAATTTTGCAATTTGGTAATTGATAGAAGTAATATTAAGAATATTATTTCTTTGGAGGTGGTACAAAAGTTGGGCTTGAAGAGGATGCCACATCCACAACCATACCAACTTGAAAGGATTTAAAAAGGACATTAGATTTTGGTAAGTGAATAAATTTCAGATAGGAGGGTATAATGATCAAGTATTATGTGATATTTTGCATATATATGTGTGTCATTTATTAGGAAGACCATATAAGCTTAATAGGCATGCCATACATGATAATCAATTAAATAATCATACCATAAAGAAACATGGAGAAGTATAGATTTTACTCCCATTGTGAGGTGAAGAATATATAAGAGATGAGAGGATAATGATGATGCAATATTAGAGTCAAGCAATGGAGAATTTGGGTTGATTTATATGAGTGAAGAATGTAGGTTGGAAGTAAGTGGTATTAAAATGAAGAATTACTTAGAACCTAAGAGAGTGCTCATGTATGAGGATAAACAAAACAAGCATGGTAGTTAAGCCTATGTTAAGGTAGTAGTATAATGATAGATATTATAGCTGAGATGGAAAGGAAATGGTTTAGGTATGACACTAAGCAAGCTAAGAGGAAGATGGAGATTGAAATGTGTAATGAGGAAACCTAAGAGAGAGCCATGAAGGCTCCAAATTTTATGTCTAATGAATTATTTTTTGAAGAAGATGCAGGTATGGAGCAGGAAGCAAAATAAGTAATGGTAGATGAATGCAAATGTTTGAAAAAGTGTATTTAACAAGAGCAAGATATTAAAGAGATGGGAGATATACAATGGTACCATGAAAAAGATAACCATGAAGGCTTGACTAATCAAAGAGATGAGATAATTAAAGAGAGTATGAAATCCTTGGATATGCATAAGATTAAGGGTAGTCAAGTTATTCATATACAACAACAAACTAAACATCTAAAAAAGCATGAGCCATACAAAGAACAAGTTGTGCATGAAGTAGAATGGGTAATACAAGAATCATGGGAGAAGGAAGAGGATTGCATATTTTTAGTAGTGATTGAATATGGAGATAAGGAGAAAATGAATATGTAGAGGAGAAAGAGGCATACATATGCAATTCAAGAAGAAGAGAGTAGAAAAAATATTTTAGTTTTGTGTGTAGGTATGATATTAAAGGAGATGAATCAAAGAAGGCCTAAATGTGAGGCCCAAGAGAATTTTCACCTCTATGAGAGGCAATTGGAAGGTGATACCTTCCATGAGGAGGTCCAATGCATTCAAGTAGTAACATATACCAAGTGGATCACTCAACACGTATGGAAAAAAGTTATCATCTTGGTAGTATGATATAGGGGCATCCCATGAAGACCCTAAAAATGATCTATTTTTGTTTTAAATTGGTCTATTAGGTGTTTTGTATATTATATAGGTTTTATAAAGTCCATATGTGGAGTTTAGTTGGTATAAACTTGCATAGAATTTGAATTTTGACATTTCCTATCAAAAGCATTATTTGAATTTTTGAATGTTGTCAAGCCATGTATAAGGACTTTTATGCAATTTGTGAAGGAAGAAGATGAATTAAACATTTTTTAGGGGCTTATACCCTATAAAGGGTTCATAATATGTTCATGAGTCTAAAGTCATGGTATAGTGAAAAATCATAAATCATCCCATGTAATTCAATGACCTTTCAGAGGGAACCCACCAAGAAATGGTTATGCATCTTCTAAGAGTTTGGATTCAGTTATCAAGATAGAGAATTATTCCATTTGAGTGCATATAAATGGAATTTAGAGAAATTTTGTATGAAAAAAGGGGAGAATAATATGTAACCCTAGTTTGAGAGAAATATGAATACAAACTTCTATTGAAGGTCTTTGTAAATCTTGTTATCCTTATTGTTTGGTTGATGAATGCATATGCTGAAGATTGAAAATAATGATATTAATAATGGTTTAAAAAAATTGTTAAAGATTTATTGTATGTTTTGTATATATCAAGACTTGAAGAGACAGGAATAAGAAAATAATGTTGGTTAAAGGATATAGGTTGTATACACATATGTTTGGAGTATTTGATTAGGTGGTAGACTGTATTCTTAAGTTGGATGATAAAGTGAGATTTGAAATTTCATATACATGTTCTTAAGAGAATTTTAAATATTTTTTAGAGATTATATATTGTATAAAATAAAGTGTAGACCATCTGGTATGTAGATCTTTTCATGAATAGACCCCTATTGTGGAGTTGTTCTTTGTATGTAAAATTGTGTTGTGATGTTATGAGACATAAGAAGTTAAACCTATATTGAAAATGTGACTAAAAAATTAAATTTCTAGGTTATTAGATTAATTTTAAATAAGGAATCACTATACACTCCAATAATCATATTGGATAGGTATAAAAACTCTATGTTTTTCAAGAACCCTGTTAGGATCACACAAACTGTGTGTTTACTTTATAAAAGAAAGGATCTTTCCATCAAATAATTCAATTTATGGATATTGAGGTAATTATTTTTAATTTTATTGAAGTTTTCTAGATTTTTGTATAGGAAAATTACCTTGACTTGTTTATTCACATAAAGATACAGGCCTATAAAGTGTCAAAATGTGGGCATATTTGAGTGTAATTGACATAGAAAGGTGTAATAGTGGATTCGAGAGCACTATCTAGTGATTGAAAAATGTGCTTAGGGTAAAATAAAACCTATTAACCCTATTTTTAGGATTTTAAACATAGGAATTAGCTTATAAAATAATTTTTTAAGCTCTGAGATAGAGCACTAGAAAACCTTAAACTAGGGTTTGGGAGATTTAGGCATTTGTAGCAATCTAAAAAGGCCAAAACTTTGTAATAATACTAAAAATCATGTTGCCTAACTATTTATAATGGTTTCAAAATGTGTACAGACTTAGAAGTATGGATTTCGAATGTGGAGTGTGCATTCAACCTAAAAAGGGGCTAATTGAATAGGTCTAAGAAGGAAAGTGAACTTATACAAGATTTTAGCCACCAAAACTGATCCATATGTATATTTTGTCATGTGAAATAAGAATTGAGTTTTGGTTTTCATTATATGATTGTATTATGTCTGTACTAAAGGATTTTGAGCCACATAGGGATATAAAGAGAGTGTAGAGTGTGTGCAAGTTGTGTACTGAAAGGAAATGAAAGTTGAAAGGGTTGACAAAGTTGATGAAAGGGATTGAAAGGGTAATGAGATCATATAGATCATGATAAAAATATTTGAGTCCTAACAGTGAAATGAAGCCTAGAATCTGTATAAAGAATTGATATAATAAGCATTACATAAGGAAATGGATTAAGAAACAAGGTTTAGAGTGATTTTTTGGTGTATGATCTACATCATTTTGGTATTAGAGATAAAAAAATATTATTACAGATTGTGAAAGGATTAATAATGTGTTTTGAAGTGCATTTTAGGATATGTAATCAAGGATAGTGCTCTATGGAAAGAGCTAGTAGGGATGAAGATGATCTGGTCAGTATAATGACATAGTTGATTACTCTATTGGTTATGAGTATGGAGGCTATTGAGGATTTTCTTAGGGAGAGAGAATAAAAATAAGAAAGAGAAGAAGGTAATGATAGGCAGAAAGATCATTTAGTACCTTTGTAGTCAAGGATGGAAGAGAGAGAGAATAAAGAGGATGTTCAAGGGAGACCATAAGAGCATGTAGTAGCAGGTCAAAATGGCATGGGGTAGTACCATGCAAGGTAGATTAGACCATTTGAATATGGAATAATGAGAAGATATGAATGTTCCATGAGAAGAGGACCAAGACAAACATTTTAGGGGAAATGTTGGAATGCCATAGAGAGGGACATAGGGTAGTAGAGTGTCCAAAGAATATGAGCAGAAGTATGTAGCAATAAAGAGAAGAGAATCAGGAGACAAGGCATGACAATAATGAGTCTTTACTCATGAGGAGGATATTATTATAATATAGGAAAGTCAAAGAACCATCCCAAATGAGAATCCTATTTAAGAGTAGGTGAAAAGCAAGAGGTAAAGTTTGCAATTTGGTAATTGATGGAGGTAGTGCTAATAATATTGTTTCTTTAGAGATGGTGTAGAAGTTAGGCTTTAATAGGATGCCTTATCTAAAACCATACAAGGTTGTATGGGTCCATAAAGGACATCAAAGTATAGTAAGTGAACAAATTTGGGTTGAATTTTATATAGGAGGGTATAAAGATCAAGTGTTATGTGATATTTTACCTATAGATGTGTGTCATTTGTTGTTAGGGAGACCATGGAAGTTTGATAGACATTCCATACATGACAATCAAGAAAGCACTTATACCAAAAATAAACATGGAGAGGTATATATTCTAATCCCATTGAAAGGTGAAGAATATAGAAGAGATGAGAGGATTATTATGATATAATATTGGAGCAAATCAATGGAGAGTTTTCATTTGGTCAAATCACCCAAGGAAGAAAATAAGCTGAGTTGTCTTGAGTTGGTTGATATGAGGATTGAATAATGTATGTTGGAAACAAGTTTTTTTTAAATGAAGAAAGACATAGCACCTAAGAGAGTGCTCAAGCATGAGTATAGATAGAACAAGCATGACAACCAAGCTTATGTGAAAGAGGACAACAATATAATAATGGAGATTATAGTTGAGATGGAGAGGAAATGGTTTTGGTAGGACACTAAGAAAAATAAGAGGAATATGGAGATTGAAATGTAAATTTGAGTCAACCTAAGAGAGAGCCATAAAGGCTCAAAATTTTGTGTCTAATGAATTTTTTTGTGAAGAAGATGCAGGTATAGAATAGGAATCCAAATAAGTAATGATAGATGAATACACATGTTTGAAAAAATATATTTAATAAGAGGAAGATGTTAGAGAGATGGGAAATATGTAGTGGGACCATGAATAAGGTAACCATGAAGGAGTGACTAATCAAAGAGATGAGATAATGAAATAGAGTATGCAGCCCTCAGATATGTAGACAATTGAGGGCAGTTAAGGTGTCGATGTACAATAGCAAACTAAACATCTACACAAGCATGAGGCATATAAAGAATAAGTTTTACATGAAGTAGACTGGGTACTACAAGAAGCATAGATGAATAAAGAGGCTATCATACTTGTAGTAGTGATTAAATATGGAGATAAGGAGAATATGAAGCACTATGTAGAGGAGAAAGAGTGGTATACATATGCAATGCAATAAGAAGAGAGAAATAGAAATGTTTTGTTTAATAATTTGGTTTTGTGTGTAGGTATTCCATTAAAGGAGATGAAGTAAATAAGGCCTATATATGGAACCCAAGATCATGCTCACCTCTATGAGAGGAAAGTGGAAGTTGATACCTTCTATGAGCAAGTTCAATTCATTTAGGTAGAAACATATACCAAGTGGATCACTCAACACCTATGGTAAAAGTTTCTCATCTTGGTAGTATAATGCAGGAGCATCCCAAGAGGATCCCAAAAATGATATAATTTTGTTTTTAGTTGGTCTATTAGGTTTTTCATAGATGATATAGGTCTCAATAAGTTCACATGTGGAGTTTGGTTGGTCCAAAGTTACATAGAATTTGAATGTTGACATTTCCTACCAAAAGCATTATTTGAAATTTTTAATGTTGTTAAGCCATTTATAAGGACTTTTATGAAATTTTTGAAGGAGGTAGATGTATTAAACATGGATTAGGGTTTTATACCTATATAAGGTTGATAATATGTTCATTATTATAAATTCATGGTACTATGTAGTCATATAGTGAAAAATCATAAATCATGCCATGTAATTCAATGACTTCTTAGAGGGAAACCACCAACAAATGGTTATACATATTCTAGGATTTTGGAGTTAATTAGCAAGTTAGATCATTATTAAATTTTATTGTGGATAAATGTAATTTGGAGCAAGTTTATGTGAAAAAAGGGGAGAAAAATTCATAACTCTATTTTGAAACAAATATGAATACAAACTTCTATTAAAGGTCTTTGCAAATCTTGGTGTCTAAATTCTTTGGTTAATGAATGCATCTGTTGATGATTGAAAATAATGATATTGATAATGGCTTCAAAACATGATTAAATAGTTATTGTATGTTTTGGATATATCAAGACTTAAAGATAGAGGAATAAGAAAATAATGTTGGTTAAAGGATGCATGTTGTATATATAGACTCTATTTGGAGTATTTGATTAGGTGGTAAATTATATTCTTATGTTGGATGATCAAGTGAGATTTGATATTTTTTATACATGTTCTTAATAGATTTTTTAATGTGTTTTGGAGATTATACATTATATGTAATAGAGTTTCGACCATATGGTATGCATATCTTTTCATGAACAGACCCATGTTGTGGAGTTATTCTTTGTATGTAAAACTATTATGTGATGTTATGAGACATAAGAATGTGAAATTGTATTGAAAAAGTGACTAAAGAATCAAATTTCTAGGTTATTGGATCAATTTTAAAGAAGGAATCACTATATGCTCCAAGAATCTAGAGCATGTGAAAGTTGTGTAGTGAAAGGAGTTGAAAGTTGAAAGGGTTGACATAGTTGATGAATGGGATTGAGAGGGTAATGAGACCATAAAAATCATGATAAAAATATTTTTTTCCTTGTAATAGTGAAATGAAACCTAGAATCTATATAAAGAATTGATATAGTAAGAATTGATTAAGGAAATAGATTAAGAAACAAGGTTTAGAGTGATGGTTTGGTGTATTCTCTACATCATTTTAGTATCAAAGCTAGAAAAGGATACTTGTGGATTGTGAAAGGGTTAACAATGTGTTTTGAAGTACATTTTATGATAGGTAATCAAGGATAGTGCTCCATGGAGAGAAGAAGTAGGGATGAAGATGATTTGGTTAGGATAATGACATAATTGATTGCTATATTGGTTATGAGGATGGAGGATATTGAGGATGTTCTTAGGGAAAGAGAAAAAAGAGAAAAAAGATAAGAAGGTAATGATAGGTAGCAAGGTTAGTTAGTACCTTTGTAAGAAAGGATGGAAGAGAGAGAGAATAGAGAGGATGCTCAAGGGAGACCATAAGAGCATGTAGTAATAGGTTAAAATAGCATGGGGTAGTACCATACAAGGTAGATAAAACCATTTGAATATGGTAGAATGAGAACAGATGAAATTCACATGAGAAGAGCACCAAGATAGAGATTTTAGGGGCAATGTTGGAATTGGCATAGAGAGGGACATAGGGTAGTAGAGTGTCTAAGGAGTATGAATAGAAGTATGCATTAGAAAAGAGAAGAGAATGAGGATACAAGGCATGACAATAATGAGTCTTTACTCATTAGGAGGACACTATTATAGTAGAGGTAAGTCAAAGAACCATCCAAAAGGAGAAGCCTATTCAAGAGTAGGTGTAAAGTAAGAGGTAAAGTTTTCAATTTGGTAATTGATAGAGGTAGTAGTAATAATATTGTTTCTTTGGAGATGGTGTAGAAGTTAGGATTGAAGAAGATGACACATCCACACCCATACAAGGTTCTATGGGTTCATAAAGGACATCAAATTCTGGTAAGTGAAAAAAGTTAGGTTGAATTTTAGATAGG
The DNA here is from genome assembly GCA_037957365.1 of Torreya grandis. NCBI lineage: Eukaryota > Viridiplantae > Streptophyta > Pinopsida > Cupressales > Taxaceae > Torreya > Torreya grandis. The sequence goes on along the minus strand of JARHVA010008491.1, from coordinate 386,665 downwards.
AAGGTATAAGATCAAGTGTGATGTGATGTTTTTCCTATAGATGTGTGTCTTTTATTGTTAGGGAGAACATTGAAGTTTGATATACATGCCATAGATGATGGTTAAGAAAATTCTTCTATAATAAAACAACATGGAGAGATACATATGTTAATCCCATTGAAAGGTGAATAAGATAAAAGAGATGAGAGGATAATGATGATGTGAAATTGGAGTAAAGAAATGGAGAGTTTGGGTTTGGTCAAAGTACCCAAGGAAGAAAATAAATTGAGTTAGTTGATATGAGGATTGAATAATTTAGGTTGGCAACAAGTGGTCTTAAAATAAAGAAAGACATAGCACCTAAGAGACTACTCAAGCATGAGGATAGACAAAAAAAAATGGCAACCAAGCCTATGTAAAAGAGGATAGAAATATAATGATGGAGATTGCAGTTGATATGGAGAGGAAATGGTTTGGGTATGACACTAAGCAAGCTAAGAGGAAGATGGAGATTTAAATGTATAATGATTTGACCTAAGAGAGAGCCATGAAGGCTCCAAATTTTGTGTCTAATGAATTGTTTTGTGAAGAAGATGCAAGTATAGACTAGGAAGCCAAAGAAGTAATGGTAGATGAATACAAATGTTTAAAAAAATGTATTGAATAAGAGGAAGATGTTAAAGAGATGGGAAATATGCAGCAAGACCATGAACAAGGTAACCATGAAGGAGTGACTAATCAAAGAGATGAGATAATGAAAGAGAGTATGTAGCCCTCAGATATGTATAATATTAAGGGTAGTCAAGGTGTTGATGTACAATAGTAAACTAAACATATACACAAGTATGAGGCATATAAAGAACAAGTTTTGTGTGAAGTAGACTAGGTAGTACAAGAATCATAGATGAAGGAAGAGGATTTCATACTTATAAAATTGATTAAGATGGAGATAATTAGAATATGAATAAATATGTATAGGATAAAGAGTGGTATACATATGCAATGAAATAAGAAGAGAGAAATTGAAATGTTTTGTTTGACAATTTAGTTTTGTGTGCAGGTATGTTATTAAAGGAGATGAAGAAAAGAAGGCCTAACTATGGGGCCCAAGAGAATGTTCACCTATATGATAAGAAAATTTAATCTTATACCCTCCATGAGTAGGTTCAATGTATTTAGGTAGCAACATATACCTAGTGGATCACTCAACACTTGTGGCAAAAATTTCTCAACTTGGTAGTATGATGCAGGGGCATTCCATGAGGACCCTAAAAATGATATATTTTTGTTTCCATTTGGTATATTAGGTGTTTTATTTATGTTATAGGTCTTAGGAAGTCTATATGTGGAGTTTATTTTGTCTCAAGTTTCATAGAATTTGAATATTGACATTTCCTACCAAAAGCATTGTTTGAATTTTTTAATGTTGTTAAACCATGTATAAGGGCTTTTGTGCAATTTTTGAATGAGGAAGATGTATTAAACATGCCTTATGGTTTTATACCATATATAAGGTTCATAATATGTTTATGTGTCTAAATTCATGGTAATAAGTAGTCATATAGTGAAAAATCATAAATCATGCCAAGTAATTCAATGACCTTTTAAAGGGAAACCAAAAAGAAAAAGTTATGCATCTTCTAGGATTTTGGAGTTAGTTATCAAGTTAGATAATTATTCCATTTGAGTGTGGAGAAATTTAATTTGGATCAAGCTTTTATGAATAAATGGGAGAACAATTTGTAACCCTGTTTTCAAAGAAATATGAATATAGACCTTTGTTGAAGGTTTTTATAAATCTTATTGTCTACATTATTTGGTTAATGAATGCATATGTTGATGATTTAAAAGAATAATATTTAAAATGGTTTAAAAACATTATTAAATATTTATTATATGTTTTATATATAACAATACTTAAATAGATAGGAATAAGAAAATAATGTTGGTTAAAGGATGCAGGTTGTATACATAGACTCTATTGTGAGTATTTGATTAGGTGGTAGATTGTGTTCTTAAGTTGGATGATTAAGTGAGATTTTAAATTTTTTATACATGTTATTAATATATGTTTTAATGTGTTTTCAAGATTATACATTTTATGTAATATATTTTAGACCATATGGTATGCAAATCTTTTCATGAATAGATCCCTGTTGTGGAGTTATTCTTTGTATGTAAAACTATTTTGTGATGTTATGAGACATAAGAAGTTGAACCTATATTTAAAAAGTGACTGAAGAATTAGATTTATATGTTATTGGATTAATTTTCAATAATAAATCACCATAATCTCCAAGAGTCATATTGGATGGGTAGAGGAACTTTGTGTTTTTCAAGAACCCTATTAGGATCACACATACTGTGTGTTTGCTTTATACAAAAAAGGATCATTCCATCAAATAATTATAGTTATGGAGATTTAGATAAGTATTTTTAATTTTATTTAAGGTTTATATATTCTTGTATTATCATATTATCTTTATTTTTTTATTCACATAAAGATACAAGCTTGTAAAGTGTCAAAACATGGGCACAATTGAGTGTAATTGAGGTAGAAAGGTGTAATAGTGGATTGGAGAGCACTATCTAGTGATTGAAAAATGTGATTAGGGTTGAATAAAACATTTTAATATTATTTATAGGCTTTTTAATGTATCCATATTCCAATAGAGGAATTTTGTGAGCTCTCAGCTCAGATAGAGGACTAAAAAACCCTAAACTAGGCTTTAGGAGATTTAGTCATTTCTAACTATCCAAAAAGGCCAAAAATTTGTAATCCTAATAAACATCATGTTCCATATCTATTTATAAAGGTTTTAAAATGTTTATGAACTTATAATTATATATTTTTAAGGTGGAATGTGCATTAGGCTTAGAAAAGGGATAATTAAATGGGTCTAAGAAGGAAAGTGAACTTCTATGAAGAGTTAAGCCACCAAAATTGATCCACAGGTATATTTTGTCATGTGAAATAATAATTTAGTTTTGGTTTGAATTATATGATTGTAATATTTTTTTACTAAAGTATTTTGATCCAAATAAGGCTACAAAAAGAGTGTAGAGTGTGTGCAAGTTGTGTAGTGAAAAAAGATGAAAGTTGAAAATGTTGACAGAGTTGATGAATGGGATTAAGAGGGTAAAGAAAATTTAAAAAACTTGATAAACATATTTAAGTACTCCTAATAGTAAAATAAAACTTAGAATTTTTATAAATAATTGATATAGTAAGCATTGCTTAAGGAAGTGGATTAAGAAACAAGGTTTGGAGTGATCATTTGGTGTATCCTCTACATTAGTTAGGAGAAGAAGCTTTGTCAACCATATTAAATTTTAAAAATAATAAAATGATAATAAGAAAAAATAGACATAGGGAATGTTATATAACACTCCACCATGATAATAAAATGAAAATTGATTTGAAACCCTAAGAGGATAAAATTTTAAAAGGAAACCCTAGGGAAAACTAGGGTTTTCCATGTTCAACTAAAAGTAGGTTCACCAATATATTTTATCAAATTTGGGATGTGTGAAAAACCTAGATAAAAACACTAGTATGAAAAATTAGGATAATAATATAAAAAATTTAAAATCCATTGATTTAGAACTAATCTATACAAAAAACTTAATAAAAATAGTAAAGTATAAGGATAAAACAAAAAATAGAAATAAATTATGTCTCTAAGAGGAATCATGGTCTAAAAATTGATGTGTAGAGAGGTCTAGTGACTTGGATCAGGAATCTATAATTGGATCTAGGGTTGGAACTCATGTCTAATCTAGGGTTATCCTATCCACATGTAATGGGAAATAAGGGTTTTTGGGTTCTTTGTTCCTTCGTTTGTATATCCTATATCTAGAGTAGGATCTTGCAATAACTTATAAATACCATTGTCTAACTAATTTTATTCTAAAACCTTAGCTTGTTAACATGTGAAGCCTAATTTAAATCAATGGGTAAAAATGGGTTAGTAGTTTAATTTGGGTGAGACTTTAATACCCCATGTGTTGAGTGTTGCCTACATATCCACACTATGAAGAGGGATTAAAATTTAAGTAGTTATCCCATGCTATGGTGGTGTGTGAATAACCAGTTCAATACATTATATGTTGGTGAAACACTGATGTGATTAAGTGTTTTAACATTGACTTGTGACTTGTACAATGTATTCAAACTTGATCTTTGGGATACTATGTCTATATGCAATGAGATTGGAAGAAATATGTATTCTACTTTCAATGTGCAATCGTGATTTTGGTGTTTTTTAATGTGGAAGCCTCCTATGTGGAAAATGGTTTGAAAAGTGTTTATATTTTCATATCATTGAAAATAATTAAAATTTGTATCATTAGGGACATGGTTAGACCTTATTATATGTTTTAATTTGGAAAATTAATCATTATTTGGTGGGAATATATGAGAAGGGAAAAGGACACTAGAGCAGTGCACTATATTCCCCTACAGTGCTCTTGTCCAATGGGTGATTTCATCATGGTGAGTGTTATGTAGGGCCTAAAATATGTCTAAAGCTGATTAAAATAGGGATGATTACATTCAAAGGTCATTTTTTAACATAGAAGAGCATGGAAGGTGTTCAAAAGTGATAAAAAGGGACTTAAGATATGTTTAGAGCTCAGTGTGTAAAAGAGTGGTCACAAGTGCATAATTTTAACTTAAATGTTAATTTTGTTGGTTGAATATTTTGTTGATCAGTGTACTGATAAAAAAATAGGTTTGATTAGCCAAAGTAGGAAGATTAGTCATCCAAATGTGTAGGTTTACCACATCAAAAGGGGACTGATCTCTCCTCTCATCAAGGGGAGGTTCCCTATAGGTATGCTATATATATATATATATATATATATATATATATATATATATATATATATATGAAAATAGTACTCAAGGGTAGGACAAACCATCCATCTCTCTTTTTTTAGAGATGATACATGCAGATCAAAGGAAAAATCTAAAGGGAAATCATAGAAAGCACTCCTCTTCTTTCAGAATAACTATTCAACAAACCACAAGAATACTCCTGGTGTAAATGCAAAGTGTAACCAAGGACGTAGTAACCAACAAATTGAGATGCAGCACAAAGTCTCCACCTAAATTGCTCAAGAGTAAGATATGAAGGACAATGAGGGCACAAAGTCATCCCAAAGTTCTTTACATAAAAATGAAAATAAAACACACTAAAGGCAATTATGGGGGCACAAAGTCTCTCCACAGTTGACTCTTCAGGACACCTTCCTGACTACTGTCACTAATTCTGCTTGTTGAATTAAAGGAATAAAAGATATATTAAGGAAAAATACATAAGAAAAATTTCCTTAACAACAAATATATCACAATATAAAGTCTAAAAAATCACTTGATTTCTTATTCCAATAACAAAATATGATCAACAATTAGAGCTCAAAGTCTTAGTAATGCCTTTCAATTTGGGCAGAGTTTCATTTTGATTGTCAAAAAGAGATGTATTTACAATAAAAGAGAGTCCCTTATATAGCCTCTTCAAGGACTCAGGAATAGTAACACATCATGTTGCATTGAAAATTGTTAGGAAGACAGGCTATAAATTAGGGGCATTTACCTATTTGCTTTTCTCAATGTAGAGAAACAAGTCATGCTATTAAAATTTTGCATCTTTCAATGTCCACTTGGTGATCTGATTCTTCTTCATTGTTCCTCCTTTTCTAGTCTTAGCCTTAATGCCTATGAATGCATTCAGGTTTGTAGATTACAAGGATCAATGGCTATTTTATGAGCTTTGAAATTGACGTTCATGCGTGCATCACTACATTTTCAATGGCTAGTTCCTTGTCTTGAATTTGACGTCTTCAAGTGCATCACCCCTTAGTCCTTCTTTAGATTTTCTATTTGGCATCCTCTCAAAGGGAAGGTGACCCTTCAACTTTGAGGAAATGTCCTTTAAGTTAGCAACTGAGAGTCCCCCACAAGGGCACCTGCCCTTCGGGGTCCTTTGATGTCCTTTTATCTTTGGTAGTCTCTCATGGCTTTCCTGTAGACTGTTTTCATGGACATTTTCCCCAGGATTTTCCCTAGGCATTTTCCCTAAGCTTTTTCTTGCAGACAATTCCCACAAACAAAAAGTCTACAAACATTTCCCATAGAAAAAAAGTCTGCAAATATTTCTTGTAGACAAAAAGTTTGTGGAATTGTTTTGATCATTTTGCCTTTGAAAAATCCTTCAGGTTTTCCTCCCGCAGCTACTTTCCCAAATTCCTTCAGACTTTTTGTCTGAAGGAATTCCTTTAGACAAAAAGTTTGAAAGAATTATTTCTTGCCTTAGTCTTTTTTGACTGCCTTAAACAAAAATCTAAAAGAATTACCTTTGTGGCCTTCTTTGAAAATGACCCTTCCAAAGGGTACTTTTGTTGACCAAGTGCCCTTTGCAAGGGCACTTGTCCTTCAGGAGGCTCTTTGAAATTTTGCATTGAATCACTCTTTTGAACTATCTGACTGAATCGCTTGGTTGAACCAAGTCATTGAACCATTTGATTAAACCAAACGTTGAACCAATCCATTGAACCACTCTGTTGAACTGCTCTATTGAACCAAGCCGATGAACCAAGCTTTAAACCAAAATGGTTCAAGTCGATGAACCAATTGAATGAACTAAAGCATTGAACCAAACGTTGAACCAAGCTTTGGTTCAATGGTTCAAATGAAGCCTTTAAACTAACTGATGAACCATTTGATTGAACCAAAGGATGAAATAACACATTGAAACAAAGCGGATGAACCAACTGAGTGAAACGAAGTGTTGAACCACTTAGTTGAACCAAGCCATTGAACCATTCTTTTGATTGAACCCACTGTTGAACCAAAAGTGTTGAACCTAGTGAACTTTGAACTCATTGAACCTTTGAACCAATGTGGTTCAATGGTTCAACGGTTCAAGCCTTCTTTGCTTAAATGCTTGCTGATGGAGATTTTAGATTGAACCAAGGCACTGAACCAATCCCAAAAATGACCTAGTGTTAAAAACTAATTCCTTTGGTTGAACCTACATGTAGAAGTCTTTGAACCTGTAGGAATGAACCTGCCTACAGAGTATGTAGAAACCAAGTCTATAGAAATCAACTTGTAAATCCCATTAAAATTGGCCTATAGAGTCTATAGATTTAAGCCTGTAGAGTTCGTAGATTCCTGAGAATTTTTCAAAATGAGGAATTTGAATGCCCAGGACAAATTTTGGAAAGGAAAGAGACAATTTTGGTCTGTAGGACCAAAATAGTTCAAATATTGTCCCAAAAATGAGTGATATTTTTGGGGGACAATAGCTAGCTCTAGTTGAGGAACTTCTATCAATTTTAAAAAGAATTGAAGGGAGTAGAATCTAGAATCTCCAGTGTCTTCATGTGTACCATTGGACTACGGAGTCATGCTACCTAAAAATGGAAGGCATCAAAAATGAAAACAAACTAAACAAAATAGAAATAAAAACTATACAAATTTACATATATATAGATGCAATGATTTGATACTTCAAGAATTGAAGTATTTCAGATGTTGCTTCTTGAGAGATAGTGAAAATAGTGCTTTATCCTGGTAAACTAGTAGGAAACCATTTTGCCCCCAGAAACGGTGACGGGTGAATGGAGATCACCACCAAGAAACTAATTTTTTGCATCTTCCTCTTGGCTTTTTATTTTTCTTGCACCATGGTAGGATGTGATCTTCAATTTGAAAGCCATAACTCCTTACTTTCTTGGTGAAGGGTTCCTTTGTCTAATTTTGATTTGTAGCTGCATGGTCCATTATCATAGCTTGTTATTCTTCTGGTTCAGTCTATCACATGATTGGTTTGTCTACATCAAACTCTTGACAATTTATCAACTTAGCATCTCCTTTGATGTGAAGGAGTTTGACTTCTTCATCTTGAGCAATCTTTAATATGAGCAATAGAGATTCACATCTAGTTGTGTTGTTGGTGTTGCTAACTTGTAAATTACATGAAGGAAGATTATATCCTTGAGGAGATATCAACATAGTCCCAAATCCATCATTGGTGGAAGAATTGTTGCTATTAGATTTTAGGATCAAAGCATCATAATAAGTTGATCCCCTATCAAATTTCTCTTCATTAGAGATGGAAGATCCTTCCTTATTTGTATTGCAACCTACCAATTCCCCTAAAGTCTTGTTTGGATCAAATCTTGGATTACCAGCTATAGGAATTTCATCGGCTGAGACATGAGCATCCTCTATGGTCAAGAAGTAATTACCTCTGCCTGAAGGCTCAAATAGAATTTGAGTTGTAGGGGCTGACATTTGGCTAACCATAATTTTTGCCTTAGACAAGTCTGTACCTAGTTCTCCATCAATGTCTAATTTCTTAGGATTAGCTTGCAGGGATTCAAACTCAATAATTTGAATTTTGGATTTCTTGACATGATCAATCATGTCAAATGACTGGTATGGACTTGGAAGAGAAGATGGGAGTTCATCCTTTTGATTTTTGGGATGGGGAGGACTAGTTTGCAAAGTTGAAGTAGAAGGTGCAGAGATGTTTGATGTACTTACTTCTTTAGTAATCACCAGGTCCTTTGATTGAAAAGGAAGAGGGGTTCCTTGCTTAGCAATTAAAATTGTTGGTTGGGGTCACTCCTTTATCTTCTCTTTGTTGGCCTACTAGGCTGATTGATTCTCAGACTTGGTGAATACGGTGTATGATCCTTTGATTGCTTCACCTTCACTTTTGGGTTCATCTTGGTAAGTTAGGAAACCAATGTGGGAGTTGCCAGCTAATTCTTCTAGATCCTCCTTGAAGAGATCAGCACCATTATCTTGCTCTAACTTAGGTTGGAAATAGGAAACATGCCCTGTTTCTAGATATCCAACTACCAAGTTTGTTGGAGGTGCTTCAAAGGTAGGATTCCTCTATGGAGGAGGAAGACAATTTTGTTGCCCTTGACTTCTGGTAGTGTTGCCTTGATATGGCTAATTAGGGAATGTCCTCCTTGGTATATCTTTATATAGAGGAGTAGAAGACATACTTTGTGCCATTTGCCTTTTCAAGGCTAGTGATTCATTTGCTAGCTTTTGTACCATTAGATCAGTGGTGCCTGTAGATGAATATTTAGAAGATGATGAGGATCTATTTCTGTTTGAATCTCTTCTTATCTTCCCTGCTAAGATGAGATCATCATCTACCTCAGTGGCCAAAAGTTAGGCTACATCAAGATCTATTTGACCATCACGTCTCAAAATAAAACTTACTTTAGGTAACTAATAATTAATGAAGAAGCATTTGAGATTCTCAGCTATAGGTCAAGCAATTACAAGAATTTTGTTCTTTAGTTTGTCAAATTTGGCTATGAAATCCCTCATAGGCTCATGAGGCTCTTTCTTCATCTGATTGAGCTAGGCCAGCAAGGCATGTGCATCTTCTGTGGCCTTGAACCTTGCTTCGAACTTGGCTTTAAGTGTATCCTAGTTAGTCACTGATCTAGCTTGCAGATGATAGAACTAGTCTGCAACAACACCTTGTAGTGTCTCCACAAAAAGCTTGACTACCATGTCTTCAAATTCTACTCCAATAACACCATAGGCTATGCTAAAGGCTACACTGTGTTCATCAAGGTGAACTATCCCATCACCAAATAATTTGGGGAAATTCTTTCTTGAACTACATGGGAGTTCATGCAGAGGTGGAGTCAAGTTGAGTGGGCCAAAAGAGTTACGCTAGGGGCCTCAAATTGCCATGATTTAATTAAGAAAAATAGAGATAAAAAATATGGATGGAGTGGCTAGATTACAAAACAAAAATGGAAAAGGACTGGCTCAGCTTCAGCTTGAGGCTTGAGGCTTCAAACTGCGCACTCTTTCCCAACTGCTCTAGTTTTGCAGACTAGATAAAATAATGGTGGAGGAAGATGGTAAGGCTAGAAATGGATAATGAGTAAGACATGAAATGGAGTTGCCAGAGTGTATAATGGATAAGGGTTATAATGATAATGGGTAGGACACAGGGGATGTTTCAATGTGAAACTTGAGGTTCCAAATTGCACAAAATTATGTATATTCCCCAGTAGAGTCGCCAAAAACTATTGGTTAAATATTTTGTTGATCAACGTACTGATAAACAAAATAGGTCTGATTAGCCAAAGTAGGAAGATTAGTTGTCTAAATGTGTAGGTTTACCACATTAGAAGGGGACTGATCTCTCCTCTCATCAAGGGTAGGTTCCCTATAGGTATGTTATATATATATATATATATATATGAACAGAAAATAATACTCAAGGGTAGGAAAAACCATCCATCTCTCTTTTTTTAGAGATGATGCATGAAGATCAAAGGATAAATCTCAAGGGAAATGATAGAAATCACTCCTCTTCTTTCCAAATAATTATTCAACAAACCACAAGAATACTCCTGGTAGTAAATGAAAAGTGTAACCAAGGACGTAGTAACCAACAAATTGAGATGCAGCATAAAGTCTCCACTTGATTGCTCAAGAGTAAGATATGAAGGACAATGAGGGCACGAATTTGTCTCAAAGTCCTTTACATAGAAATGAAAATAAAACACACTAAAGGCAATTATGGGGGCACAAAGTCTCTCCATAGTTGACTCTTCAGGACACCTTCTTGACTGTTGTCACCAATTTTGCTTGTTGAATTAAAGGAACAAAAGATATATTAAGGAAAAAGACATAAGAACAGTTTCCTCAACAAAAAAGATATCATATCACAAAGTCTAACAAATCACTTGCTTTCTTATTCCAATAACAAAATATGATCAACAATCTGAGCTCAAAGTCTCAATAATGCCTTTCAATTTGGGCAGAGTTTCATTCTAATTGTCAAAAGGAGATGTATTTACAATAAAAGAGAGTGCCTTATATAGCCTCTTCAAGAAGGACTCAGGAATAGTAACACATCATTTTGCATTGAAAATTTTTAGGAAGATAGGCTGGAAATTAGGGGCATTTACACATTTTCTTTTCTTAATGCAGAGAAACAAGTCACGCTATTAAAAGTTTGCATCTTTCAATGTCCACCTGGCAATCTAATCCTTCTTCATCATTCCTCCTTTTTTGGTCTTTGAATTAAAGCCTATGAATGCATTTGGGTCTATATATTACAAGTATCAATGGATATTTTATGAGCTTTGAAATTAACATTTGTGTGTGCATCACTACATTTTCAATGGCTAGTTTGATGTCTTGAATTTGACATCTTCGAGTGCGTCACCCCTTGGTCCTTCTTCGGATTTTCTATTTTGCATCCTATTGAAGGAAAGGCGTTCCTTTAGATTTAAGGAAATGTCCTTTAAGTTGGCAGATGAGAGTCCCTCATAAGGGCACCTACCCTTTAGGGTCCTTCGGCGGCCTTTTATCTTCGGCAGTCTCTTGCGGCTTTCCTACAGACTATTTTCACAGACATTTTCCCTGGGCATTTTCCTCAAGCTTTTTCCTGCAGACAATTCCTATGGACAAAAAGTCTACAGACATTTCCCATAGATAAAAAGTCTACAGATATTTCCTATAGACAAAAAGTCTGTAGAATTGTTCTGATCACTTTGCCTTTGAAAAATCCTTTGGGTTTTCCTCCCGCAGCCACTTTCCCGAATTCCTTCAGACTTTTTGTCTAAAGGAATTCCTTCAGACAAAAGGTCTAAAAGAATTGTTTCTTGCCTTAGTCTTTTTTGACTACCTTAAACAAAAATTTGAAAGAATTACCTTTGCGGCCTTCTTTGAAAGTGACCCTTCCAAAGGGTACTTTTGTCGACCAAGTGCCCTCCACAAGGGCACTTTTCCTTCAGGAGGCTCTTTGAAATTTTGCATTGAATCACTCCTTTGAACTATCTAAGTGAACCACTTGGTTGAACCAAGTTATTGAACCATTTGATTGAACCAAACGTTGAACCAATCCATTGAACCACTCTGTTGAACCGCTTTATTGAACCAAGCCGATGAACCAAGCTTTGAACCAAAATGGTTCAAGCCGATGAACCAATCGAATGAACTAAAGCATTAAACTAAATGTTGAACCAAGATTTGGTTCAATGGTTCAAATGAAGCCTTTGAACCAATTGACAAACCATTTGATTGAACCAAAGGATGAACCAAAGCATTGAAACAAAGCAGATGAACCAACTAAGTGAAACGAAGCGTTGAACCACTTGGTTGAACCAAGCCATTGAACCATTCCTTTGATTGAACCAACCATTGAACCAAAAGCATTGAACCTATTGAAATTTGAAATCGTTGAAACTTTGAACCAAAGTGGTTCAATGGTTCAAACCTTCTTTGCTTAGATGCTTGCTGATGGAGATTTTGGATTGGACCAAGGCACTGAACCTATCCCAAAAATGAACAAGTGTTAGAAATTAATTCTTTTGGTTGAACCCACCTACAAAAGTCTTTGAACCTATAGAAATGAACCTACCTATAGAGTCTGTAGAAACCAAGTCTATAGAAATCAACCTATAAAGCCCATTGAACTTGGCCTACAGAGTCTGTAGATTCCTAAGAAGTTTGAAAAATGAGGAATTTGAATGCCCAGGATAAATTTCGGAAAGGAAAGAGATAATTTTGGTCTGTAGGAACAAAATAGTTCAAATGTTGTCCTAAAAATGAGTGATATTTTTGGGGGACAACAAATTTTACATCTACACTTGTTAAAATGTTATGTAATTTATATAGATAATTTTATTAAGGACTAGGAGGAGTAATAACACATGTTACTGATCTTACAAAAACTATTATTGTGTCTTATATCTTACAAAAAAATAAATGCATATAGACAGAGGCAATAGTAACTAATTTAAAATAAATGAAGAAGGAGATGACTTATAACTCTATTATTATAGTTCCAAATTTTTTAAGCAGGTAAATGCAAAACCCAAACTTCTTTGTCAAATGTAGCTACCACATGGAAAGAATTATAGTTTCCTTCTATTTCATAGTTGTTTTGCATTTTTTTGGTTACTCTATTTTTATATAGTTATCACTAATAAGAAACAAAATATTGTTTGGAATGTATGTGTGCTAAAAATGACTTTAGAGGTTAGGAAGGACAACAACTTATAAGATATATATTCCTTTAGTTTGTAGTAGAATGGGTTGGTTGGATGGTAAAAGAATGGGTTCAATTTCTACATATTTGAACAATATATTATTAAGTATTTTTATCTAAAGAAGAGGGATTGTAACATAGCTCTTTGATTATATTAAATGAATCTATATGTATGAATAGTAACATCATTTAAATGAATAATTATGAAGCTGAATAATAAAATATTGAATATACTTTTCTTATGTGTTATTCTATGGGTTATGGAACTCTACATACAAGAATGTGTGTTATGTTTAATATAGCCATTATAAACCGTGTTAGTATTTGAATAGATATATTTGTTATGAAAATGTATCCAAAAAATGTAAATAGTTGTGATTTTAACCTAGAAGTGTAAAACCCTTATTTACTGAAACCCAAGAACCTCTATTAACAATGTTGTGGTGAGCATGGAACTCACCAAGAAATGGGATGCTTTGATGGCTACCTATTCAAAGAGAGGTATAAATCTGGTTATAGAACAATATTCATAATTTTGTAGAAGGATAAAAAAGGATAGTGTGTACTATGAAATAAATCATAGAATAACATATCTATAGTGAGATATATGAGATATTTTTGTGAAAATTTCCTAGGATATTAGCCACATGGTTAGATATATTAGAATTCCATTGTTTTTTATTTAGAGCTACCAATACTGTTTCATGGACTAAAGAGAAGATAGAGTGGTTATAGAACCTAGATATAAATTGGACATGTGTAACCAATCACTGTGTAATTTCTACCATTAATGGATACTCTAAAGATTTTTTAGTATAGGGGTATATATCTTCCAAGGTAGTAAAATATACATTTTTTACAGGGCTAAGAGGTAAATTTTTATAGTGACTTCCTTTGCTGATCAAGATGTTAGTTATATAAAAGGCCATGGTACCTATCCCTTTTAGTATGGAGTAGTCACTTTGGTCACCATGGGGATGTGTGTGACTAAAGGGTGAATGGTAAAGATATGAGAAGGTAGATCTTGAACCTACATTTATATTGGAGAATCAAGAGGAGAGGAATTAAAAGAAGACTCTTAATTTAGAAAGAGAGCTATGATAATAGAAAAGATAAAATAAATAGAAGTAGATCTGAGAAGTTGTGATTAGGAGAAGTAGCATATAATATCAATGTAAGATAAAGGATAAGGTTAAGAGAGAGAATATGAGAGGAGTAAGGAGCCTAGGTAGAGTGAAGAGAGAGAAATTAAAAGTGATGGAGTGAGAGAATAAGATGGAAAAAATAATGTATAAGTATACTAGGTAGTTATAAGCTTATAGGCTTACAAAATAATATACCCTAAAAGAGAATAAAGATTTCCATATAGTGGTAGACATAAAATCGGTTAAAGTTTCAATAAATTCAATTTTGGAGTTATTAATCATTCACCATGGGATGACACATCCCCAAATCCTATTTTATTCAAAACCATAGAAATTCCTATACCACATTGGAAGATAAATATTGGCAAGGTCCTTTTATAGAAGAAATTCATAGAACTAGTGAAATATAGTAGGAAGTGCATACTTAAGTTGGTCATAGCTTTTCTAAGCTAAAGAGAACATAAAAGCATTGTTAATAATAGAGATAAATACCATAATTGTTATGCAAGGTAAAGAGTTTATCAGCTAAATTAAAATATTAGAATAAGAAGAAGAGGATGACAAAGATACATTTCAATTTACTTTATCACCAAAATCACCAGTAGAAACATAGTATGTGACGTTACCATAGAAATCACCACAAAAACCATAAAAGCTACATATGTTATTTATTAAGCAACCAATTTCAATAACTATAAGAAACCCCAATATGGATACTAATTTTGGGGCTTTGATTCATCTAGATCAGTATGATATGTTGTAGAACTAGAAAAGTACCTACTTGCCTATGTCATAAAGTGGTAGGCTAAATGAATTAATTATGAAGTGATAATAAAGTGTGATTTGAATAGATATTTAAGTACTTGTGCACTATAATTCATACTTTATGAGGATACCAACATAATAATGATATAATAGGTAGAAAACATGTTAATTAAAAAGTTTAAAATTAAGAAATGTTCTATCTAGACTATTTAGGATTTGAAATAAATTTGACAGGGAGAAAAATAGTTTATCAACAACTATGATCACTAATATTGTGACATTATGAATAAAATAGAGTTTGTCTTATAATTTTTCATTGTGTAGACCCAATTTAGAACTAAGGTAGATGCACGAGAAATTATGATAAAGGTCAAATAGATCAAATAGCATGGTGATGCTATGACATCAACTTCACTAATAGAGAATACTTTACAAATTATGTTGAGAAATATGGGGCACTATAAATGAGAAAGAGATAATCATAAATCAAGTATGTGGTGTATAGAGTAAAACCATGAAAGACATCATAAAAATGAGTGTCCTAGAATCAAAATAGAATTTTTTGAAGTTTGTATAGTAGTAAGACATGAAAACTCTTGTTGTCATATCCTCCAATATTATGTCTAAAAAATCAATCTTTCTATTTTAATTTCTGCAAATCTCAAAATCATGATGAAAAAAGTTATAGATCTTTATAGGATCTTAAAGAAGATATTAAAAAGAATGTTTTTATATTCATTGTGCAGAAGATATCTACTTTAACCCCACTAATTATGAGACCATAAATTATCATTCCTAGAGTATCATAGCTAGGTTCACCTTGGATATTTAAGTCACCATAGTATTAACTTCAAGTTACAAAAAAATGAACAACACCTTCTCGGATGTGGACACCCTATGTTGCACAATATCAACCTTATGTCTCTTAAAATCTTGAAATTTCCCAAGAATAGAAGGTAAGTTGGGTCCCATCAATTTCATAGTACCAATATGGTGGGTATGATGTCCTCTAAAAAGAACAAAGGTATAATTCCCTGTAGTCTTCTAGAAACTTTGGTCCTCAACAATCAAGTAGTTAGGGATTCTAAAATAGTCATAGAGGATTTATAGTAGGTAGGGGAGGATATATAGGTGGTGCATAGGGAGGAAGAGGAAGTAATCCTTAGAGAGGTCCAATAAAGTGTTATTTATGTGCAGAATTTAACTAGATACAAATAAATTTCCTATGAACCCACAAAGACAATCCTTTTGTGCTTGTTCTAGGATTTTAGAATAACATGACATAGAGGATTAACTAGTCTTGGAGAAACAACACATGGATAAGGTCACATAGAATGTAAATATGGTTAACACTCAACCTAGATAAGATGTCATCTTAAAAGTTGTTACATGACAATAACATTAAAATAGGTATTATCACCATTGGATATGCCAAAAGATAATGGGATAAGGAAAGATTGACTAGATAAATACCATAAACCATTTATTAAGAAAGGCTTAATTTTTGAATGTGTGTATACTTTTAAATAAATTAATTGTAGGAAACTAAAGAAGATGGTGTTGTGACTAATGATGTGTAGATATATGGACAAATAGCTCAAATTATGAGAAAATATGGTGTTGTCACTACTTTGACCGATCTCATGAAAATACTTAGTACCCTACAAAATGAAGAAATTTCATAGAAAATCACTAATTTACTACATAATATATTAGAATGTTAATAGAAAGGAAAATAATTGGTTGATCAAATGATCTAGTATGTTAAGACTTAAAAACCTTGGGATGTGGATTCTATAATGGATATTGAGATCATAGGATATGAGATACCCAATGTAGTATTTTATTTTGGTAGCAACATCAATATGATTCCTAGATCCACATGGGTTACTTTTGGGTGACTTGTGTTGAGTTATATCCAAGTCAAACTAAGCCTTTTGGATTATGGATGAGTTGAAACTATCTATCACACAATATATTTGGAAAATAAGGTTATATAGATAATAATACATGGTGAATTCAAAGTCATTGATATGAAGATGGATGAAATTCACTATCCTTTGATGATAGGCAAAAAGTGGGTATATGATGGATATATGATCATCAACATAGTCATGGATTAGTTGGAAGCTCACTAGAGAGATAATTTTAGATTAATTCTATTAAAAAAAGATGGGCATAAACCATATTTCATTCCTAAGGGTATGGGTTCACCAAATAATAGTGTAGATGGTCATTGGATGAAAGTGAATGTAGAGGATAACCAGTGAGATTTGTGAGCCATAGATTGCAATTTTATTTATAATGGAACTAGTTCATATAAATTATCCCTTGGCTTAATATAACTATCTCAAAAACCAATTCTACATCATATAGATATTCCATAGAATGAAGTGGAAGATGTGTGATCTATCTCCATAGCATCCCCAACTCAATTAGATATAAACTTCTTGTATCAATAGATTAATATAGATAGATATTACATATACCCATGCTAGAAGGAATTATACCATGGGATATAACTTTACTAGTTAGTGTAGACTCAGATATGCATATTCTCATATGTCTAATGGATATCATGAGGAATGTCCTCTATAGATGATTTTTTCAATAGAGAAAAATCTACCTTAGTACTTAATCACTAAATATGTTCATTAGTTTATCCTATGATTTAAATAACATGTAAGAGATATTGATTAGAGAGTTGGTTCTCTAAAGTATGCACTTAGGGAATTTATGCAAGCTGGTGGTCCATCCATAAGAATGAGCAGGTGTGCTAGGATGAAGCATGTCAAATTATTATATTGAGGTTCTAACTAAACAAAATAATCAAAAAATGACCAATATTCTATGAGGGAGGATGTCCTGAACATCACCTTTATCAGTGTATTAAAGTATGGATGTTGAAATTTTTTGGCCCCAAAATATTGGGTACATCTCTTTATATTTAACTTGGGTGTTCTCCCAATTGATTGGTACATACATCAAGAGCACATGAGGAAATAAAGCATTGGGCACAAGTTCAAAGTGATTTTATTTAGACATTCATCTTTGAGCATGAGAACCCTTTGACATATAAGGCATCACAAAAATTAAAAACTTTCTCGTGCCATGTATGGGTTGAGGATTTAGATAGTGAAGTTGGATCATCTTCACAAGAAATCACAACCTAGGATCTAAATAATGATTTAAAGACATTCAAATTAGAAAAATGGAAGGACCATGTCCTTTTTCAACCATGTCATAGGATACGAGACCAAGATGAGTGTATTTATAATGTGGATGATGATGATATGGTATTAGCCTATTTATTTGAGCCAAAATGAAAAAAACAACCATTCCTAACACCTATTGCACATTAATTTGAAGAGAAAAAACTATGACATTAAAATATATGAGAATTACAAGATCAAAAAATATTGTGTGATTAAATACCTATAAAAAAAAAATCTTTATCATGAACCATTGAATGAATATGTGGGGAGCATATGAATGAAGGCCATTCCTAAGATGGCATATATTGGATATTATTGGTCCTAAGAAGATATATCAAAAGTGATGTCACTCTTAATAAAATACCAAGATGTACTCCCTATTAAATTATTAGAGGTTAAGTGGGTGTATCCTTGTGTGAAATGAGCATTAAACTAAATGAGTGTGCTAGGACTTTGAGGAAAATAAACTATCACTTAAATCCAAATATGAAGCTAAAAGTGAAGGTGGAGTTAGACCACATGCAAGAAGTGGATATTATATTTCCTATGGAAAAAGTTGATTGGGTTATCCCCATGGTCATCTAACCAAATAAGATTTGAATCTATAGTGACTATCACATATTGAATGAGGACCTTGTGAATGATTTGTTTCCTATCCCATTTACTAATGAAGTTTTAAAAGCAGTCATATGCCATGAAGTATATTATTTTATATATGTCTTCAATGGATATAATCAAATCCTCATCATAGAAGAAGATAGAGATAAGAATAATTTTGAAACAAATTTTGGTTATTTCACATATAAGATAATTTTATTTGGTTTAAATGATGCACCTAAATTTTTCTCGAGAGAAGTAATCAGTGCATTTAAGGATTTTATCCATGATTTTTTGGAGGTCTATCTGGATGATCGGGTAGTATTTTTATGGTTTTCAAATCATTTATATAAACTAAGATTGATGTTTTAAAGATTTATATTGTTGTTTATAGCACTTAATTTTTTTAAAAAAATGTTTGTTTTTTACACCCTTTAGGGTTTTTTAGGGCATGTAGTTTGTAGTAAGGGTATACTAGTAGAACAATCTAAGACTGCAGTGATTGTGGGAATGCCACCTCCTAAAATTTTGACATATGAGAGATATTTTATTGGTAATAAAATTTTTGGAATCAAAATAACTAAGATGGGATTGAATAAATGTTTTATAAACTTTATTTCAATTATGGACAATCATTCATGAACTATGAAAGCAATATTGAGATCTATCAAATCATAAAGAACCATTCAGATAAGACAACACATATATAAGTGGGAAACCCTTAAGGGGAAGAAAACCCACTATTATATATGAAAATGGAATATTTTACTATAAAAAATACCAATTTTTTTAACATGAAATCAACTTGGATCACCAACCCCAATGAAGTCAAATACCCACTTGACTAGGATTTAGCAAGAACCTACTTGCAAGGAAGCACCAAATCCCTAAGTGACTCAGCACCAACTCAACCACCTCATGAAAATTTTATCACCATACATATGATATAATATGATGGTCTCATTTCAATACCTTATTATACTCAACCATGGAATATTTTATTCTCTTATGTTGCATATATTTAAATAGGCCTAAACTACCTTGTATATATACTAGACACATGGTCACATGCCACTTGGCCAAAAAAACCTTAAAAATCTTAGTTAGGCCATATAATATATATTATAACATCTTATTAACATTATTAAAAGGTAATTTTAACCCATTTTGGTCTACAATAACTTAATCAGGCCACATTTTTCTTTTAGGTCTCATGGAGACCTAATTGTATTAGGTTTATCCTCTTAGTGTCAATACTTGATTCTCTTTGGCATAGATGGAATTATAAAAAGATTAAAAGACATTAAATAATTTATAAAATTACATATATTTACCTCTACCATGCTTGATTAGTCTTTTATCTTTTATTCATACCATGAAAACTCCTTTAGGACAAACTGCCCTATTAGGCATGTCTACCTCAAAAGTCTGCCTTAAAATACTGAAGCTTAATCACCCTTAATCTACTCAATTATTAAAAATTAAACATGTAAAAATATTATACATGAATTTAGGTTCATCACCAAATTATTTTAACACTTTTAATCAAGATATAAAGGCTCAAGAACATCTTTACAACTCACTTACTCAAAACTACCAATTTACCTCAAAAAATTGTCATGGTGAATTAGACCTCCAATACCTATGTAGAAACTTGTCATAAATCCTTATGAATTTAAATATTCATATATATATATATATATATATATATATATATATATATATATATAATTCATATGGTCTAATTCCAAATAATGGTCTTGCAAACCAATTTGTTGACCTTATATCACACAATCTTATTTAAACTAGACAAGACATTTTGTGAATAGATTTTTTCACCATATACATTGACATAAAAATATTATCCAAATAAAAAAATGAATTAAAATTCATGAATAAATTTTAAATTTACTTTTTTTCATCAATCTATCATGCATAGACATTCAAATTTATCTTTCCATCTTTACCTAAGTTTTACATTGTTTACACCATTAGGTCTGTCTACAACTGGCTAACTTATATGACCAAATTATATAATTTTAACACTATAAAATATACAAAAATCATAAAATTCATGTAAAAATATTATATATCTTCTTATACCATCCATTTTATTTTCTTGACCAATAAAACTTTTGAGAGCTATAATAACTTTTTGAAAAATAAGCCTATATCTATGCATTTTCTCTCTCATCTAAAAAACACACCACATAGAGGTACCTATGAGTTTTTAATACATGATAAAATGTATTTTATATGAATTTTAATCCATTATGTGATGATTAGAATAATATATTTCACATTGGGTCCTTATTAGGGTTTTAAGGAGGTTTAATATAGGTTTTGATGTTAACGATTGTTCATAAAGGATTGCCCCTTGGATCCAAAACTAATGCTTGGAGATATAATATTATACCCTTAAAAATCTCTCCTTAACAAATCATATTACCATGTAGAGGTTACACATGCCAATGAATGTCTAAAATTGCTTCTTGGGTCCTAATACCTCATTCTATGAACTCAAGAAGGCCTAAAACACTAATGCATGCCATTTACTTCAAATCATGACTTTAAACTTTGTGAAAACTCCTAAAAAAACTTATATCACCTTTTTCCATCCTCACATATGCATATTTTTCTTGAAATATGATCTTCATACTTTATTAGGCCAGGTAGGGTCTAAGAGAGGTCTAGCTGTAAGATTTGTCTGAAGGTCCTACCCCTATAAGATCACCCTAAAAATATCATTAATGGTTCAATGTATAACATAAATAATAAAATTGTTCCAAAAAACCTTCACATTCCTATGTTAATCCTTTTTCCATGCACATACTTCTTCATGTCATGATCAAGCTTATAACTAGGCTTCCTATGCATTTTGACATCAATGACCTATACCTTCATGTAGTCAAAAGACATTAGTTACCTTAAAATTATCTATTTATATTTATCACATGAAAATAATCTCTCATGAAAACACTCTTTCAATGCACCTTATCACATCACACACTACCAACTAGGCTTAGTAACCTTTGACATCAATGACAATACTCAATAATCTCCCCCTTTATCATTTATGGAAACCACTCTCAAAATGTTTTATCAATAGGTAATTTCTAACTCATTGTAAATTTTCTCGCCCTTTGAAATAAATGGCAAAGATATGTCTTTTGGATCACACCTCTTGCAATCCAAACACTCAAAACATAGAATTATGAGTTTATGAGGTACCATACAAACATGTTCCCTATATTTACTTCCATACCTTATTGGTACTACTCACCTATTCTTGGAGATAATGAACCACTTAATTAGCTCCCTTTAAGAACTTGACTTCATTAATGACTACTAGGGGTAAGAACTACATGCAATTCATGTCTTAGATGTTCAAATATTGCCTTTAAAAGTGGCTTAGTCAAAATGTCTACAGCCTGATCCTTTGTAAAAACATATTCAATTTTAACACTTTGATCACTTACCTACTCTCTTAAGAAATGATACTTGATGGGAATGTGCTTAGTTCTTGAGTGCATGATAGGATTTTTTGAGACACTTATGGCACTTTTATTGTTATAATAGATATGGCTAGGACTATCATACTCCACCTTGTAGTATTTTTAGGTCTATATCATCTATAGGACTTGAGTGAAACATGAAACTACTAAAATGTATTTAGCCTCACAAGTAGATAATTCCATAGATGGTTTATTATTTCTTATCAATGATTATATGCACTCTCCTAAGAAGAAATCTCTACCATTGGTGATCTTCTTATCATCTAGACTCCCTACCTATTTTTCATCTATATAGGCTACTAAATTAAACTCATTAATCCTTAGATACCTTAACCCAGAATCTATAGTCCCCTTGAGATACATAATTATCATTTTAATTAATTTCAAATGATTTTCCTTTAGGTCTTCTTGAAATCTTCCCACAAGACCTACTTCTGACATAATATCAGGTCTAGAGGTAGTAGTGTACAACAAACTTCCAATCATTGACCTACATGATGTCTGGTTGACCCTTGGATATTCATATTATTTACTCCACTTACACCCTATTATCATAGGTGTGTTAATTTCCTTGTAATATTCCATTTAAAAATTATTCAACATCTCTCTTATGTACTTAGCTTGCAAAATGAATATACCTCTTTCTAATTTATTGATTTTTAACCCAAGAAATATTGATAGTTCTCCCAATATGGACATCTCAAACTCCTTATTCATCACCTTTGTAAATGCCTTAATAATATTATCACTATTTACAACAAATATGATGTCATCAACATAGATAATTACTATCAACTAATGGTAACCTTCCATCTTTATGTATAGATTACTATCTGTAACTCCTCTTTTGAATCATTAGTCTAATAGATACCTATCTAATATGGTGTACCAAGATTTAGGAGATATTTTTAGACTATAAATATCCTTTTTAAATATACAAACATATTCATTTTTACCTTATAATGATAAACCCTTAGGTTACTCTATTTACATTTCCTCTTCCAAGTTCTCATTTAGAAAAGCATATTTGACATCCATATGATACATGTTGAATAATTTGAACCCTTTATATGCTATAAATAATATGATAGCCTCCAATATTGTTACTAGATCAAGGGTCTCAAATTATACTAATTCAACTTGTGCATAACCCTTTCATTAAAATATATCCTTGTTCATAGTGACTTCTTCATATTCGCTCAACTTGTTCCTAAACACCCATTTTGTGCCAATAACATTCTTGTATTCAATCCTAGGAACTAGTTCCCAAGTCTCATTATTTTTTATTTGGTATAACTCCTCATTTATAAAGCCTATCCAAAACTTGTCTTTTCTTACTTATACAAGGTTCTTATGTTCAATCTTAGACAATAGAGCAACATTCTCTTGATTTAGGTTACTTACCAACCTTATTCTTGTTTACATACTTCATCCTTGTTTCTAATGATTTATGATTTAGGATGATCTCTTTGAATCTATATTGAGGGGCCTTTTAAGTCTTGTATTTCCTAAACTTCTTCTTCTTCTTCATTTATCTCTATTGGTTTTTATTCATTATTGAAGTCTAGATTTTATGATGTATCCTTTAACTATGAGTGTGATTTATAAATTATCTCATCATTCTTCACATTGGTTCTTTCCACTATCTTCTACAACATCTTATTATAAAATATATAGATTGAGCTTCATAATTATTATCCCAAGAATATTCCTTCATTATACCTAGAAATAAACTTACCTAAATATTCCTCATCTCTTTTGATGAATGAATAATTTGCTTCCAAACACACTAAAGTGTTCCACATTAGTAGGTCTGCCTTTCCATAGTTCATAAGGTGTGTTGTTACCATTAGTCCTTATTTGACCTCTATTTATAATGTAGATTGTATTTATCATTTCCTCTCCCCAGTATTCATTAGCTAACCTTGAATCATTTAACATAGTTTTTGTCATCTCTTGAACTATCCTATTCTTTCTTTACACTACCCCATCCTGGTAAGGTGTTATAGGTTATGATAACTATCTCCTTATTTCATGAACCTCATATAAGGAATAAAAATCATTGGATCAAAACTATCCTCCTCTATTAGATATTAGGTACTTTATCTTCCTATTATTTTCATTTTTGACTAGAGACTTGAATGCTTTGAACTTATAAATAGCTTCTAAATTTTATTTCAAGAATTATACCCAAGTTATTTTTATGTAGTCATCTATTAATAACATGAAGCATATATCTCCTTAAATACTTTGAATTATTTTAGGCCCATAAAGATCAGAGTGTATTAACTCTAAAGGTCTTGTAGTAGAGTAATCCTTGGACTTGAACCTCCTTCTAGTCTTCTTACCATGTTGACATGCTTTTGAAAGTGTGTTTGCAGGTTTGGTGATTTTGGGCATGTTTTTCAAAGACTTATTAGAGCTTATATTGACCATATTTTCAAAGTTTAGGTGACCCAAACTTATATTCCATACCCAAAATTCATCCATATTAGTCATAAATCATCTCTCCTTCTTGATCTCATTTAAGACATATAGTTTGCTCTCAGTCCTCTTAACATTGGCAATTAGTATTCATAATTAACCTCTCCTTATATCACACCTTCTATCATGAAAGGTTAGTGTGTATCCTTGATTACACATTTTACTTACACTAAGAAGGTTATGTTTCAAACCTTACACATACAACACATTATCTATCTTGGTCTTCCCATTTTATTAACTCAAGATACCCTTGCCAACTATATTGGTAGTTGTGTTATCTCTAAATCTCACTATTTTCTTAGCATTTTTATTCAATGAGATGATCTTACTATTGTACCCTATCAGGTGGATTGAGAAACTACTATATATATACCATTTCATTCCTTCATATTGTATGTGAAAGGTAGTCCGAGCTAGCATAGATTCTTTTCCTTTAGTCTTTTACTCCTCCATCTTGTCCATAAGTTATAACTTCTTGATCCAATTTTTAGTGGTATGATTGTATAACCTTTTATCTTGATTGATATTTCTCATATTACTCATCTTATAATCCCTTGAAATATGTCCTCTTTGATCACAATTATAGAACATAATTTTTCTTCTACTACTGAGATGAGTATTCATCTTATTCTTCCATGAGGAATTGATTATACCATGATGTATACAATCCACAACCTTATGTCCATATTGATTTCATTATAAATAATAACCATTGAAAGAAATCACATAAGTTGCTTATTTGAGGTTTAAGGATGCACCTCTACCATTATTATCTCTTGAAGGAGTCAATCTCTTCTTAACTTGTTGATGATCAACTTGAGTCTTATATTTGAGAGTTTCTACATAGGTCTTTACTTTATTAGTACCATAATTTCTTGATGATACATTTTTATTTGAGGTCTAAATCTCCTTGTTTTATTTTTAGTCTTATTTAAACCAAAACCTATCTTATTATGTGGATACATTTGACTATTCAAAATATCACCAAGGACTTCAGTACTATTTTTTAATTTTTGACGTGTCTTCAATTTGACTATTGCCTGATCTAATTATGCCTTCAAGGACTCCATTTCCATTCCAAACTTGATGTATTATTCCTCCTTGGTCTTAATACTTACAATGATAATATCAATATGAGTTTCTAACTATTTGATGGTCTCCTCATGTTCATTGGTGTTTTTATTTAGTCTCTCTTCAAAGAGATTTATTTGATCCTCATAACTCTTACCTAATGATCTTAGTTTATGATTATTCCTTCTTTTAAACTTTAAATCATCTAGATTATTCACCAATTCTACCTCAAGGTTCACTTCAACCTCTTCTTCATCTGATTATTCATCATCCATACGACTTTTCCCTTTTGAACAACTCCCATTTTATATTTATATATCTATAAATATAGTTTCATTGCTATCATGATCATTATTGTCATCATCACTATCAAATATACCTGTGTCATTTAAATTAGATTATCTAATATCTTATTTGATATAAAAAATTATTTTGTTCTTGAATGACCCTTTCCTACCTTCATACTTCTTGAAATTCATTTTGCTCTTGTTAGGCTTATAGAACTTCTTATCATCACCATGATGTTCATCATGCTATACATCATGCTAATTATTGTCTTTGTTAGGACATTTAGATGAAAATTGACCAATATTAACACAATTTAAGAACTTGAAAGGCAACTTCCCTTATACTTACCTGATCCTTTCCTTAGTTTTCTAACAAACATGGATTCTATGTTATCATCATCAATGTTTGTATCAAAATCATCCTTGACCTTTTTTCCTTGTGAATTTTTCTCATCTTTGAATGAAACTTCCTTCTTACAAGTTTTTCCATCACTTGTTCTCATTTCATAGGCAATCAAGATTCCATGAAGCTCATCCATCTAGAGTATGTTAAGATATTTAATCTCATCCACTGCATACACTTTTGAATCAAACTTAGTTGTCAAGGATATTAGTACCTTTTATACTACTATTGGTTTTTTCAACTTCTCTCTTATACCTCTAATGACATTTACCACTTCATCTATTCTTAACAGATAAGATGTAATGTTTTCATCCTCCTTCATTCTTAGACTTTTGAACTACCTTAAATGGATCTACAACTTTACCAAATTGAATTTAATGTCTCCTTCATAGATGGTTTGAAAATTTTCCCAAATACATTTGGATTTATCAAAATTCATAACCTTAAAAAACTTTTCCTTTGAAAGACCATACAATATGGCATTCATTGCCTTAGAGTTGTTCTCACTTACCTTATTTCTTGTTATGTCAATTAGTGGTATAGAAGGTGGAGTGAATCCATCAATAATAAATTACCATATTTCATAGCCTAAGGACATTAGATAGGTCTTCATTATGTTTCTCCAAAAATCATAGTTAGTCCCACTAAAGAGAGGATCCTTATTGGTTGATAAACCTCCTTGTACTTGATGATTAGACATGCTTGTGCTTCTAGGATCTCCTTTAAGTTGTTAGGCCTAATTTAAAGGAGTAGGATTTAATACCAATTATTAGAAGAAAAATCACTTTGGGGGGTGAATAATTTTTTTAAAAACTTTATTTCAATTATGCACATTCATTTATGAACTATGAAAGCAACATTGTGATCTATCAAAGCATAAATAACCATTCAGACAAGATAACACATATATGAGTGGGAAATATTCAAGGGGAAGAAAACCCACTATGATATATACAAATATAATATATTCTTATAAAAAAATACCAAATTATATTAATAACCAACTCAACTTGGAGTACCAACCCTAATGAAGTCAAACACCTGCTTGACTAGGATTTAGTAAGCACTTAGTTTCAAGGATGTACCAACTCCCCAAGTGAATCAGTACCAAATCTTCCACCTCATGAAATTTTTATCACCATAACTTTTCTATACTATTATGGTCTCATTTTAAGACATATTTATACTTGACCATGAAATATTCTATTCACTTATGTTACATATATTCAAATAGGCTTAAATTACCTTGTATATATACTAGACACATGGTCAAACACTAATTGATCAGCCAAAAACCTTAAACCTCTTATTTAGGATATAAAATCAATATTAGAACATATTATGAATAGTATTCAAATGTACTTTGAACCCAATTTGGTCACATTGCCCCTAAATTTGAATTTGTGTTACACATTTTTAATTTTCTCTTATTTGAGTTTCATAAGTCTTCATCCCATTCATTTTCCAAGTCTTGATGCCTTTTTAACTCTATATTGTTACTTAATGTCATAGTTTTTACAAACTTCAGAGCCAAAGTCATGGGTTATGTAAGTTTCATAACCTAAGTCATTGATCTCCCAAGTTTTATAACCTTATCATGGGGTTCTAGAGTTCTATAACTTCTCATTTGCCTAACTTGGTTAACCTTTCTATCAGTTGTGAGTATTGCGTAGTTAGTAAGTTAGAGGTTTTAAAAACTTCAAAATTTTGGTTCCAAAGTTTTAAATTTTCATGACCCCATGATATAGATTTGTTCTCTTAGTTTTCAATGTGTCGCCACTTCATTTAATGACTTGTATAGCATAACCTCGAGCTATCTTTTCAAAAAAATTGGGAGGCACATAAATCTTAAAGTTCCTATTTTGAGGGATAGAATTAAAAAACACATTAATGTAGCATTAAAATCATGTCTTGTCTAGATTATAACACAACTGAGGTGGCAAAAGTTTTGTTAATTCATTCAACTACATTTTTACTCTCTACAACTATTTCTCAAAGACATAGGCATTCTCTCTTTGCATGTTAGTTCTCATGCAGATAGGAATTGAATGATATTGGTTTGGTGTCAAGGATACAAAATTTAGACACTTAAATTTGGAAGAACTCTAGGCATGCTTAGAAAAGAACACTAGAATTCCATTGGAGGATATAATTTTGTAGAGTGGTTTAGCAAGTGTTGGAGGTTTTCTTGAGGTTTTAAAAAACATTAACCTGGTAATTAGATGCATAAGAAGGTACATTCTAGAGATGCAAGAGATAAAGGCTATGGATGGGTTAGTTGTTAACAAAATCACTTCAAAGATATTTTCCCATGAATTGAAGTTTATTGAAAGAGAAACTGTGGAAGGAATGTCTGTAGCTATGGGTGATGATTTATGTAGAGCAAATGAAAATTGGTGTAAAAATTATATAGCAAAAAACTGACTAAAGTCTGAGAAGAAAGGTAAGTCTCAATTACCTACTAACCTTAAAGAATGCATTTTAAGGATGAAATCTCATATGCTATTACCTTATTACACCATGTCATTGGGAATGCTCAAACTAACTCCTTTGAATTTTAGATGTGTCAATTTATTTTGATCATTTATAATGATAAATAGTTCATTGACTAAGGAGAAGTTATTAGTTATCATTTAAATGAGCAATTAACAGAATTTTAATAGACTATTGTTTTTCATATTTACTCATACTTGGTATATATTTTATCCAGTGAGAAGGCTATCTAGGTAAGATTAGATCCACAAGGGCTTCTGACACTAGATATGCCTATGTACAAATATTTTCCATAGTTCACTAAATAGATTGGGATGAATAATTATTGTCACATCAATGATGCCTTTTTAATGGAAGTTGTAAGGAGATCATATGGAAACCCTGAGCTATGGATTTCTTATGAAGCAACCTCTTTAATTATGAATTTTGGAAGATTTCACGTTTAGTTTTAAAGGTTCACTTATTTATGGGTAGGTGTTTTTGAGAAAGCTCCAATGAAATTACCTTCATATGCAAATGATTTCCTAGTTTTTCTAGAGGTTTGCAGACATATGTCTATAGCTAATGTAAAATATTTGAATATGGGGAAGATAGGCTATGTTTTTCCATTATCAATGTCCCCTTTTTCTTTTAAAAATAATCAAAGTGATAAAGGAGAAGAAAAGATTCTAAATGAATATAATCTTCAATATTTGTTTATGAGAGCTAATTTTGATAGCAAAGGTTATGTGAGACAAAATTTGTATGGAAGTATCTCTTATGAACATCACCCTAGTATTAAAGATTTTTTGGAAGATTGTAATGATGAAAGAGAAATATAGAAAATGGAATATATGAGTTTAACTTTGAAACAAATTTAGGATTATGGCCTCTCTTTTCAGATTCTTGAGAGTGCTAAAGAAGATTCTAAAATTGTAGACCCTGAGTATCAAGCTATCATTACAAAACCTCATGCCAAGACTAATTGGTTAGAAAATCAAATTTCATATTTGAAAGTTTGATCTACTCTTGTGTTAAAAAGAACTCAAAACTGGCTAAATGGAAAGTGGTGATAAAATGCAAGTCCCACCCATGAACAAAGGTCTCCACAAATAAGTGAGCAAAGATTTTTACAAACTTTTGATATGAATGTTTCATCTAGGAGATAGGAAATTAGTCTATCTAAGACTGATTCAAAATTAGGTGGAGATGGTGAGAGGCTTGAGGAAGTGGTTAAACTAAAAATAGTTTGTGAACAAGATGGTATACCCTCACCCATTCCTATAAAGAAAACTAGCCAGGTGAATTTAGTGCTTAGTGAATCTAATGATATTTTCAAAATATGATTGATGATGGTTCTTTTCCTATGATTTTTGAAGTTCCTCCTTCCCCCACTAAAAATGATACAATTTTTATTTCTACAATTGAAAGAGTTGGAAGTAAAAACACTAAAACTATAACTATGACAACCTCTCCTAGATGGTTGAAGAAGGCAATTGAAAAGAAGAGAAAGAGTGTACCAATAATGATAATTGAGGTTGATATAGTCACCAAGTTATTTCAAAGTTCCTCAAAACTTAAAAAGGATAAAAGAGTGTCTAAGATGGTGGCTGATGCCTCTTCTCGACATTGATTATTAGAAATTGCTGATCCTATAAAGGATCTAAATGAAAATGAGATAATTGAGGCTGAGTATAAGATTACTCATGTTGACATGGGCCCTAATACTATAGAAAGTGATGTTTATCATGCTGACTTCTCTATCAATGCATTGATCAAAAGGGTAAAAGATTAGGGGAAAGAAAATTTGATGTTATAGTCTCAAGTTTTGTCTCTTAATAATTTAATTTCATCTGTTGTTACTCCTAATCCTAATGAAGCCTCAAGATCTAACATAGAAGGTATCGATGCTGAGGCCATACAAAAAATTAAGAAGAATTTTGGTTATGCTAAGTCTTCTACTAAATGGATAGATGAAATCTATAAGGTTTGTTTGTTTTACCTTAACAGAGCAATCTAGTTTTACACCCAAATAGCTGATAAAAGGAAAGGTCTTGTAATAGAACTTTAGCATCTCAGAGTAAAGCAAGGCTGCACACACCTACTCTCATAAGAGGTTATAGATATTTTTTTTTCATGGATCCTCCAATGCTAATTACATAAAACATAGTGAATGACCATAAGGAAATTGATCCTTCCTGGTTTGAATCCTTATATTGGAAGTTAAATATATATGATAATTTTATTAAAGAGATCAACAAAGTACTTCAACAATATTTTGAGATGTTAGTTGAAATCAAAGGAAATTGTAATGATATGCAAGTAGAAATAGTTGATGATTTTGATGAAAATATATTAAACATCTCAGTAGAGACTTTGAAATTTAAATAAGTATTTCATAAAGAGATAGCCAATCCATAAATAGTAAATGGATATTCTTTGAAAAATCTTGCCACATTGTAAGATTGTTTAACTTCATTCAAAATAAGGAGGGACAATATGTTTGAATCTTTGATGGAAATGGACAAAGCACTTAGTAAATGGAGGACCAAGTTACAAATTACTACCACACTAAGGAGCAAGAACATTACTGTAGTGGTTACTAAGTACCAAGAATATAGGAGTAAAATGAAAGCACTGGATGTGAGTAAGGAACAATTGGAACCCAAGATAATCAAAGATGAAGGAGTTGGAGTGGAGACCACTAATGTATGATAAATTTCTTTTGGTTAGGATGTTTTATTTTTATTGGCTCTTTTGAAACATTTTCAAAAACTTATTTTATTTTAATTTTTGATGCAGTTATCTTTAAGTAATCATTATCAAGAGACAATTGCTATGTAATGTTTAAATATGGGTTAGGAAGTAGGTGTAAGGATCTTTGGACAAAATTTGTTTTACCCATTAGAAAAAAAACTTCATACTTTCAATTTTCTTACTACTATTCTCAATATAGAAGACATATATGGTGAAGTTCATGCATGTATAATTTTTGTGTTATGGTGTGTGGATTTATTTTGTTTATACTAAATATATTTCTAGTGGTTATCTTTGTTGAAAATAATGGTTGTTTAGTTGGTTTTCATCACTATAAGATTTTTATCTTTGTATGAAGATTTTATGGAGATGGATAGTTTGTTATTGTAAAAGATACTCTAATCAATTCAAAATTTATTACAGTCTTTGAACTTTATGTTTAATGATTCAGAAATCTATGTGCACCTTTCAAAGCTTTATGGTTAAAAGCAATACCTTTTTCTTTCTTTCTAGTTAAAAGCAACATAAGTTTTAATTCATTACATATCATTATAAGGTAGTTAAAACCTTATAAAATAAGTAGAGAATTGGTATAAAACACCATTATAACTATTTCAACTATTGATAAAGTTGTCACCTCCATGGGCATAAAATATCGAGTCAAGTGACAAAATCTATAAACCAACAAATTTTTTGGTGACTCTATTAGGGAATTATGTTAAGAGAATACAAGTTATGAGTTGAGTTTTTAGTAATAGTTATGATTATTCAAGGGCATAATGATCCAATATCACTAAGTTAATGTAGTGTTAGAAGGGGAAGAAGGAGAATGAAATGCATTTTAAAAATGCTAGAAGAGTTAAAGTTCATGCAGTACGATCCCCTAACAACTGGCCAAGAAATCAAGAAGAAAATCAGAGAAACTTGTTGAACAATGGAAAAAATCTCCCATGAAACAATCAGTAAGTGAAAGTTGGTGACTCTAAAAATTATTAGTGTTTTGTTCAAACCTGGCTTCTAAAAGATACACTAGAGGAGATAAAAAGAAAGGAATTATAGATAAAGATTTTGAATTGCTAGAATCACTCAATTTCTCTTTCCTTCCACCTAACCAAAAGGTTAAGTCTACTATTAGATCACCATCTCCACCTAAACAAAGTAACTTAAAGATTTTTGAAGCCCTTATTTTATCTAGTGTTGTTCTTCCTCTATAAATAAACTTTCTTTTTTATAATCCTGTTATAATGGCTCAACCTCAACCTCCACCTATCCCATGGGGAGCTATAATAGGTCCTATCACTTTTATAGATGGAGATCAACTTCATGACTTACCAAAAGGGTTAGGAAAGACTATACACAAATTTATAGGAGATGGGAAAGCTTCTCCAGAAGAACACATGCAATATTTCTTTACTACTTCCTCTATTCTTGTAATACAACATGAAGATGTTACCATGAGGCTTTTTGTAGAGTTTTTAACTGGCACTATTACTGATTAGTTTAACCACCTCCCATATGGTTCTATTAATAATTAGGCTACCTTGAGAACTAAGTTTGAAATCATATTTAAATATACTAAGAATGACCAAATTCTAGTTGCTTAGCTAGGTTCAATGAAGAAACAAATTCATGAACTAATGAGGGAATTTTTTGCTAGGTTCAATAAGTTGCATAATATAATTTATGAGAATATGAAGCATAGAGGAGATTTTGTAAAAACATTCTTTATTGACTCTCTACCATTGGATGTGAGTTTCACTATCAAAAGGGAAGGTGATATTGATATTCATGCTAATCAATAGAGAGAAAGATCCATTAAAGATGATATATTTGTTGCTAAAAAATGGAAAAAGGAATTATAGACTAGAAAATCTTCAATAATAAATTCTACTGATCTAGTCATGTAAATATTGGCCAATGACATAACAAAAGACAAATGTTAAAAGGTTCACCACCACCACTGTATAAAGATATACCAAGAAAAGATTATGGTTATCAATGAGGTCATAATAAAGCATTACCATTAACTAGTCTTTCTCAAATATTGGCTATTGAAGGAACATCATCAAGTAATAATAATCATATGATATGTAATTTTCATTTGACCTCAGACCATGATGGAGCTAGCTATCTAAAAATGATCAGATTCATGCAAATGCTCTCAACTAATGAATGTGTTGAAGAGCCATATGTGGAAGAACCTAATCAACCTAATGTTTTTAGTATCAATTTCTTTGAGTATGTACCAGATAATGAGGAAAA
Organism: Torreya grandis; assembly: GCA_037957365.1. Lineage (NCBI taxonomy): Eukaryota > Viridiplantae > Streptophyta > Pinopsida > Cupressales > Taxaceae > Torreya > Torreya grandis. The sequence continues at coordinate 352,658 of JARHVA010008491.1, read as the reverse complement.
AAAGATGTGTATGTCAAGATTAATCATCCTAATTATGATGTTTTCACTAAAGCACAACAAGCCAAAGGAGAAACAATTAGTTCATCACCAGTTCTTAAGTATATCTTAATAAATCAAAAGAAACTAGAGAAAATTATATCTAAAAGTACAATAGTTGAGGTATCTTCCACTTTTCCTCTTGATGCTTCTATTCCCATTTCATTTGATATAGTAGAGTCATGTAAAAACACAATAATTTAGATTTCATAAGCTGAATATTTAAGGCTCAATCCTACAGAATTAGATAGGTTGATCAAATATGTCAAACAAGAACCCTCTCCTCCCTAATGTAATTCTCAAATGCCTCTTGAAAGTGAAATTTCTATTGAAAATGAAGTCTATTTAAATTATTTAGAGAAAATTCCAAACCAACAAATTCCTTTTGTACAGCCAAAACCTTTTATGTATCATTGTACATTGCTAGTTTTAGATTAGGTAATTATATTATTGATTCTAGAACCTCAAAGAATGTGATGCTAGATCAAATAGCTAAGGCCATAGATCTATATTTTACTTCCTCTCATGGTAAATTATATTCTATGGGTGGTTAACCCATTCCCATCATAGTTCAAATAAAGGATGCCTCAATAGCTCTAGCTAATTTCCCTAAAAGGAGGTTGAAATTAACTATACTAGTTGTTGATATCCCTGCTAGCTATGGCATACTCTTGAGCAAGATTTTTGGTAAAGATTTGGTTGGGGAAATACAAATGGACTAGTCTCATGCCTTGATACCGTTAGATGGGAAAAAAGTGCATCTTAATCCTGAGCCTAAAGCTAAATTCATAGTCCTAAAATATGGTGATATAAGAGCAAACATCTTGTTTGTGGAAACTAGGCCATGTACTTATATGTGTTCCTCAATCCAAGGAGAAAATCCAAACCTAGACAATCCTAATTTGATCAATGAATTATGGACACTTAAATTTGATGGAAGTTGTTCTACTATCAGATCGGGTGTAGGGATTGTTTTAGTTTCACCAAATGGTTATAATTTTCCTTTTGCTTTCAAGTTATAATTTTCCAATACCAATAATATAGTAGAGTATGAATCTCTACTACTTGGCCTTAATGTAGCAAAGGAAAAGGGTATTAAACATTTGAGAGCTATAGGGATGCAGAATTAGTCATTAAACAAATCAAGAAAGCTTATACTATGAAAAATTGTAGATTTAAGCATTATAGAAATAGAGTGTGGGATTACATTGAGGATTTTGATGTCATTTCCATAAAGTCAGTCCTAAGAGACCAAAACATTATAGTTGACTCCTTAGCAGTTTTAACATCACTAATTTTGCCACACCTTGATTTTAAGGATAAGCCATATTAAATTCAAATTGTCTACCATCCTATTATTTCTGATAATGTAGATCATTAGCAAGTATTCAATAATGATCAATAAATTATTGCATTTTTGGAAAAGGCTAGATATTTTTCCTACATTTTCTTTGAAGGTACTGATGAGAAGAGTAGTGAAATTTTGGAAGGTGATATTACTTCACCTGATGGAAGAGAAACTAAAGTTATCCAACTAAAAGGTAATATGATTTCTAAAGGTTTGGTTTCCCTTGAATATTTATTCAACATGCATGATCAATATTTGAAGAAAAAAATAAAGTTTTTGTTGAATCATCTACTAATTTTGAGAAGGTTAATATTGGTATAGAAGATGACCCTAAAATTATCTATATTGGAAAATGTTGTTCTCCTCAAGAAAAGGAGAAATTAATTTCTTTGTTGATTAATTACAAAGATGTTTTTGCTTGGTGTTATGCTGATTTGAAAATTTATAGAAATAGAGATCTACAACACAAGATTCCATTAAAACCTGGTGCTACACCATTCAGGCACAAACATTGGAATTATAATCCTAAGGTAGTAAAATCCATCTTTAGTGAAAGTGACAAGATGTTTAAAGAAATAATTATTTACCCCATCCATCATTCTACATGGGTAGCTAATATAGTTCCTATTAGAAAAAAACAATGGAGAAATAAGTTAGGAATCTGAATCAAGCCTCCTTTAAAGATAATTATCCATTACTTGTCATGGATCACATATTACAAATAATAGATGGTTCTAAAATTATGTCCATTCTTGATACATTTTTTATTTATAATCATATTGAGGTAGCTCCATAAGATCAACATAAAATAGCCTTTACTATGCCTATTAGTGTCTTTGCTTATAGTAGGATGTCATTTGGTCTTATAAATGCAGGGGAAAATTTTCAAATGGATATGGATTTATATTTTAGTGATATAAGAAATAAAATCATTTTGATCTATTTATATGACCTGACATTGTTTTCTAAGAAAAGAGCCAATCATTTCCATGATTTTGATGTGATATTACAGTGTTGTAGAGAACAAGGAATTTCTTTAAATCCTAAGAAATCCATTTTTTTTGTAACTGAGGGAAAATTTTTAGGTCATATTATTTTATAATATGGAATTAAAGTGGATCCTGAAAGAGTAAAATCTATTATTTAGTTGAGGTTACCAATAAACAAAGATGGCACTAGGTCTTTATTTGGTCAAGTGAACTTTCTGAGAAGGTTTGTGTCTGATTTTACTTAGTTAACAAAGTCCATTTATGATATGATGAAAAATTATCCTATATTCAAGTGGATTAATGAGGGTAATAAATCCTTTGAGTATATAAAATTTTCCATCGCAAATTCACCTACCCTAGTCCACCCTAATTTTACAAAAGATTTCATTATCTATAGTTATGCATCTGAGCATACTATATCAGCCATTCTATTGTAGAAAAATGAAAAAGGTATTGAATCCCCAAATTTTTTTATGAGTAAACCTCTTAATAAATATGAGCTTAAATATTCTCCCCTTAAAAAACATGCTTATGTTGTGCTGAAAACATTGAAAAGTTTCATATTTCACATTCTTCATTCTCAAACAACTATTTTTGTTCTGAGATTGTGGGTAAAAGTATCCTCTTCCATCAAGACATTGGATGTAATAAAAGAGGATATTGGATAGCAAAAGTGTAAGAATATGATATTGAGATTAAACCTACCAACCTAGTAAGAGGGAAAGGTTTGGCCAAAATGATTACAAAAATCAAAACCACTGGGGAAGAATAATTGCCTTTGGTTCTTTTTACTAGTACTATAGATGAGTGATTTTCTTATGTTGCTTACTTCTTGACATATGGTGATTTTTCATCACACTTATCATAAAAAAAAGAGAAATTTAAAACTTAAAGCTAGCAAATATGTTCTTTGGGAAGGAAATTTATAAAAAAATGAGGTTGATGGGGCTTTCTTAAGATGTGTTGATAAAGAGAAACATAAAAGATTAATATAAGATTTTCATAATGAGGCATGTGGTGGACACTTTTTAGCTTCTATAACTACTTTCAAAACCTTACATCAAAGATTCTATTTCCAGGCATGTTTAAAGATGCCTATGATTGGGTATTAAATTGTGAAAAGTGTTTGAGATTTACTGGTAGACCTCACCTAGCAGCCTTGCTATTAAATCATGTAGTAATAGATGAACCCTTTCAATAATGGGGTTTAGGTTTTATCAGTCCAATCAATCCTAACTCTAGGATAGGGCATAAACATATCCTAACTATTATAGACTATTTCACAAAATGGGTCGAAGCCATTTTAGTAAAGCAAACTACTTCTGAGGTAATGTGTAATTTCTTAAAGGAAAATATACTAGTAAGATTTGGTGTTACCAAGAAGCTTGTTGCTGATAATTCCAGTCCTTTTTCATCTACAAAAATCACTCTTTTTTGTTATAATTATGGTATTATTTTGGCTTACTCATTTGATTATTATCCTCAATGGAATGGGCAAACTAAGTCAAGTAAAAAAAAATTGATTTCTATTATCAAAAAGCTAGTAGATGAAAACCAAAGGGGATGGCATAAAAAGTTATATGATGTTTTATGAGCTGATAAAGTGACATACAAAAGGGCTATTAACATGTCTCCTTTTTAGTTAGTATATGGCATTGATATTATCTTATCAACACCTCTGGAACTCTCAACACTTAATTTTAAAAAGTATATTGAAGATGAGCAATTCCAATCTACACTAAAAAAGAGGATCATGTACTTAAATAAATTGGAAGAACAAAGGGAATTAGTTGCAGACAAAATTGTAAATCACCAGTAGATGGTAAAAATAATTTTTGATAGAAAGGTAAGACAAAGGAATTTTGTAGTTGGTGATTCAATTCTTCTTTGTGATAGGTGAAGAGAGCCAAAGGGATCACATAAGAAATTTAATTCTCTCTAGAAAGGACATTTTTACTTTAGATAGATTATTGGGAATAACACTTTCCTACTAGCTTACTTGGATAATAATTCTCTACCTCTTGCCTATAATGGGAAAGATTTGAAATTATTTGAGTAATTTTGTTCTTGGGTTGTTCTTGTATATAGTTTCCCTTGTTCTATTTTGTCTTGTTTTATTTTAACTTTGTTTCCCAATGAATAAGGCTTTATGCTATGATTGTTATAGATTCTCTATGTCCTATTAGTCCTTATCCCAATTCAGATCCAATGCTACCCTTAAATTTTAATTTGTGTTATGCATTTTTGATTTTCTCTTATTTGAGTTTCATAAGTCTTCATCCCATTCATTTTCTAAGTCTTGATGCCTTTGTCACTCTCTATTGTTACTTAATTTCATAAGTTTTACAAAGTTCATAACCAAAGTCATGGGTTTTATAAGTTTCATAACCTAAGTCATTGATCTCCCAAGTTTTATAATATTATCATGGGGTTTAAAGTTCTATAACTTCTCGATCACTTGACTTGGTTAACCTTTCTACCAGTTATGAGTCTTGTGTAGTCGATAAGTCAAAGGTTTTCAAAACTTAAAAACTCCTAAATTTTCATTCTAAATTTTTAATGTTTCACAACCCCATGATATAAATTTTTTCTCTCATATTTCAAGGTACCACCACTTCATTTAATGATTAATACGACACAACCTAGAGCTAGATTTTTGGAATTTTTGGAAGGCACATAAATCTTAAAGTTCCTATTTCAAGGGATAGAATTAAAAACCACATTATTACATCATTAAAATAATGTCTTGTCTAGATTATAACACAACTTAGGTGGTGAAATTTTTGTTAATTCATTCAGCTACATTTTTACTCTATGCAACTATTTCTCAAAGACATAGGCATTCTCTCTTTGCATGTTGGTGCTCATGTAGATATGAATTGAAAGCCATTGGTTTGGTGTGAAGGATACATAATTTGGACACCTAAATTTGGAAGAACTCTAGGCATGATTATAATAGAACACTAGAACACCATTGGAGGATATAATTTTGTAGAGTGGTTTAGCAAGTGTTGGAGGTTTTCTTGAAGCTATACAAAACATTGACCTGGCAATTGCATGTGCAAGAAGGTACATTTTGGAGACGTAGGAGATAAAGTCTATAGATGGGTTAGTTGTTACAAAAATGAATCTAAAGATAATTTATCATGCATTGAAGCTTCTTGAAAGAGAAACTATGGAATAAATGTCTATAGCTATGGGCGATGAATTCTTTAGAGAAAATGAAAATTGGTGTAAAAAATCTATAGAAAAGAAATGGCTAAAGTCTAAGAAGAAAAGAAAGTCTCAATTACCTACTAAACTTAAAATAATTTATTTTAAGGATGAAATCTTAAATGCTATTACCTTGTTACACTCTGTAGTTGAGAATGCTCAAATTGACTCCTTTGAATTCTAGATGTGTCAGTTTATTCTAGTTATTTGTAATGATAAATAGTTCATTGATTAGGGAGAAGTTATTAGTTATCATTTAAATGAGCAATTAACAAAATTTTAATAGACTATTTTTTTCATATGTACTCATACATTGTATATATTTTATCTAGTTAGAAGGATATCTAGGTAGGATTAGAGCCACAAGGGCTTGTGATACTAGATATGCCTATGAACAAATCTTTTCCACAATTCACTAAATAGGTTGTGATGAATAATTATTACTACATCAATTATGCATTTTTGATGGAAGTTGTAAGGAGATTGGATGGAAACCTTGAGATATGGATTTATTCCAAAGTAGCCTCTATAATTATGAAGTTTGAAAGATTTTATGTTGAGTTTGAAAGGTTCACTTATTTATGGGAAGGCGGTTTTGATAAAGCTCCAATCGAATTGCCTTGATATGCAAATGATTTTATAGATTTTTTGGAGGTTTCTAAATAGATGTCTATAGTTAATGTAATTAATGTGAATATGGGGAAGATAGGCTATGTTTTTCCATTTATGAAGTATGGAATTTATCTGAGAGAACTCTCTCAAAATAAGAGAAGATACTATAGGATACAAGGAGTTCATTTTGTTTTTATTGAATAGGTCCTTTTTAGAAGAAATTTATCATATGGACATCAACGACAGTCGTGTAGATGTTAAAATAAAGCCTGGCAATTAAACCATTGGGATTCAAATTGTGATGGTCGTGTTCCTAGTGCTTATAACATGGTCAAGTACTCCTTAGGCATGGAGAATGGCCACCTATAGGAGTCAAAACATTTCGGTGAAAATGCAGTGAGTAGACATGAATTATGATAGTGTTTAGCTATATAAGGTGGTTTTGGAGTTTATAAATCAGGTTTTGACCTCTAATGTGAGATTAGGAATGTTTTATCCATCATAATAACCTTAGCCAAGCCTATGAATAGAAAATATTAAAAATGGTCGAAGTGCTAAGGGAGTAAAAAATATTCTAAATGAATATAATCTTCAATATTTTTTTATGAGAGATAATTTTGATAGAAAAGGTTATGTGAGATAAAATTTGTATGGACGTAACTCTTATGAACATCACCCTAGTATTGAAGAGTTTTGGGAAGATTGTAATGATGAGTGAGAAGAATAGAAAAGGGAATATATGAGGTTAAATTTGAAACAAATTTAGAATTATGGCCTCTCTTTTTGGATTCCTAAGAATGTTAAAAAAGATTCTAAAATTGTAGAGCCTGAGTATCAAGCTATCATTGTCAAACCTCTTCCAAAGATTAATTGGTCAAAAAATGAAATTTTAGATTTGAAATTTTGAACTACTCCTGTGTTAAAAAGAACTTAAAACTAGTTGAATGAAAAATGGCAACAAAATGCAGGTTCTACCCATGAACAAAGGGCTCCATAGAGAAGTGAGAAAAGAGTTGTACAAACTTCTAATATGAATGTTTCATCTAGGAGATAGGAAACTAGTCTATCTAATACTAATTCACAATCAAGTGGAGATGGTGAGATCCCTAAGAAAGTGGTTGAACTGAAAAAAGTTTGTGAACAAGATGGTATACCCTCACCCATTCCTAAAAATAAAACAAGCTAGGTGAATTTAGTGCTTATTGACTCTGATGATCTTTTTGAAAATGCTATTGATGATGGTTATTTTCCTATGAATTTTGAAGTTCCTCCATCCCCAACTAAAAATTCTAATTTTTTTCTTCAATTGAAAAAGTTGAAAGTAAAAACATTAAAAATACAACTATGATAGCCTCTCCTAGATGGTTTAAAAGAAGAGAAAGAGTGTACCAATGATGACATTTGAGGTTGATATAGTCACCAGGTTACTATAAAGTTCCTTAAAACCTAAAAAGTCTAAAATAATGTCTAAGATGGTGAATGATGCCTCTTTTGGGCATCGATTATTGGAAATTACTGGTCTTATAAAGGATCTATATGAAAATGAGATAACTAAGGCTAAGTGTAAGATTACTCATGTTGACATGGGGCCTTTTATTATAGAAAGTGATGTTTATCATTCTGAATTCTCTGTTAATGCCTTGATCAAAAGGGTAAAAGAGTAGAGGAAATAAAATTTGACATTATAGTCTTGCATTTTGTCTCTTAAAATTTTCATTTCATCTCTTGTTACTCCTGCTTCCAATGAAGCCTCAAGCTCTAACATAGAAGGTGTCAATGATGAGGCCATATAACAAATTAAGAAGAATTTGGGTTATGCTAAGGCTTCTACTAAATGGATAGATAAAATCTATTAGGATAGTTTATTTTACCTTAATAAAACAATCTAGTTTTACACCCAAATAGTTGATAAAAGGAAGGGTTTTGTAACAAAACTTCAACATGTCAGAGCAAAGCAAGGCCATATATGCCTACTCTCACAAGAGGTTGCAAATATTATTTCCATGGATCCTCCAGTGCTAATTAGATAAAATATGGTGAATGACCCTAAGGAAATTGATCCTTCTTGGTTCAACTCTTTAGATTAGAAGATATATATATATATATATATATATATATATATATATATATATATATATATATATATATATATATATATATATATATATATATATATATATAATTAGGGAGATTAACAAAGTAATTCAACAATATTTTGAGATATTAGTTGAAATCAAAGGAAATTTCAATGATATGCAGTGGAAATAGTTGATGATTTTGATGAAAAGATATTAAAAATATTAGAAGTGACTTTGAAATTTAAAGAAGTATTTCATAAAAAGAGAGCCAATCTAGAAATAATAAATGGATATTCTTTGAAAAACCTTGCCACGTTGCAAGATTATCTAACCTCATTCAAAACAAGGAGGGACACTATGTTTGAATCTTTGATGGAAATGGATAAAGCTCTTAGTAAATGGAGGACCAGGTTATAAATCACTACCACACCAGGGAGAAAGAACATTATTATAGTGGTTACCAAGTAATGGGAATATAGGAGTAGAATGTAAGAATTAGAGGTGAGTTAGGAACAATTAGAACCCAAGATAATCAAAGATGAAAGAGCTAGAGTGGAGACCACTCATGCATGATAAATTTATAGTTATTATGATGTTTCATTTTTATTGACTCTTTTTAAAAAAATTTCAAGAACTTATTTTCTTTTAATTTTTGATGTGGTTGTCTTCAAGAAACCATTATTAAGAGACAGTTACTATGTAATGTTTAAATATGGGTTAGAAGATAGGTGTAAGGATCTTTTGGGAAAACTTTATTTTACTCATTATAAAAAAACTTCATACTTTCAATTTTCTTACTATTATTCTCAATATAGAAGACATATATGGTGAAGTTCCTAAAGGCATAATCTTTGTGTTATGGTGTGCATATTTATTTTGTTTATAATATATATATTTCTAGTGGTTATCTTTGTTGAAAATAATGGTTGTTTAGTTGGATTTCATCACTATAATATTTTTATCTTTGTATGAAGATTTTATGGTGATGGATTGTGGTTACTGTAAAAGATATTTTACTCGATACTTTACTCAATTCAAAATTTATTGAAGTATTTAAACTTTATTTTTAATTATTCAAAAATTTGTGTGCACCTTTCAAATATTTCTAGTTAAAATCAAAACCTTTTTCTTGCTTTTTGGTTAAAATCAACATAATTTTCAATTCATTGCATATCATCTAAAGGTAGCTGCAACCTTGTAAAATAAGATGAAAATCAATATAAAACACCATTATAAGTAGTTTAACTATTGATATAGTTTTCACCTCTATGGAAATAAGAATATAGAGTCAAGTGACAAAATATTTAAACCAATAGGTCTGTACCAACTCAATTAGGCCACATTTCTCTTTTAGGTCTCATGGAGACCTAATTGCATTAGGTCTATCCTCTTAGCATCAAAACATTATTATCTTGGGACTAGATGGCCTTATGAAATAATTAAAACCAATTAAATCACTTATTCAATGAATTATAATAACCTCCTCTATGATTTATTAGTCTTGTATCTTTCATTCATACCATGAAAACTCCTTTAGGACAAATTTCCCTATTAGGCCTGTGTACCTCAAATGTTTATCTTGGAATACTAAAGCTTAATCACCCTTAAGATACTAAATTATGAAAATTTAAACATGTAAACATATTATCCATGACCTCAAGTTAATCACAAAATTCTTATAACACTTCCACTTAGGAGATAAAGGCTCAAGCACATCTTTGCAACATACTTACTCAGAACTTCCAATTTACCTCAAAAACTAGTCATGGTCAATTAAAAATCCAACACCTATGTGGACACTTGTCATGAATATTTATGCATGTTAATTATCCTATTATATCTATATAAAATCCATATATATATATATAATTAATATGGTCTAATTCCAAATATTGGTCTTGCATACCAATTTTTTGACCTTATATCATACAGTCCTCTCTGAACTAGACATGACATTTTGTGAGAAACGTTTTCACCATATACACTAACCTAAAAATATTATACAAAACATTAAAATGACTTAAAATTCATGAATAAATTATCCATTTAATTTTTTCTATCAATATATCAGTCACATACCTTCAAATCTATCTTTCCATCTATGCATAGATTTTACACTGTTCACACCATTAGGTTTGTCTGTGACTGGCTAACTTAGATGACTAAACTATATTATTTGAAGACTATAAATTATAAATAAATAATCAATTACATGTAAAAATATTATCTATCTTCTTATACCATTCATTTTATTTTCTTAATCAATACAACTTTTGAGATCTATAATAACTTCTTAACAAATAAGCATGCATCTATGTATTTTCTCTTTCATTCAACTAACCACCACTACTTGGAGGTATCTGGGAGATTTTAATATATTATAAAATATATTATATATTCATTTTAATCCATTATGATCTAATTTCAACAATTTCTTTCACATCAAATCCTTATTAGTGTTTTAGGGAGGTTTAACATAGGTTTTGGTGCTACAATTGTTCATAAATGACTACCCCTTGAATCCAAAACCAACAACTAGAGATATTATATAATACCATTACCATTATCTCCTTAATATCTAAAATTCTAATGTAGAGGTTACACATGCCAATGAATATTTGAATTTTATTCTTTGGTATTTAAGCCTCATTCTATGACCTCGAAAAGGATTAAAACACCAATTAATGCAATTTCCTTCAAACCATGACCTCAAAATTTGTGAACACATCTAAAAAAAATTATCTCACCTTTTTCCATGCTCATATATGAATACATACCTTTAAAAATGATCTTAATAACTTATTATGCCATGTAGGGTTTAAGAGAGGTTTAGGTGTAAGCTTAGTCTGAAGGTCCTACTCCTATAGGCCTACCCTAAAACTATCATTAATTATTTAATTCCTCAAATACATACTCACATAGTTGAAAATAACCTACACATGCCTGTGTTTATCCATTTTCCATGAACATACCTCTTCATGTCATGACTAGGCTCATGACTAGGCTTTCTATGCATTTTGACATCAATGACCTATACCTTCATGCAACCAAAAGACATTAACTACCTTCAAATTCTCTCTTTATCTTTATCACATGAAAATACTCTCTCATTATAACATTCTCTCAATGCACCTTATCACAATACACACTTACAACTAGGCTTAGTCACCTTTGACATCAACCTTCATAAGATACACCTTTAACATCAATGATAATACTCAGCAACAAGATATTAAAGGAAGTTCATCAATGTGTATGAAACTATATCTTCCCATTTGGAAAATTTGTTTATAAAATGAACACAATTCCTATTGATATATGAATACCGAGTAGCATTCATCTACTTAAAACAATGATTAGTGACTTCACCAATTTTGATCTTTCTATATTAGAGTAAGCCATTCCATGTACATTTGTATGCTTCTAAAATCATAATTGGAGATATCTAGGAGAAGGTGGTTTGGATCATCTAATCCATTTAAATAATAGAAAACTATTTTCTTCTAAAAATAATTATACTACAACTGAGTAAGATGCCTTGGAAATAGTGTACACATTACAAATGTTTTGGCATTATCTGTTGGCCACACCCTTTAAAATATTGACTAATCACCATGTATTATGATACCTAGTCAATAAACATTTAATAATAGGATGCATATCAAGGTGGCTAATTTTCTTCCAAGAATTCTAGTTTAGGATCAATGTCAAACTAGGATGAGAGAATATGGGACCAAACCATTTAATCTAGCTCCAAAATGGTGAAAACTAGAATAAGTTCAAGATGAGTCTCCCAATGCACACTCATTCTTATTGTCTATAATTTGAGATTTATTGGAGGAAATTTAATAGCTTCTAGAACATGGGACATTTCCTAAACATTAAATATAAATAGACAAGATACAATTAGTCACTAAGGTCTTACCATATAGAATTGTTGACCTATTTATTTACCATTTAGGAAAGGATGAGGTGATATACATAGTTACATTAGAACATGAGTGACCTCAAATACTAGAAGAGGAAAATCAAGGGATAGATAGAGGTCACTTCATAAGAGACGCTAATTTTAGAAAAGTATTATAGAGTGGTTTATGGTGGAACTATTTTAGGATGCTCACAGAGTTACACAGTGATGTAATGTGTGTCAATGGATGAGTAAACCAAACTACTGAGATAAAATGACTTTACAACCAATGCTATCATAAAAACCTTTTTAGTAATGGATAATTTATTTTATGGGGACTATAAATCCACCTAGAAAACATAGTCGTAAGGTATGTAATTACTATGATAAACTACTTTACTGAATGGGTATAAGCTATTATGATGACCAATTTTGGTGTCAAAGATACAACAAAATTCTTATATGAGAACATCATTACAAATTTTTTTTACCTAATAAGAATGGTAAGTGATCATAGTATACATTTATTAAATAAAATAATCAATACTCTCATAGATGAATTTCTCATGGTGCACCAAAAAAGTATTGCTTATCATCTTCAGGTTAATGGCCAAACTGAGGTTGTGAACAAGGTACTAGGAAATATGTTCACTAAATTTTATGATGTTCAAATATATGATTGGGAGTATAAACCACATATATTTATATGGGTGTATTACACACACTACAAATATGTGACAAGGTTCACCCCATTCTAGTTGGTTTATGGTTTAGAAGTTATTTTTCCCATAGAATATGTTGTATATAGTCTATGAATCATAGTTAGTATGTGTATGGGAGATCAAGATTCTTTGAAAAGTCAGGTCTTGGATATCAATCACATGTAAAAATATAGAATTAGATAATTTTGGACATAGGAGGTGAATAAGAATATTTAGAAGGCTTGTTAGGATAAGAATCTATAGACGATGGTATTTCATGTGGATCAACCAGTCTTACTCTATGATAGTCGATTTTGTGATTTCCTAGATAAGATCCACATTAGATGAAAATTTCCATATATCATTCATGAGTTAAAACATTCAAGAACCATGGTTTTACAAGATTTATTGAGCACCATCCTACCTAGGGGGGTAATTGATAATAGGTTCAAACCCTATCACAAGTTGTGCATCCAAAACATTAGGTGCTAAGTTACACCATCCTAGATTAGGATTTTTTACAATTATGATGTGGGGAGTTAAATTTTTTATTTTGGATTGTGTGGTTATATCATAAGTGTGTAGGGTAATTATATAAATTTGAATCTGAGACCAAAGTAGAAGAGCACCATTAATACCATGACCAATGTTGGCAAGATAGAACTCATGTTTATAGGTATCAAGTGTGTCAGTATTTAATTCCAAGAAATAAATGAGGGCCAATATATCAATAAGATAATATATAATAGTTCTTTATGGAGGATAAAGAAAATATTAATCATGTACAATGGGTGAATGGCCAAGAAACTAGTCACATCACTCATTTAGTAGGTTATATAAGGGGTGTTATCTCAGCAAATAACATACCAACTTCACCAAAAGAGATATTGATAATTAAATGACATTAATAATAAATCAAGGTTGTCTTATCACATTTAAAATATTCAAATTTGAAAGGGCATGTGAAGATTGATAAATTAAATGTTATGAACCTTGTATATTCATTTTACACTTTGTAACCCTTGATCATAGTGCATTGAATATGTGATGACTTTCTCTTTTGACTTAGTACCTACAAAGTATTACATAATGAATTTATATATGTGAGTGGTTGAATATAGTTATTTATGATTTTTAGAACTTACAAGATGGATACTTATGATCTTACTTAGTTGTAACAAGGAATTATTATAACCTAATAAGAAGACATTAATATTGGTACTAATCTATGACAAACCAAATTTATATAACCAAATGCATACACTTATATTAAGATTATCAAAGAATGAATATTTGCTTACACCAAAGTTCAAGGCATACAACAACTAGCAGTTGCACCAGTCTATTAACTCTATAACATAGATTTTGAATGGTTGATTTGGTTGTGTTGTCACTTTGATTTTCACCCTTTGAGGAGATGTATTAGCTCTCCTCATCCAAGTGGAACAATTGAAACACCTCTAGGATTTTGGGTAGCCTATGAATGAGATAGATCTCTAGATAGGGATAGCTCCCTTGATGTACCACTTGTTATCACTCTAGAGTGCACCCTACTTGAAGATGTGCAAGCACACCTTCTCTCCAATTGATACAATGATAAATTCTTAGAGTGTGAGTAACTCTTTTATGAGAAGAACCTACAAAGATGGTTGTTTCCCTTTTTATTTATCAATTATATTTTAATTACTATGATTTCTTTTTGTGACTTTGAGGTGAAAATGGAAAGAGGCAACTTAAAAGAAATTATAATTAAAAAAAGGGGTGATACAACTAAATTATCTAATTCCTCTAAATTTAATGAAATTAATGCACACATATAATCAATGAAATTTATATTTCTATCCTTAAGCAAAAAAAATTAGATGAAGGGTTGAAAACCTCTTCAAATGACCTTTAAAAGGGTAAGATAGGGAGAGATAGGTGAGGAAGGGACTTGCAAAAAGGAGATAAATTTCACATATAAGCTAATGAATAATCAAATACACACTATTTTCTATGAAAACTTAGATTCAAAACAAAAACTTCTTTTATTGATAATGGTCCATCTTACAATTTCTCTCTTTGCTTCAAGAATTAATGAAAAATGGCTTGAAAAAGCCAAGATATATGCTTCAAAACCTAAAACAGCCCTAAGAGGAGTTCAAAAAGGAAAGGAGTTAGTCTTGGTTGAATAAATCAAGACTTAAAACATTTTATAATGTCTAAAATATTCAATAAAAGCTTTTCCTTCACAAAATTTTCATACCTCTCCAGACTTTGGCATAGAAATTTAGTGGTGGGGCCAAGTTTGAAAGATTAGTATTTAAATAAACATTAAATTATCCAATCTCCAAATTGCATGGATGATTCCAAATTTGGTGTAGAATTTTAGAGGCGGGCCCAATTTTTAAAAGTCAAACACTCTTGCATGGAATGCTATGCCACACTTCAAACATAAACTCCACTTAAGGTGCTTGAAAGCTGAGTTGGAATAAAAGAACATCCCCCTTTACATGAAAATCAATGCCAAAACTTGAATTTATAACTCCATTTAAATCTTAGTGAGTGAGAAGTGTATGTAAGCTACATGTAATAGCATCAAGTTGGTGGGGAAACTCAAATGAACTCCTTGAACAGTCTTTCAACACCAAATTCAAACTTGGTTACTTGATCAATTAAGTCAAATTGACTAGTTAAGCCAAACAAGTCTATTTTGTAAACTTGGACACCATGAAACCTGAAACAACAATAAGTTACATCTGAAAAATAATTATTCATCATCAAAATTATGATTTTGATGAGAAAAACTTTTCCAATTAGTCAACATGCTTGACTAGGCCGATTTTGCACAAACTTCTAGCAGACTGGCCATTTTTCTTGAGCTGATAAGAACACCTCAGGGATGATTTATGACGAAATGAAGATTTTAAGATTAATAAAAATTTCTAATCTTATATCTCCAATGGTTATATTTTTTTAAATTGCCTTGTATTTCATTTTACACACTTTTTTCCATAAAAAAATGTTTTATGCCCCCATATATACAACTCCATCAATATAAAACACATTTATGGAACCCTCTCAGAGTTTACTAGATGTTTGAAAAGTTTTAAAGTTGATTCATGGTGATTTTATTCTAGTAAAATCCATTTTTCTCAAAACTAGTTTTGAAGGTGCTTAGGAAGGCTCTGAAACTGAAACTACTAATGATTCATGAGGTACTAACCTTAAAATCTTTAAAAATCACAATTTATGCATATAAAATTTACCCATATAACATCCCTAAAAATATTAGGCTCCTATGTGAAAGATATGAAAAGTTACCATGTGAATGAAGTTTGCCTACGAGAAATTGACTACATATTGAGCTGCCTATGTTCTTAGAGATTGTTCATAAATTACAGCCCCTCAAATAATGTCAATTGTTCATTAATTACAATTAAATAGGGTTCCTAAAAACATAATAGTATATTTCATCCCAACTCCACATGTGGTGAACAAAATGAGCATCTGAATAGGTGGCTTGGAAGTGTACATAAAATGCAAAAAGTGAAAAACTTCATAAAAATGAAAATTAATCCTACCTTACTTCAAAAATCCTGAAACCATAATTATGGGACCTATTCCAATCTATCAAAACACTCTAAAATCCATTTTTATTGAAAAATCAAAAATGCCCTTTTTGGACTAAGTGTTTGTTTGCCTACAAAACATTATGTGAGCATGGTTTGCATAAAATTTGGAGTTTTTACACTATATATAAATCTTATTATTATGTAAAAACATCATACCATGCTTATCGATATTTTATTTGGGACTAGAAGCTTCTGAGGCACTCTAGGATGAAGTATGCTCCAATGATAATCTTCAACGAATACGCTAAGTTTTGAGACTAAAAAGAGAATATTTGCACTTTTAAAATGGATATTAAATTTGGTAAAATGGTTCCCAAACACATTATTACCTTTTGTAAAAAAAATTTATCTCCTAACTCTGCCTTTAGCTACCACAATCTTCAATTTTCTCTAAATTTTGACCTCTATGGAAAGACTATCTACATTTTTGAATGAGTTTTTATATTTTGAAGGTTAATTTCAAATATTTATGGGCTATAAATATCAAAATAATATTAATTATTCTCAATATTCTCTCTAGGACTTTGGAAATAGCCTCCACCCCTATTTTCAAGCATGTCAAAATCTCCAATAAGGCAAATCTAGGATTGAAAAAAATTGTTTGCATATTCAAAGATAAAAGTGATCAATATTGAGCATGTTAATGGAAAATTTCATCTTCATGAGGTTTTTATACACTATTTATATCAAAATAAATCTCTCAATATCTTTCCTTTATGGCAATTTGACTCTTTTATGCAAGGTTGTAGGCCTTCCAAAACTCAGAATCTGTACAAGTCTACACCATAGAAAAACATTCATTATAATAACATTGTATTCATTATTTGAATATTTACATGACTAATTAGGAATTTAAACATCACTTTCATAGGTATATTCCTCAAATGAAAGTTTTTATCACATACCCTACAAGCATATAACTGTGCTAAGCATTAGATCATTGATTACTACCACCATTGAAGGGTTATTGTAATTGATATCATTTCCAACCTATCTTGCCTAATCCCATTCTAAACTCACCATCCAATGAGAGTTTCTCTTTGATCCTTAAAGAATCATCTCCTTTATAATGATAAACTCCTTATTGAGTTCCTGACTGTGCTTCTTCAGTTGTATGTATAGTAACTTATGTGTGACCATATTAGAATGATATTTTGTACACAAAGACATTCCAAAAGGTATTTTGGTTCATAATTACATATTAATGATCTTTCTCTTGGAGTGACCATGACTTTCATTGTTATATGTTTTTCAATTACAAGGCCATCTACTTGGCTATAGGTGCATTATGTGTGGTTAGTTGTTGGTCACTTAGGGATCTCTAGGATATGCTTGGGGCATTGTAGGATATTATCATAACAACATGAAGTAACCTTCCCACTTCAAATTTATGATAAAATTGTTCAAACACATAATGTATTTACAAAGTGAAAACAAAACCCTTGATCCATACTCCAAGCATGACAAACACTGTAACTTCCCCTTTTGAGGGTTGTAGATGATGATTCTTTTGGTCTGAAGTAGGGTAATGAGAATTTAGGGTTATGATTACCCTCCCTATTTTATAACTTCCACTCACCTTTATAGATCAACTTGACCATCTCACCCTAAACATCCCTTTTAACTTATTGTTATTAAGAACTTTATCTCATTTCTTGGAAACAAAACACTTCATTATAACCCCTGTCCCTTGCCTCTACTGTAGGTGTCAAATTATGGTTTTGAATGTAGGTCTATTGTTTATGGGGAAGACTATAGGTTCACTTTTTACCTTTATAAGCTCTTCATAAAGTTGCATATTTCAAAAAAATTGCCTCCTTGAAAAAATGACAGTCTTCCTTCCCAAGCATAAGCCTGTAGGGTTCACTTTTATAATAGCTTGAAGGCTATATTTGCTTGAAGTTAGAAATGATCCTTATGATCCACACCTCAAATGGGCTTAATGGTCAATTTTCATCTGCATACTTGTTGAATAGACCTTTTTGAGATAGACCAGGCTTGTAAATGCCCCTAGGGCTAGCTGTAGGAGATCATCATGGTGACTGTAGATGAGTTTAGTGTTTTGTCAAATATGTCTTAATTTGGTCTTGCCATAACAAGACTCCAAAGTCACTAAAATTATCTCATCCTCCTGAAACACTTCAAAAAACTCAACCTTTCCCTAATATGCTTGTAATTGACTCATTCTTCCACCATGGATAGAGGGTACTATCCGTACAGGCCTATAAAGCCTCATTTAGTGTCATTTAGTTCTCTCTCTCTCTCAGGCTTGAAAATGTCACTTTGATTCTATGTAAAGATCACTGACCACTATGTCTATTCATGCATATAGGTAGCCAAAACTTACACTTTTTAAAAATATATAGGAAATGACTAACTATTATAACCCTCAAAAAGGACCTGTAGGGTCTTTTCAAGTCTTAATAGGTCTATTCCTCGTAAACTTCATATTGACTATGACATCAATATGGTCATATTGACACAACGACTTCTTCATTATTGTGCCTAATGAAAGTCACTGCATTATTAAGAGACCCCACTGTCACCTTGGTTTGATGTATACTTTGAGCTCATTGTACAAATTGGGAATAACAAAGTGTTTTGAAAGTATATTTTGTATGAATATGACCCCTACTTTGTATTGTCACATACTTGGTCAGACTACCTATATACCTTACTATAATAATGAATGAAAAAATTCAAATATTGATACCCTTGAGACTTTTATGACCTCATTTGATCTCCCTGGCCATAGACATCTGTCTTAGGATTACTTTCTTGATTACAAATGGGACTTTAAACTATATATATGCTCTTTTCATGCTCATGGTGGTCTTCAAATTCTTGCCTTTTCATGACAATGATTTAGCTGATCCTTTATTTCACCTTGAGGATTCTCCTTCAGTTTCAAAATCTCACTCCAATCTTGAATATATTTGACTATGTAACACTACAAAAAATGTCCTCTAGAAAGTGTTTGGATGTTTTGAATGGTCCACACCTTCTATTTCTTCTTGGGGTAGCTTCACTATCCCTTGGCTATTTTGAAGAGATTTATGGAATGGAGATGGGGTAAGAGGTGTGAGTGGAGAAAATAAGATGAAAGGGGGGAAACACAAAATATAGTGATAATTGGTAGAGTATGATAGTGGTTTAGAGGTGAGTGAGATGGAAGTGGAAAAGGAAGTGAAAAAGCATGTCAAGACCATGGTAAGGAGTCACAAGAAAACATGGGCATTGAAACATCACAACACATGATTTTTGAGGCCATTATAGGAATGAAGGATATTGAATTTGATTCATGGTTCTCTAAAAAGACCTTAAAATATGCAAGAATTCCTTAACATATTCTAAACTAGCTCCTTTTGGCATATGAGAGCATGGAGATGCGCTTCCCCAGCCATGAAAATTGAAGAATGTCTAAGAAAAATGATTTGAAATCATGAAAACTTGATGGAAAACCCTAAAATACACAAAAAATTGACAATTTGAGACTATCTCCTTCTTCTTAGACCACACGACTTTTCTTTGTAGCTCATACTACTCTTTCTTTGACTGCCTGAGTTGGAGGCCTCTTTGACCTTGAATTTGAAAAATAATGCCTTAAGAAAGAAATATAAGGGTAGTTAAAGTATTTAAGATTTTGAAATAATTTTAATTTTCCCAAAACTCTACCTAGGTGAAGAGAAATTGAATAAAAACAACTACCTTTCTAGTTTCTAAGTAGCAAAAGTTTCCCTAACTTTAACTAGATGGTTCTTGAGCCTAGAGAATCCAATTGAAAAACAATTTGAACCATCAAAAATCCCTATAAATATAGTTTCTTCACCCAAAATTTGAGATCTATACCTTCTTCCAATAGACCATACTATTAGAAAACCTGCAGGCATGTCACCCTATGCCAATAAGCAAGAAATAAAAAGAAAGCTAGTTTAGGACATGTATGGCCATGAAAATTCTTGAAACTCCTATTACATCCTGAAAAGGACTTTTCCATCCTTGGATTTTATGGAAGCATATGGATTTCATACTATTTCTTCAATAATGGAGGAAAAAGTGTATTTTTTACCTTTTAAAAGGAAACCAAGGCCTTCCACCACTTGGAAAAGAAACTTTGAGAAAAAATTCATGGTACCCAAGCAAATTTTCATATTTTTAACTTTTTACTTGGAAAATTTGACGCGTGGGAGTCTAATTTGGGACATTTTTTGACTTATTAACATACCAGATAAACTTTTAATAACTTGAAACTTAGGACTTTTGATATTTTGACCCTTTTAAATATAATTAAAGATATTTTGGCACAATTTTATAAATATTGATAAATTTTTTGATGATTTTAACCCCATTTTTGGCATTTTTTGACCCAAATTTGCTCTTTTAGATCATAATTGATCAATTTGATGAGCTGCAAAGGGAAATTGACCATTCTAAGGAAAGTTTCAAATAATAGGGTTAGTAATTTGGCCTTAACAGACCAAATTACTAAAAATTTTGGCAACTTTTGGGGTTTGACCAGCTTATTGGTCAAAATAACTCTAGATTTTGGAAAGGATAGACTAAAATAAACATCAAAACTAGAAAAGCTGGAGACCAAAACATAATAAGAGAAATTGACTCAAAAATAAAAAAATGTTCACGTGTGCACTTAGAAGAAGGGACAAAAACAACACTAAAAGGAAAAATAACTACTACTGAAATCATGTACAAAAAATCACTTAGAGGAATGAAACTCTAACTATGTATAAAGGAGTGACTCTCCTAATAACATTATTTAAGAAACATCCCATTCATAAGAATGGGAAGTTCTTCTCCACCCAATATTGATAATTGAAAAGCATTGTTCTTCTTGTAATCATTAATAATATAAGGTCCACTCCAAAGGCTATCAAATTTGGAGTCATTACCTATCTTTGCATGGTCTTCATCCCATTTGAGAACTGTCTCCTTACTAAAATGTTTTTGATTAAGCTCTCTTATCAAATGTCTTCTTGACTTGCTACTAATTTGACCACATGTTATGCATATCATTATCTCTTATATCTTCTAATTCTCTCAATTCATTCATTCTTACCTACATTGCATCACTTTTTAGAAGCTCTAACTAGTGTTCAAGCTCCAAAGCTAAAAGATCCAATGAGATAGGCAGCCTTATTTTTCTTCCATAAATTAGAAAATAAGGTTAATGACCAATTTATTTCTTAGGAGTGATCATATCAACACATAAAGAAGTCTTCAACTTTGTATGCTAAGATCTCTGATTATCCTCCATTGTTCTTTTGATGATTTAAATCAGGTTTTTTTTTAGTAGATTCAACTAGTCCATTAGCCTATGATAATAATTGGATGAAAATGTCAAATAAATACAATGTTAAAGACCCCATTTTCATACCTTTATACTAATAAATTCCAAATCATTATCTGATATGATAGTAGATGGTGCTCCAAAATGAGTGACTAGGCTCTCATAGAACTCAAGCACAGAGTTCTCATTTGCCTCTTTATAAGGTACTACGTCTATCCACCTGATGAAATAGTCTATAGATATCAAAAACCACTTATTAAAAAAAATATATGGAGGATTAATCATTCCAATAAATTATATACCCCATTGCATGAAAGGTTTCTTAACCTGAATTGGCTTTAGTGGCATAGCAACTAGTTTTTATTTTCCTATAAACAATGCACACTTTGAACATTTCCTAACCCATGCATGTGCATCTCTAAATAAATTAGGCCAAAAATAACCAGATCTAATTATTTTTTCAGCTATGTTCTTGGCCATAAAATGACCTCCAGAAGGACTAACATGAAATTGCTTAAAAATCTTGTCAAATTGGCTACTTTCAACACACACTTAAAAGCATACCTCCAATGTCTTTTCTGAAAATTAGTCTATCAATAAAAATGTATGGTAATAATTACAACTAAAATTTTCTTCTTTGTGATGCATCAAAACCTCTTGGACACTCTCCAATTTGAATAAATCTAACAATATTCTGTGTCCAGCTTGTGGGTGGTGTATTTTTAGCTTCATGCAGAATGTCCTAAATTGTCAAAATTACTTATTTTTCTTATTTTACATCTTATAAAATATGTTCACATAATCCTTTACCTCAAATTTGTTTTATAAATTTGACTTCAATGTCATATTTCATGCATTTATTAACCCATCCAACTCTTTTTTTTGCTCAAATCTCTATTGAGAATGAAATCCTTCACACTTGGATGAGCAACCATTAGTATAATCTTGTTATTTAAAACCAAATGTCTCAATTTTTTTAGATATATTATAATAAAAATAACATACTTTTATACAAAATAATATCTCTCCTCATAACCTTATAAATATTTACTTTAAAAATCAATGGGTTGTTCCAAACCTTCATCATTCTGCTGCATAAGCATGGTTGAAATAGTAATGGAAGTAGAGAAAATATACAAGAAGAAATCCTTACTAAAATCTATATTGAGTTAAGTAAGAGCTTGAATGATTTATTTTTTGATAGCTACAAAACTTATTTTACCTTCTTTACTCTCAGTTAACTCTTGATGTTTCTTAATCATTTGAGTAAGTGGCTTTACTAGTTCTACAAAATTAGGAATGAATCTTCTAATAAAGTTAGTCTTACCCAAGAAGCTATACAATCCTTTCTTGTGTTTAGGCAATGATAGAGAAAGGATTACCTCTATTCTTTCTATATCAATGGAAAGACCATGTTTAGACACCACATGCCCAAGAAGTCTCCCTTCATGCACTAAAAAAATGCATTTCTTTGGATTTAAAGAAACTCCAAATTCTCTACATCTATCAAAAATAATCCTAAAATGTGTTAGATGATCATTAAGATATTTCGAAAATATTTTAATGTCACCAAGATAAACTAAAACCATTTAACTCAAAATACCATGAAAAGCAATATCCATTGCCCTTTGAAAGGTAGCTCTAGTATTGGAGAGTACAAAAGGAATTTTTTTGTAAGCAAAAGTACCCCATTTATTAGTGAAAGCGATTTTATAGTGATCTTGCTCTTTCACTAGTATATGGTTGTATCCTAAGTACCCATCCAATAAAGAAAACCTCTATGAACCTGAAACTCTCTGAAAGATTTAATCCATGGAAGGAAGTGGATAGTGGTCTTTCAATGATACTCTATTCAAATATCTGAAATCTACACAAAGTCTTATCTCTCCATTCTTTTTCCTTACTATTAAAAGATTTACTACTGATGTTGAATGATTAATAGGAAAAATAATACCTGATTCAATTAGATTTGTAAGCTCCTTTTTCATAAGAGTCTCAACATTGTGGTTGATTAGGCTTTGCTTTTATCTTACCAGTTTTGCATCTTGTTCCAATTCAATAGTGTGTTTTGATAATCTAGGATCACAAACTTTCAAATCATGATATTTCCAAGCAAAAACATCCATGAACCCTTGACATAATGAAACAAAATCTACCCTCTTATAATCAATATTCACTTTACCTAACTTGATTTGCTTACCTTTAGCTATGCTAATTAACTCATAATACTCTTTCTTGGAAGAAATACTCACTTTGTATTTTATTAGCTAATCATCTTCATTGAAAATTCTTTCTAAATTCACTAAAAATTTAGGCATCTTATTTGATTTCAATTGCATAATCTAATTTCCATATTGATCCTGCAATCTATCATGATTCCTTTGGCAAAACTCTACCTTATTCTATAAAAAATATGTTATTTGTTTATTAGAATAAAAAACTTGCCATCTTACATCATTACTTGGGACTGAGGCCTACATAACACCTTGATTTAGGTCTAATTTTTATTGTCCCTAATCTAATCTGAGATATCATATTATACACATATAGTAACAAGTCTATCAACATGTTGTTTTGCTCCTCTAGGAATGGAGTGAATGTCAAATATAAATAAATCCTCCATGATATCCCAAACTCTACATTTTTAGGCCTTCAAAATAGGTTTCTTTTTTACACTTAAACCTCTAACTTTTTGGACTACCAATTCACTATCACCTTTCACCTACAAAAGCTTAATATCCCTCTTTCTAGTCCACTAAAGACCATAAATAAGCTCTTCATGTTCTACAGTATTGGAAGTACAATTGAACTAAAATATAATAGAAGAATAATACCTTTAATTTTTTGGTGAAACCAACATTATACTAGACCCACTATCATTATTTATTTTGGATCCATCAAAGAATAGATTCCTGTTGGGGATCAACCAACAATAGATTACACTTGTGAAAGCAATAAACGCGGAATTAAATCAGATAGACAAGTAACTAGAATGATAAATAGAAAGAACAAGAGATACAAGAAACCACCCTGAAAACTTGTATTAACAAACTCTTTACAAAAGGAATACAATTGAAGAAACTTCTTTCTTCCACACCTCTCCTAGATGTATAGATCTCTCACTAGATCTCTATTCCTCAAGAGCTCTCTCTCTCAAGAACAATCAACTCCAACAAACTTGGATTGATTCAATTCTGTACTATTCTTCACATACCAATTCTTCTACAATACTCCACAATAACTACAATAAGCTAGGAAGATCTAATTCTACATATAGAATTAGGAGACTTGAGCATGCACTTCCAACAAATAGTTAAGCCACTTGAACAAGGGCTCTAAAAATAGTATTGCTAATAATAGAGATGTGAGCTTGAGAATACAACTCAAACTCATCATGCAAACACTCGCTTCTGTCCTCAGAAATAGCTTTTTGGATGCACAGGTAACCGACGTCGGTTCCTGCTGCTTGCCTGTGACTGCCGCTGGCTGACCCTCTGCCGACATCGGCACCTCTGCAACTGCACCTGACCGACGTTGGTCGCTCCTGACCGATGCCGATGCCTATGTAGACCTGAACCTGTCAAAGTATGCTCCTTGGTGAAGCTTTTAGCTCCACATCCTAACAATCTCCCACTTGGAGATAAATAGCTGCACCAGTACCTGTACAACAACATCTTCTAGCTCCTCTATCTTCAGCTCAATCATGAAGACCAATAGAAGTTGAATGAAGATTCAACTTCTCCTTAGTAACCAGCTTGGTTAACATATCAACAGGATTCCTATCCGTATGGATCTTCTCCAGCTTCAACTCACCATCTTCCAATACCTGTCGTATGAAGTGATACCTTAGCTGTATGTGCTTTGTTCTTGAATGAAAGGCTGAATTCTTAGCCAAATGGATTGCACTCTGACTGTCACTATACAATTTGCAACTCTCATGCTCCCTACCAAGCTCATCCATGAACTGTCTCATCCATATCATCTCCTTGCTAGCCTCTGTGGCTGAAATATACTCTACTTCTGTAGTTGACAAGGCAACAACCTTATGCAACTTAGATATCTAGCTAACCTCCATTCCACCTACAGTGAAAACATAACCTGTAGTGCTCCTCCTACCATCTAAATCACCTACCATATCTGAATCTACATAGCCATGTAGAGAAGTATCTAAACCTCCATAGCATAAGTGCCTACTGCTGGTTTCTCTCAGATATCTAAGGATCCACTGAACTGCTTTCCAATGTTCCTTTCCTAGATTGGCCATATACTTACTTACCACTCCCACTGCTTGGGCAATATCCGATCTAGTACACACCATTGCATACATTAAACTCCCTACTTTAGAAGAATATGGAACCTTGCTCATGTACTCTACCTCATCATATGAATTAGGACATTGTCCTTTACTCAACTTAAAATGTCCAGCCAAAGGTGTGCTTACCGGTTTAGCATCCTACATATTGAACCATTTCAACACCTTGTCCACATAATCTTCTTGAGACAATATCAACTTGTGATTTTTCCTGTCTCTCTTGATGCTCATGCCAAGGATTTTCTTTGCTGCTCCCAAATCCTTCATAGTAAACATTTGAGCTAATTTCACCTTAAGCTCAGAGATATCCTGCATGTGTGATCCTGCAACCAACATATCATCTACATACAACAATAGCATAATATATCTACCATTATCAAATCTTTTGAAATACACACAATGGTCAGATTGACATCTACTGTAGCCATGCTTAGTCATAAATCTATCAAATTTTAAATACCATTGCCTAGGAGCTTGCTTGAGGCCATACAAGCTTTTCTTCAATTTGCACACAAACTTCTCCTTACCTTTGACCTCAAATCCTTCTAGCTGTTCCATATAAATTTCCTCATCCAAGTCTCCATGAAGAAACATTGTCTTAACATCTAGCTGCTCAAGATGCAAATCCTTGAAAGCAACCAAAGACAATACAACCCTTATAGAAGTCATCTTAACAACAGGAGAAAAAATCTCACCGAAATCAATACCTGGCTTTTGTGTAAATCCTTTCACTACCAATTTGGCCTTATATCTCATCTATCCATTCTCACCTTCTTTCAACCTGTAGGTCCATCTATTTTTGAGTGTTCTCTTACCAGCTGGTAATTCAACCAAATCCCATGTTTGGTTCTCTCTTAAGGACTCCAACTCCTCAACCATGCCACGCTCCCACTGACTCTTTGACTCCACCTATATTGCTTCTTCAAAACTCTCTGGTTCTCCACTATCAGTTAGCAATAAATAAAATAAAGAAGGAGAATATCTAATTGGAGGCTTACTCACCCTTTTTGACCTCCTGATGGGTGTTTGAGACTCATTTACAACACGCTGTCCACCCAAATTCTCTGACAGTGACCGACCTCGATCACCTCCCGACCTGTTACTAGCCGACGTCGGTTCTGCCTGACCGACCTCAATGTTTGTCCTGCCGATGTCGGTCTCTGTACGGCCGATGCTAGTTTCTGTACTGTCGATGCTGATTCTTATCCTGCCGAAGTCAGTCTTTGTGTTTTCCTGCAAGTGATTGTTTCTTTTTCCCGTGAGCTCATCTTGGACTTTCACCTCATCCAATTCACCATTGCTCTACTCAGATTGATTCAGCTTCCTTAGCTAATCACAATACATCACTCTTTCATTGAAAACAACATCACAGCTCCTAATTACCTTGTTAGTTTCTAGATTCCACAATCTGTAACCAAAATCATTTGAGCCATAGCCAATAAACGTGCACCTCATAGACTTAGCATCAAGCTTCTTTCTATTTTCTTTATCTATGTGCACAAAAGCTTCACAACCAAAAACTTTGAGATATGAGAGATCTACCTTTTTACCTGTCCATGCCTCTTCTGGAATACCACCATCCAGAGCTGTAGAGGGTCCTCTGTTAATCAGGTATACTGCAAGGTCAACAGCTTGTGCCCAAAACTGTAAGGGCAAACCAAAATGCAATCTCATACATCTTGCACGCTCCATTATTGTCTTGTTCATCCTTTCAGCAATTCCATTTTGCTGAGGTGTCCTTAGAACTATCCTTTGCCTATGGATTCATGCATGTAACAATAATCTCTGAACTTATAACTGCAAAACTCACCACCATTGTTAGATCTCAAGCACTTCAATCTTTTACCTATTACATTCTCAACCATAGCTTTCCAAACTTTAAAAGTCTCAAATACATCAAATTTTCTTCTAATACAATAGATCCATACCTTCCTTGTAGCATCATCTATGGAAGATACATAGTACTATGATCCTCCAATGGAAGCAACCTGAGCTGGTCCCCACACGTCTGTGTGAACAAGCTCCAACTTAGGCCTCTTCTTAGTAGACCCAGTCTTGAGAAAACTAACCCTTTTCTATTTTCCAAATACACAGTGCTCACAAAACTCTAGATCTATGCCTTTTAAATCTGAAAGCATACCTTTAGATTTAAGAATTGACATCCCCTTCTCACTCATGTGGCCAAGCCTTGAGTGCCACAATTTAGCATCCACATCTGAAGTAGATAATATAGAAGGAGATTTGTTAGTAACACAATTACACAAATAGAGAGTACCTTCTCTCTTACCTCTGGCCATAACAAGTGCACCCTTGGTCACCTTCCAAGATTCTGTTGTGAGAGTTACTGTACAACCCTCATCCCCTAACTTTCCTACAGAAATCAAATTTCTCTTCAAGCTAGGAACCTGCATCACATCTCTCAACACCCATGTGTTGCTATTTTGCATCTTCAGCTACACTTTACCTTTGCCAATTATTTTACAGGGCTCATCATCCCCTAGATACACTATTCCAAAGTCTCCATGGATATAGTCACTGAAATATTCCCTGTTAGGGGTAGCATGAAAAGATGCACCAGAATCTAATACCCAAGATTCTATATTATTATGCAAAGAGAAAATTAAAGCATCTTGTGCAATACTTGCAACCTTGGCTTCTTCCTTTCCTTCGTGTTGATTGTCCTCCTTAGGCTTTGACCAACAATCTCTGCTTATGTGCCCCATCTTTTCACAATTCCAACATTGTGGTCTTCTACCATTTCTATATTTAGATCTGCCTTTCCTCTTAGACTTGGATCTTGATCTGCCTTTCTTGCTCTTCTCTTTCTACCTTCCCTTGCTCTCAAAACTTAAAGCATTCCCAGATGTCTCTTCTGTGCTTTTCTTGTGTATTTCCTCATTCAAGATAACACTAACAACATCCTCTACTTTCAAAATATTTGATGCAGATGCAGTATTACTTACTGCCATTACTAAGCCATGCCAGCTTTCAGGCAAAGAACATAATATTAAAAGAGCTTTTATTTCATCATCAAACACTATATTGACTAAACTCAATTGATTCACAATTCCATTGAAATCATTCAGATGAGTAGAAACAGATCCTCATTCATTCATATGCAAATTAAATAACTGCTTCATAAGATATACCTAATTAGAAGCTGAGGGTTTTTCATACAAATTTGCTAACGTAGTCATCAACTCTACCATAGACTTTGCCTGTGATAAATTAGATATCATAGTGGATGCTAGACTCAGTCTTATAGACCCCAGAGCCTTTCTGTCAAGAACTTCCCATTCTTCATCCTCCATGTCTTTGGGCTTCTTTGCAACCCCACCTAATGGTAAGTAGAGATCTTTCTGATACAGATAATCCTCTATCTACATTCTCCAATGTTGGTAATTTTTGCCATTAAACTTTTCCATTCTCAGTTTACTTTCATCTTCCATTGCTTCTCCCACTCAAACAAAAATCCCTGTGAGAACCTGTAATCAATACACACTACATAGATCTAAACCACCTGTTAGTGAACCTGAGCTTTGATACCACTTGTTGGGGATCAACCAACAATAGATTACACTTGTGAAAGAAATAAACGTTGAATTAAATCAGATAGACAAGTAACTAGAATGATAAACAACAAGAATAAGAGATACAAGAAACCACCCTGAAAACTTGTATTAACAAACTCTTTACAAAAGAAATACAATTGAAGAAACTTCTTTCTTCCACACCTCTCCTAGATGTATAAATCTCTCACTAGATCTCTATTCCTCAAGAGCTCTCTCTCTCAAGAACAATCAACTCCAACAAACCTGGATTGATTCAATTCTATATTGTTCTTCACATACCAATTCTTCTACAATACTCCACAATAACTATAATAAGCTAGGAAGATCTAATTCTACATATAGAATTAGGAGACTTGAGCATGCACTTCCAACAAAAAGTTAAGCCACTTGAACAAGGGCTCTAAAAATAGTATTGCTAATAATAGATACGCGAGCTTGAGACTTCAACTCAAACTCATCATGCAAACACTCACTTTTGTCCTCGAAAATAGCTTTCTGGATGCACAGGTAACTGAAGTCAGTTCCTGCTGCTTGCCTGTGACCGCTGCCGACCGACCCTCTGCCAACGTCAGTGCCTCTGCAACTACACCTAACTGACGTCAGTCACTCCTAATCGATGCCGGTGCCTGTGTAGACCTGAACCTATCAAAGTATGCTCCTTGGTGAAGCTTTTAGCTCCACATCCTAACAATTCCAAACTCCCTCTTGATCTTGCAATGAGCTAGTGAGACTAGGCAATAAGTCACCTTCTTCATACCTTTAGTAAAATCTAAAACTAGCATCTTCAATAATTTTGAAGGGGTCATGTCCATGATTACCAGTAGACCACTCATCTAGGAGAAGATCTAAAATGATTTCAGGAGGCATAGAAGTCTCTTGATCAATGGTGTTATCATCTTCTTTTGAAATACTGCAATTCAAATTTGACATATTTGGCATATATGGCTCAAGATAAAATATGGAAATAGGCTCTGATCTAATAGTTACCTTGGTTCCATACCTAGTTATAAAAACCATGTATGACTAATCTAAAGAAAGGTAACTTCCTATTTTGGTAGTGAAATCTCTAGATACACATAGTGCAAAATATGGAGGTAGATCAACAACAACAACATCCTTTAAAATGGTAAAATTTGGACAAGCATTAAGTATAATTTTTAGATCTTGAAACACACATATAGTATTGGTAAGAGACCCATCTAATTTTAAGACACATTTCTTCATGGGGTTCATACTTTAATCCTAACTTATCAACTATTTATTTGGGCATGATAGAAGTACTAGCCCCACTATCAATCATACATTTATGAACAAGACAATCTCCAATGATCATAGAAAGATAAAATATAGGAGGTTTAGTCACCTTAAGAGGTTGATACTCAAAAAATATATTATAATTAGTTAGGAAAAAACTTACTCTTTCTTTTTTAGGTGACTTCTTAGAGATATTGAGCTTTGAAAGCTCTTCTTGGAAGTACTCCTTTTATCTTGGGATTAGTAGAGTATCCCACATTTAAATTGAGATTGTAGTCTTCTTCATATGATCCATAATACTAAGTGTAGAAGTGGCTTCTTTTAATTTAATTTAGGAGTAGAAGGAGCTCCCAAATGTTGTGTAAATTGAGAAATATAAGGCCCTTTCATATTGTTTTCTTTTGGATCATGAACTTAATGATTTGAACTTTTTTTGAGGTAGATCATGTGTAGATGTATTTTATTATGGATGAGAAGAAGAAGGGGTTACCCTTTATAGGACTTAAACCTTATATCATTGCTCTTTTCTTGGATCTAGTATGGGCTACAACTAAATTATCAACATTAGGTAAATCTTGACTTTGATTTGTAGCCAAGTTCTCAAAAGAATTCTCACCTTCTTGGAAATTGACAAATTTAGTTTTAGTAGGTGCCTACCCACTACCTTCTTATTTATTTGGCACTTCTGCTTTAGTGAATGAAGGAATGTATCCATAGGTTAGAGAATATTCTTTATTCTAAGTAGGTGGCTAGTTTTCAAATGAAGGAGGAACAGAACTTTGTTGCATGAAAGATTGATGAAAACTCTCACCAATTGGAACCATTTCCATGTTGTTTGATTGATCCCATTGATTGTTCCATTATCCTTATTGAGCATAATTTATATGAGTTGGCACAATAGATCTTGAATTTCTTGGAGCATTAGTATTATATTTCCTTGATTAAGAATTCTGCCCTTGACCTTGCTAATTAGATTGATAGGATGGCCTATCAAGATGATAATTTTGATTAGTATTCTGATATGGCCTATATGGTGGAGCTTGTTGCCTCTCAATTGTAACCAAATTGTTGGTTTGAGCCTTAAGAAGACTCTCTATCTTCCCCAATCTATCATTTTGATCACCTTTTATTTGATGGAACTTTTATGACTCTAGAATTAGAGAAATAGTTAGAGTAGGAGGATGGATCTCCAAAAAAAGAGGCATTGGAGGACTTAGAGATAACTTATCTACTTGTATAATGAAATTTTTAACCTTTATTACTACTTAAAAATATTAAGGTAAAGTATTACCTCTTATGGATTGGATCATTATATCCACATCTAAATTAAGAGCTTTTAGATAATACAAAAAAACATAGTTGGGTGTAGGTTTGATCACTACTGAAATTCTATCTAAAGTCTTCTATAATATATAATTGAAATCCATCATGAATTCATGGTTAAATCTCTTAATTATTATAAGTTACTCTATAAGTGAAAGATGATCACTTTCATCTTCAAAATTCTTGCACAAAACTTCTCCAAATTCATCCTAGTTATTGATTGATGTAGGAGCTAAACCTTTGTACCACTGAAGTGTATTCCCTTTGAAAAAAGTTACCAACAACCTCTTTAATATATTTTCCTATGTCACATGATGCACTGAACAAAGATTAGCAATATCTAAAATATGTTTTATAAGAATTATTGGATTTTCTCCTATAAAATAAGGAAGAGCCTTCAGAGTTAAAACTAGAATATCATCCCATTGATTGAGATTCAGAGGACTTTCACCATTAAATGCAATAAAAGCTTATCTTCTAGGAATAACCATCTGAGTAATATGATTTATAAAAATATTTGTCTAAATAATATTGGCTTGAACAAGAGGATTTTATGAAATAATAGGTGGAATAGAAGGTGTAGGATTTAGATTTGGCTGAGGTCTCCTTTTCTTTGGCTGGTAAGACAATTCAAAGAAATATATTTCTTTCCCTTTTGTAGATGGTCTTATGATAAATCTTGTTGGATTGAAAAATATACAAATGTGAAAATAAAAATCTAAAAATGAATATAATACTTAAATAGATGGATAATAATTCAAAAATGTGAATAAGTGGTCCCATCGAGTGTGCCAAAAACTATTATCACTCTAGAGTGCACCTTGCTTGAAGATGTGCAAGCAAACCTTATCTCTAGTTGATACAATGGGAACTTCTCAGAGTGTGGGTGACTCTTTGAGAAGAACCTCTAGAGAGGGCTAGTTCCATTTTGATTTATCAATTATATCAAAAATACTGTGATTTATTTTTGTGACTTTGGGGTGAAAAGGGAAAGAGGAAACTTAAAAAAAAAATTCTAATTAAAAAAAGGGGTGATACACCCAAATTGTCCATATCCTCCTAAGTTATTGAAATAAATACACACATATAATCAATGAAATTTATATTTCTATCCTTAAGCAAAAATATTTTTGATGAAGGGTTGAAAACCTCTTCAAATGACCTATCAAATGGTGAGATAGGGAGAGATAGGTGAGGAAGGGACCTACAAAAAGGAGATAAATCTCACTTATACGTTGATGCACAAAATACACACTATATTCTATCAAAACATAGATTCAAAACAAAAACTTCTTTTATTGATAATGGTCCAACTTATAATTTCTCTCTTAGCT
The DNA here is from genome assembly GCA_037957365.1 of Torreya grandis. NCBI lineage: Eukaryota > Viridiplantae > Streptophyta > Pinopsida > Cupressales > Taxaceae > Torreya > Torreya grandis. Next base: position 319,060 of record JARHVA010008491.1, on the reverse strand, counting down.
TTAGGAATTAATGAAAAATGGGTTGAAAAAGCCAATATATATGCTTCAAAACCTAAAACAACCATAAGTAGAGTTCAGAAAGGGAAAGGGTTAGTCTTGGTTGACTAACTCAAGACTTAACACCTTTTACAATGTTTAAAATATTAAATAAAAGCTTTTCCTTCACAAAATTTGCATGCCTCTCCAAACTTTGGCGTAGAAGTTTAGTGGTGGGGCCAAGCTTGAAAGATTAGTATTTAAATAAACATTAAATTCTACAAACTCCAAAATGAATGCATGAGTCTAAATTTGGCATAGAGTTTTAGAGGTGGGCCCAATTTTGACAATTAAAACACTCTTGCATGGAATGATACACCACACTTCAAACATAAATTACGCTTAAGGGGCTTCAAAGCTGAGTTGGAACAAAAGAACATCCCCCTTTGCAATAAAATCAATGCCAAAACTTGAATTTATAACTCCATTTAAATCTTGGTGAGTGAGAAGTGTATGTAAGATCCATGGAATAGAAACAAGGTGGTGGGGAAACTCAAAGGAACTCCTTGAATAGTCTTTTAATGCCAAATTCAAACTTGGTTACTTGATCAATTAAGTCAAATTGACTAGTTAAGCGAAATAAGTCTATTTTTCAAACTTAGACACCATTAAACTTGAAAAATAAGACATTAAACCTTAAAAAACAAAAAATTACACTTGAAAAATAATTATTCATCATCAAAATTATTATTTTGATGATAAAAGCTTCATCAATTAGTCAACATGCTTGACTAGGCCAATTTTACACAAATTTACAATAGACTAACCATTTTTATTGAGCTGATATTAGCACCTTAGGTATGATTTATGACAAAATTAATATTTTAAGATGAATAAAAAGATCTAAGATTCTATCTCTAATGATTAGATTATGTTAAATTGCCCTGTATTTCATTTTACATGCTTTTTACATAAAACACATGATTTATGCCCCCATATTTATAGATCCATGCATAAAAAACATATTTATGGAATCCTCTCAGAGTTTAATATATTTTTTTAAAATGTTTAAATTTGATTCATGGTTATTTTATTACAATAAAATCCATTTTTCTCAAAACTAGTTTATAAGGTGCTTAGGAAGGCTCTAAAACTGGGACTTCAAACTGATGATTCATGAGGTACATACTTTAAAATCCTAAACCATTTATATTTATTAATATCAGATTTATCCCTCTAATTTCCTTTAAAATATTATACTCCCATGTGAAAGATATGAAAATTTACCATGTGAATAAAGTTTGCCTACAAGAAATCAACTATTTTCTGAGCTGCCTACACTCTTAGCAATTGTTCATAAATAACATACCCTAAACTAATTTCAATTATTCATGAGTTAAAATTAATATATGTCCTCAAAACATACTAGGATCATTCAGCCCAAATCCACATGTGGTGAATAAAATGAGCATCTGAATAGGTGGCTTGGAAGGGTGCCTAAACTACAAAAAGTGAAAAACTTCATAAAAATGAAAATTACTCCTCCATTGCTTCAAAAATTCTAAAAAAATAATTATTAAACCTGCACCAAGCTATCAAAACACTCTAAAATTCATTTTTTTTTTTAAAATAAAAAATGCCCTTTTTAGACTAAGTGTATGTTTGCGTGTAAAACACTATGTGAGCATGGTTTTCATAAAATTTGTAGTTTTTACACTCTCCATAGGTCTTATTATGATGTAAAAACATCATACCATGCTTATAAATATTTTATTTGTCACTAGAAGCTTCTGAGGCTCTCTGGGATGAAACATGCTCCAATGATGATCTTCAATGAACAGGTTGAGGTCTAAGATAAAATAGAAAATATGTCCACCTATCCAATGACAATGAAATTTTGTACTATTATTCCCAAACTCATGATGACCTTTTTTACAAAATTTTAACTCCTAAATCTACATTTAGCTCTTGTAATCTTAAATGTTTTTCCAAATTTTGATGTTTGTACATGGACTGTTTGCATTTTTTACTAATTTTTCATATTTTGAAGGTGAATTTAATATATTTAGGGGATATAAAGATAAAAATCGTATTAATTAATATCAATAGTCTCTCTAGGAGTTTGGAAACAACCTCCATCCCTATTTTCAAGCATGTCAAAACCTCCAACAAGGCAAATCTAGGATTGAAAAAGATTGTGTTTTCATATTCAAAGATAAAAGTGATCAAGATTGAGCATGTTAATGAAAAATTTAATCTTCATGAGGTTTTTATAGACTATTTAGATCAAAATAAATCTCTCAATATCTTTCCTTTATGGAAATTTGACTCCTTTATGTAAGGTTTTAGGCCTTCCACAACTCAAAATTTGTACAAGTTTGCACCATAACAAAACCTTCATGATAATAGCATTATATTAATTATTTTAATATGTCCATGTCTACTTATTAAGTTCAACATAACTTTCATAGGTATTTTCCTCACATGAATTTTTTTATCACATACCCTACAAGCATATAACTATGTGAAACATTGGATCATTGATGACTAGCACCATTAAAGGGTCATTGTAATTAAGATCCTTTCCAACCTATCTTTCCTAATCCCATGATAAACTCACCATACAATGATAATTTCTCTTTGACACTTAAAGAATCATCTCTTTTATAATGACAAACTCCTTAATGAGTGCCTGACTATGCCTCTTCAGTTATACGGACAATAGCTTATTTGTGACCATATTAAAATGTTATTTTGTACATAAAGACCTTCCAAAAGGTATTTTGGTTCATAATTATAGATTAATGATCTTTCTCTTGAGTTGACCATGATTTTCATTGTTATAGGTTTTTCAATTACAAGGCCATCTACTTGGCTATAGGTGCATTTTGTGTGGTTAGCTGTAGGCTCTTAGGGCTCTATAGGATATGCTTGGGGCACTGTAGGATATGATCATAACAACATGAAGTAACCTTTCTGATTCAAAGTTATGATAACATTATTAAAACACATAATGTCTTTATAAAGTGAAAAAAAAACCCTTGATCCACACTCCAAGCATGACAGACACTATAACTTCCCCTTTTGAGGGTTGTAGATGACGATTCTTTAGGCCTTAAGTAGGGTAAATGAGAATTTAGGGTTGTGATTTCCCTCCCTATTTGATAACTTCCACTCAACTTGATATATAAACTTGACTATCTCACCCTAAACATCCATTTGAACCCGTTGTTATTAAGAACTCTGTCTCATTTCTTGGAAACAAAACACTTCATTATAACCCCTGCCCCCTACCTCTATTGTAGGTGTCAAATTATGTTTTTGACTATAGGTATATCGTTTAGGGGGAAGAATATAGGTGCAATTTTTCCCTTTATAAGCTCTTCATAAAGTTGCATATTTTTAAAAAAATTGCCTCCTTGAAAAAATGACAGTCTTCCTTCCCAAGTGCATGCTTATAGGGTTCACTTTTATAATAGCTTTAATGTTATATTTTCTTGAAGTTATATATGATCCACACCTCAAATGGGTCTAATGATTAATTTTCATCTATATAATTTTTGAATAGTACTTTTTGAGATAGAATAGGGTTGTAGATGCCACTAGGGCTGGCTATAGGAGATCATCATGGTGAATTTAGTGTTTTGTCAAATATGTATTAGCTTGGACTTGCCCCAACAAGATTATAAAGTCACTAAAATTGTCTCATCCTCTTGAAACACTTCAACAAACCCAACCTTTCCATAATATGCTTGTAATTGACTCATTCTTTCACCATGGCTATAAGGTACTATCCATACAGGCCTGTATAGCTTCATTTATTGTCATTTAGTTCTCTCTCTCTCTCTCTCTCTCTCTCTCTCTCTCTCTCTCTCTCTCTCTCTCTCTCTCTCTTAGGCTTGAAAATGTCACTTTGATTCTATGTAAATATCACTTACCACTATGTCTATTCATGCATATAGGTAGTGAAAACTTACAAATTTTGAAAATATATAAGAAATGACTAATTATTATAGCCATCAAAAAGGACTTGACCTATAGGGTCTTTTCAGATCTTAATAGGTCCATTCCTCCTAAACTTCTTATTGACTATGACATCAATAAGGTCATATTAACACAAGGACTTCTTCCTGATTGTTCTTAATGGGAGTCACTACATTATTAAGAGACCTACCTATCACCTTGGTTTGATGTATACTGTGAGCTCATTATATGGACTAGGAACATCAAAGTGTTTTAAAAGTCCATTTTGTATGAATATGGCCCCTACTCTATATTGTCACATACTTGGTTAGACTACCTATATACCTTAGTATAATCATGAATGCAAACATTCAAATATTGATACATTTGAGACTTTTATGACCTCATTTGATCTCCCTAGCCATATACATCTATTGTAAGAGTACTTTCTTGATCAAATGGGATTTTGAACTGACTATATGTTCCTTTCATGCTCATGGTGGTCTTCAAATTCTTGCCTTTTCATGACAATGATTTAATTGATCCCTTATTTCACCTTAAGGATGCTCCTTCATTTTTAAAAACTCACTCCAATCTTTAATATACTTTACTATGTGACACTACTAAAAATTTCCTATAGATAGTGTTTTGATGTATTGAATGGTCCACACCTTCTATTTCTTCTTGGGGTGGCTTCACTAGCCCTTGTCTCTTTTGACAAGCTTTATGGAATATAGATGGGGTATAAGGTGTGATTGGATTGGAAAGATGATGAAAAAATATTAAAATGTGTGGGGAACACAAAATATAGTGATAATTTGTAGAGTATGATAGTAGTTTAGAGGTGAGTGAGATGGAAGTGGAAAAGGAAGTGAAGAAGCATGTCAAGACCATGGTAAGGAGTCACAAGCAAACATGGGCACTAAAAATCAAAACACATGAGTTTTTAGGCCATTATATTAATTAAGGAGATTGAATTTAATTCATGGTTTTCTCAAAAAACCTCAAAATATGCAAGAATTCTTTAACATATGCTAAACTAGCTCCTTTTAGCACATGAGTGCATGGAGATGGGCTACCCCAGCCATGAAACCTAAAAAATATCTAAGAAAAATTATTTAAAATAATGAAATATTGATTAAAAACCCTTAATAATAATAATTTGACAATTTGAGACTGTCTTTTTCTTCCTAAACCATACGACTTTTCTTTGAAGCTCATACTGCTCTTTCTTTGACTGGTTGAGTTTGAGGCCTTTGTTGGACCCTGAATTGGAATAATAGCACCTTCATAAAGAAATAAAATGGTGGGGAAAGTCTTTAATATTTTAAATAATTTTAATTTTCCCAAAACTCTACGTAGGTGAAGAGAAATTGAAGAAAAATAATTGCCTTATTGGTTGCTAAGCAACAAAATTTTCCTTGACTTAAACTAGATAGTTCTTGAGCTTGAATAATCCAATTGAAAAACCATTTTAAACATCATAAGTACCTTTGAATATTGTTTTTTTACCCAAAATTTTATAGCTGTACCTTCTTCTAGCCAACTATACCATCATAAAATCTATAGGCATGTCACCCTATGCTAATAATTAATAAATAAAAAGAAAGCTAGTTTAGGGCCTATATGGACATGAAAATCCTTAAAACTATTTATAAAGCTTTATTATGTCTTATAAAAGGGTTTACTATCCTTGGATTGTATGGAACCATATGGATTACATATTATTGCTTCAAAAATAAAGGAAAAAAGAGTCATTTTTGCCTTTTAAAAGGAAACCAAGGCCTTCCACCAATTGGAAAAGAAACTTTGAAAAGAATTTCATGGAATCCAATAAAATTTTAATATATTTAACCTTTTAATTTGAAAATTTGGTACATGGGAGTCTAATTTGGGGCCTTTTTTGACTTATTAACATACCAAATAAACTTTTTATAACTTGAAACTTAGGACTTAGGATATTTTGACCCTTTTGAACATAATTAAATATCTTTTGGCATAATTTGGTAACTATTTATATCATTTTTGATGATTTTAACCCAATTTTTGGTGTTTTTGACCTAAATTTGCACTTTTAGACCATAACTGACTAGTTTGATGAGCTACAAAGGGAAATTGACCATTTTGGGGAAAGTTTTTGATAATATGGGTAATAATTTAGCCTTGAAAAACTAAATTACTAACACCAATTTAGGTCACTACTACACCTACATTTTTTTTTGGGGGGAAGGGATAAATAAAACTAAAAGAAAACTATCCTGAGGGAGGTGATACACCAAATAAGTTGATGAATTCCAACTAGCTACATGTTACACATGAAATCAAGAGACTAACCAAACATACACTTCTCCAATCTACATCTTCACACATAAATATTACATTATGAGGTTATGGATTAATGTTTAGGCTAGGAGGACTAGAAAAGAGGCCTTGAATGATAGTAGTTAATAGACTAACTTACTCAACCTTGACACTTCCCATAAAACTTCACATGCCCTATAAGAAGAACCTTTCTAGTTAAAAATAGGATGAAAGAATGGGACAACATGATAAGGAAATCATAGTTATCACTAAGCAAGATCAATCATCTAAGTAAAACACACTATCATTAGTCTTATTGATTAAATGGTATGCAAATGAGTGGAGATTCACCATACTTAGATGGAACATAAGTTACAATGGACAAAATGGCTAGTTCTTATAGAAATTGAGATAGAGAGGAAAAGAGAGAAGTCCAAGGGTCACAAAGACACTTTTCAAGCTGAGAAAAGGAGTTAATTGTGCATGAGAATAGGATGTGGTATGAACCATGCAAGGTCTAAAGAGGCAAGTGGCCATAAAAGGCATAAAAATCATGAAAAGTGGCATGAAACTCCTTGTTTGGCTCAAAAAATTACTTTCATCATCCACATCTATTTGAATTATACAAAACTAACTAGGGATAGGTCTGATGATTGGAATGAGAGGGAAGTCTTTCATACATTCCTCTCCATGCATTGGTTATAGTCTTGATCATTTGGCATCATCTAGAAATGAGCTATCACCATCTACAATCTAAAAACTCTTCTTTCATGCACCTTTCACACTTGGCATCAAAAAAGGAATTTTTTTAACATGAAAATACATATGAGGGAGTTAATGACATGTTTCAAGACTCTCTATGGCATTAAAAGCATCAGGCACATCTTAAAAAGGCTTACACTTGAAGTTTTCGCCCTTCCCATCATTGTGTTCACTATACTGATTTGGATTGGCTGAGATGAGAGCTATTATTTGAACACTTATAAGTTTTTTCAAATAATTATATGACAATATTGAGTTATTACAAGTCATAATCTTCCCCCCAAACTTTATTTCATCTTTAGACTCCTTCTAGAACCTACAAAATGCACAACATAATCAAAAGTACCCTATTTTATACCCTATCCGTAAAATTACATACAAATAAAAAGGGTGAAGAGGATATTGAGAGATTCATCTATAATATATAATCACCATTATATACAAACTATTCCATTATATTAACTTTCCATCTCTATTGCCTTCATTGGGTCTTTACAAGGGCTTAGTATTGGTTTTAGATAGTTTTGACCTCTTAAGAATTGTTCATAAAAAATTGACATTTAAATTTTTAAAAAAATAAAAAATAATTATCTTTAATACCCCTAATAAAACCTATATAATCCTTTAGCATCCATGCACAGTGTCATGAAAGATGTGAGTAGTCAAAACTAGCCTATTGAGCTCTTCCTTCCATTTCCTACAAGTTTGAGTTAGTTTTGAGCTCAAAAATGGATTTTTTTCAACCTCTCTTCCATACGCAAGATTTATAACCTATATTAGGACCCCATAACCATTGTATAATCCATTAAAAATATTGACTAAGGGTAAAAAATAGAATGACCTATCATTTGAAATCTAGACCTAACCATGCCTAGTAGGCCTAAGTGAAAACCTTGATGATTTAGACCTCCTTGTTTAGTTTATCCCTTATTTTAATGGTATATAATTATTTCCTATATTTTTTCCAACTTTCCACACTTTCCAACAAGGATCCTTTATATTTTGGTTCATGATTTCTCACCCATCTTCTCTAAAATGCAGGTTTTATGCCTAAGGGGAGTGCCCTTTGTCTAAGACAAAATAGAGGGAAGCTCCCCTATTTTCATATAAGAACCAAGTATTTAATGTTACTATAAAAGTTTTAAGTATGTTATCTACCAAATTTTATCCCTTTATAACATCTTTTTACCTTTTAATTCCTCAAATTTCCAAGATAGATTGGTTAGAAAAATAGATTGTGCAGGTTTCCAAGGTGTGGATTGTATGTTGTCTTATCAGAGCCCTATCTCTCATAGATTTTTTAAAACTCATGATGGTATAAAAAATTTATCACTATAATTTTTCAAATGTTTTATATACTTACCAACCTTCTCAATCATCTTCATCTACATTCCCAACCATGCTTTCTTTGTTGGGTCTGACTCTGCTAACCTGCCTATTGTATTGGACCTATAGGTGGAGATTTAGGATGGACCAGACTTTGAAATTAGTTAATAAGATATATTTAAACAATATTTTATAATATATAAATTATTTTAACTTACTATTTAATTTTTTAACCATATACACTCCAATAATTCTAATCCATTTGTTCTCTACCATTCACAGTCAACTACAATTGACTGTGGGAGGTCCTGTAGATGTTCTTGCCCGATCTATCTACACTATGAGGATATGATGATTATTATTAAGGTGTTTCAACCCTATAAACTACTCAATCCAACTTACTACATACTCCTCATATTATACTATAGTCAAATTGAGTGTTATTCTTTTATTGTATTCCTTATTTTCCTCATCCAAGGGTGACCCTTGTAAGTGTTCATGCACTTTGAAACCTAGGTATAACATTTATAAATATTATAAATAGTGTTTTATTATCACAATAAGTCATAAATATACCTTATCACTAATTTTTATACCTTTAAAACACCTTAATTAGGCTCACTACCACACTCAGCCAACTATAGGTGTATGCCTCAAGGTTTAAGACACTTGTAGGTGAACATGGGGACCTAAAACATAGTAGATGACCCTCTCTAAGTGATAATTATGTCATTAATACTATATTAGACCATAAAATATGATTTAATCATGAAAATTGGTTTACATTGAAACCTTTAAATGGAAATTCACCTTAGAGTTCAAAACTTGTAGCTATAATTACTTAAACTTAGTGCATAAAAGTGCATATTGGAACTCTTAAACAATCATCCTTCACTGATCATCTACCCTCTAAAATTTTCATGGATATTTTATACTATATATGATATAATTTATATCCATATATATGATTCAAAAATTTTATTATCCATATTTAAAGATATCAACAAAACACCTCAGACCTTTGTTTTATGTTTTTAGGGATTTTATCTCTGAATCATTTATCTTATGTTTTTGGAGGTAGTATCCACTATAATTTTACCATTTAAAACTTAAATTAGGTATATTATGGTCAATTACATTTAATAATATTCAAAGGATATATTTTTTCATGTTCTAACCTCCCATATAAGGACTTATATACCTCTTCTATTGCCACCTGTAGGTGGTTATTGTCAGTACAGGCAGAGAATGCAAAACTATAGGTACTGAGTATAAAATTTGATATTTATAGGTCCTATTATTGTTTAAATGACTTAAAATTAACTCCTCACACTTAAAATGGATTGGAATCACCATTAAGGCTCTCATGCTTATTATGGCATCATCATGAGAGGCTATAGGTGCATGGTGAGCTGCATACAGGCAATGAGCATGAGATAGTCCATGTATTGAAATAATCTACCTAAAATAGTAAATTAATACCCCATAAATGGTGTTTAAATGAAACCCTAGGATTATTCAAACTTAAAATAATCTCTTCACTTCCTTTTCAATGTTTATAACCCTCTATGAGAGAACTTGTAGGTCTATTTTCCTATAATATGACTATATGGGTAAATGTGTAAATTTTCACAATCATATTCTAAAAAGTGAAAATATTCCTTTATTTCTCCTACCATGATAATGTTTTCAATGTTTAATTACCTATAACATAACTCCATGGATGTGTCTTAGATATTTTCACACTTCACCTGGTTGATTGATGTGATAGTTATCACTGCAAATTGGCTATATGATAGTTATGGCTAAAAACTCATGTAATTTTGACTTAGAGATGAGATTGAAAGGATAATGGAGCAAATATGACATTTATAACATAAAAAATGACTTATCATAACCCTCTTAAACCATGATTAAGCATGAAGTTCCTAAAATTGGTGAAAAAGCTACCTGTAACATAGATTGATGTATCCTCTTGTAACATGAGATGATTTACATATCAAAACACCTTGAAGCACTGAACCAAGTATATGTATAATTATATAAGTAATTAATCATAATATAAAATCAACCTTGGTAATTAATTTGTATGGACTTTTCCAAAATGGAGCAAAACTTATAGGGTGAATAGATTAGTAGGCAAAAATACATAGTCAACTTCATGAGGATGGTTCATAAATAATAAGCCACCATTATTTAAAATATTGTTATTTAAATGAATCTATTTTATTTTAATTTCACCTCCCAAATGTGTTTGACCTATAATTTCTTCAACTGACTATACTAAGCATGAACTTGTTGATTACTTATGCATGTCTAGAAGAGCAAGAAAGGAGCAAAATCATTTTGGTACATTTTTATCACTTATCAAGAATGTAAAAAATTAATATGAGTTTTAGGAATATGAAGATTCATATTAAAACCGTATCCCATATGTAAAACTCTCTCATAGGCCGTAAATTGCCAAACTCTTCTCTTTTCCCAAGAAAAATTCCATTATTTCTAGATAACCTGCCAATTTTATTTACTAACAATTGATTAAAACATATAAGGACACATTGGATGTGAAACCACCTTTTATAACCTTCACATTTACTAATAAGGTTGTACAAGTCATTAAATGCCCCTTTTTAACCTAAAAATGACTCAAAATGATATAAATATTGAACATGACTAAGACCAAGGCTAATATGATATAGAATAACATAAAAATACATATAATATATCCAATTACATAATATTAGACACATAAAACACCTAAAAATCAAGTTTTTACGTATAAGGGTCCCAATTTGACCTACAAGGTCAAATTTGGTCAACAAATTGCCTACATTTGGGTAATTTGGAGATATTATGGAGTTGTTACTCAATTGATATAACCAAAGGAAGATTTATATTTATTTATAAATTACCATCTATGTCAATGAAGTTTCCATGGTGAATGCAACTATAATTTCAGCCTAAGGAAGGCCTCTAGTACCTTACAAATCTAAAAGCCTTCCAATTTTACCTACATCCATGATGCTTATGTGATAGTCCACTAAGGAATACTTCTAGAGGATATCAAGGATTAACCAATGCCTATTATCAAAAAATACATAAAAAATAGGTTTTGGAAAATAACAAAATCCACCAAGGAAACAACCAAAGACATTATTCATGTCACCCATCACATAGTCAACCTTGATGAAAAATTTAATTATCCATATTTTTGGTCTTTGAGGTCTTCAAAAACGATGAGAAATTTTTTACTACTATGAAACAAACATTCTAGTACCATTTTTTATTTTTTTATTGGTCTTCACCCAGTGGAAATCTCCATAGGGCACCATCCATCTTGATGTTGATTATTGGTTAGATTTCACATTTTAAACTCTCATTCAGAAGTGATAAAACAATTATTTTTTTCATCAATTATTATTTAATGCTTGGTTGGATGAGCTCAATGAACTAGTTTTCAACAACACATGCATCCCTCCACATCTCATAAAGTATATGGGGTAACATGTGGTGCTGACCAAACTTTTATAGGGAACAATCATCCACACTCATGAATTACCTAAGGCCCTGGGTATGCCTCTCCCATTTTTCATTAACATGGATACTATGAAACATGAGGTGGATCATCATAAGTATATATTTTCATGCTTAACAACTCCATTTCAAATAGTACTACCAAGTGTCCTAATCTTTGCTATTGTCAAAGTCCCACTAGTCACACCACAATATTGTGGGAAACACAAAGCTTCTATAGAATACAGGTCACCATATCCACCTCAATACAAGACTCATAACTATAAGACTTAGCTGGATGACCCTAATATCCCATGGATCGTAACACAATGTCATTAGTTTGATATCTAAATAGATGATAAGGCACAATTCAATACATAAATAATTATGTTTCATAAAGAATTAAGATATAATGAGATAGAGATACAACATAAAGTAATAGGGAATTCTACTATACCAATTATTCTTAGGCATAAGATGGTGGATCCATTATTATATGCAAAGCATATTATTACATAAGGTAATATAATATTGGGATAATCATGGTTGTAAAAAATTGAAGTAAAATGGGATAAGGATAATATGACTATATCATTTGATTTCCAAGGGGGTTTCCTTATTTATTAGAGAGATATAAAAAATTAAAAGGAGACTCCTTTTAAGATTAAAATCCTCATATTACACAATCATGGATACCAAAGAAAAATAAATAAAGTACAATGTAGGTAATTGAGGAAGTTAAAACTAGTTCATAAAAATCAAGAAAGTAATCAATCTTAGGAAATTATCATTGGTGAATTATATAATTTGAAAACAATTTATATTGTTCCTAATATTTTATTTCCATATAAAAATCATCAAGATATAGTTAATTATTAGGACTAGTACAATTAAAAATTATTTTATCCAAGTGGTTGGTTAGAATATTCCATCCTAATTAGTGTGATCAATTGTGATGAAATCATTGGTTAGTTTTATTCATACACATGCATTATGATTCAATTCTATATCATGAACATAACACATAAATATATCATATAATTAAGTATTAAAATTATAAATGATAATCAACACATAAACAATGTGTTAACATGAAAAAGAGATAAATATTATGAGTTTAAACATATATGAGACATAATTACACATCAAAAAACCATGATATAGGCACATCTAAAAGTATAATAAAATCTCATTTAAAAAGTCAAGTTTTTATCATAACAATAAGGTCTTTAAAATACTAATAAATGAATCACTCAATAATGGGGCCATGATCCCCCTATCCCTCTACATTTCTACCCTTATCTACATATTAAATCTTAGAGGCCATTGATTAGGATGCCCCTTTATCATTATGACTCAATCATAGTGAGACTGATTGTGTATCTTTCAATCATTATACATGACCAATTTAGATTGAAGGGTTGTATGCTCACATTATGTTTTATATTATTGTAGATTAGCTATCTAAGTAAGTGTAAAACTATGAATATTTAGATTGTTTAAGATATGTATAAATTAAGTAGACATGAATGTAAAATTATATGTTCAATTACACTTTTATTTTTAGAAATGAACAAAAATACTAGTGTACTTACCTTGTTACTATTTTTTTTAGGTCTAAGACTATGTGTAGGTGGTATAAAGGATGGATAATAGATCTAGTATTGCTTGGTTCTATAAATAAACTACATATACCTACCTAGATGAATCTAGTTTAAATTATATGGATATGGAAACTATGGGAATTTGAATTATGTTAAAAATTTCCATGTAATCCATGTCAAACTATTACATCATAGATGGATGTGCATGATTATAAACTATTTTTATATGCAATATCATAAGTTTATTACTATACACAAGTTCATAATTTTATCTCATTTTCTTTAAAACCCTATATCCACATTCAACCCTAGGTTTAAATAAAAAGGGTAATGGAAAATATGGGTTGATTTGAGACTAACCATCCCCTAATGAGTGGATGAGTAGTGCCTAAATTTATTTTAGTCTAAATAGGGCTCAAAATACACATTTTTCTCTCAGTTAGTTGTATATGTATAATATTTATCCTTTATTATGGTTGCATCATGTAATATAGCCTTTAACACATGAAAATGGGAAAATGTGAATTGGATTGAGGATGCTTCAGGCTTACCTAGGGCATGTTTCTTAAGATTGATTTATAATTTGGGAGCTTCATGGTTGTTCCTCTAAAAGTGCAAGTGGTATCTTGTGAGTGATAAATGTATGCTTGATAAGTGATTATTATAAATAAGATTGGTCCTAGTGTGTCTAAATAAGTGACTCTTTGGATAAATTATCACACCATTGTGAAACATACCAATTGAGCTATACGAGTTATTTATATCTGGAAATTATAGTTGCTCAATGTGTAAATAAATCCAACACAAGTGGATGGTTTTGAAAATTTGAAGTCATCTGAGTATGAGTACAAGATTATTAAAATAAATAAATAATGATATGATGATCATGAAATAATATAATTAGGATAGTAGTAAAATTAGGCATATACTATGGAATTAATATGGAAGATAAGGGTGTACAAGATCCAAATGTCTATGCACAAGATATGTTTGGTAAAATTAGGTTAATACTGAAATTATCAAGTGTATAATACTTTTAGATACTAAAATATAGAATTATACACTTAGAAATATTATTTTTTACCTACCTTCACCCTACATGACTTGTGCACACATATATGACTCCAAATTTCCAATCTCTCACATTCACATACTATATATGGGTCCATTCCTTCTAAGTTGTGATTAGTCAACTACATGGATTACACTAGTCTTTTCTAAAATAATAAAATATCATACTCTTACATATTTATATAATTATATATCTATTCCTATCCCTAGATTCAAATTTAGATTCAAACAATATTTAAAACTAAAATCATTCTTATGGTTTGGCCCATCCATCTAGCATATGTGTGGCATGATAAATTACCAAAAGTGTCTGATAGAAATACAAAAGTATATTATTATTAAACATATAACACTTATCTGACATACATATATACATTATTTTAAATTAAAAAAGGTTGCCCTATTTTTCTTAATTTACCAATCAATCACATGGATCAGGTCTTAGACAAGTCTACATCAACTCAAATCTAAGACAACATTACTATTTTACAAGTGTTTAAATCTATATCACATGTTGCACACATTCAAGGAGAACTGATTATACACATACACCTGATGGGGAGAACTATATGTAGTTTGAATTCCCTCTTCAAAATATTAGATATGTAGGCAATACTCAACCATTTAATGGGAAGTGGTTGGGTTGACTTAACCCACATTTATTCCCCTTTTATAGGCCTAATTATATCATTTTAATTATACTTAAGGGTTAAATTTAAGGATATATTTTTCTATGATTCATGTACATAATCAAACCTCAGTACCACACACAAAGCTTAAAGACAAACAAGCACACTTCTGTGTATCAATATAGAGAGGGAAAATATATAGAGATATAACCATAAAATTGTAAGTGTCTAATAGTATTGAATTGAGGTTTATGATACCATTTAGTCACACATAGAGGTTTAGATCCTAATCTGAGTGATCTACAATTTAGTTTTCCATCCTTCCTACTACCTACCTATAGTCGTAGTCCTCCATAGAGTAGTTGATTGTTAAGTTTCTTATCTTTTTGTTGTAATTTCCATGTTTAGTAATTTAGAGTGTGAAATAAATTTATTTATTTTATATTTAATTGGTATACATAATAATGTTAATGATTACACACAATTTTTATTTTATTAAGGTTTAGTATTAATCTAAAATAAGGTGAAACAATATTATATTTATGTGTCTACATGTTGTATATATAAGTACTCTATAAAAACACTATAAATTAGAACTAGAACACCAATTGGAGTGGACATCTACTTCCTAAATATATAGGGAATTATCTTATCTTATTCACCCATAATAGTCATAACATCAAAAACTAGCCCATAAATGCTTGTTATGTGATTGAATTATTCGAAGAGCCCACCTAGTGACACATCATTAAGAATATGCCTTATGGTATTCCAGTAATAATATACCACAAAAATATAAAAATAAAAAACTATTAAGGTTAAATAAAATTAAAAATGATGAGATATTAAACATTATAAATAATTTTGTATGCATATATCAATGGTAAGGTCACTAGCCTATCTAGTTGCCTATCCATATCCTCCATCCCAACCCATATTTACATAGAAAAAAACCTTATAAATAGTCTTGGATATATATTAAACAACAATAAATAGTAAGGCTCATAGAGCTAATCCCCATGAATGTATGTAATCAATAGTGCACCTTGCATCATCTACATGAGGAATATTAATTAGAGGATCCACCTCTATTGTAGGAGTTAATGATAACCCACAACACCTGGTCTACCTCTCTTGGTATGATGTTAGAAAAATTTATGAAGTGATTATATAATCCCAAAATGATGGGGTTATTCTATGTATCATACTAAACTCCCTAGTTATGCACTCATACTGAAAATGCTCATATACCCAAGGAATCTATCATGAAACCAAAAGTTAAATATAATCTTACATAAGAATAAGACATCATTGACCCACCATAAAAATCCTCTACATGGCCTCTAAATAATAAAATCAAGGTTTAATATATTATGTAATACATGAAAATCCATCGTAGTCCATCTAGTAAGACACAGTCCATTGACCCATCCCTATGAAAAAATACATAGGGGTGCCCACTCTACACATGACATGCCTGAGGGGTGAGCCAATTATATGTGCTCATATGCCTATATATGTAGTAAAGTATGAAACCATAGTCCTTCATTATAATCATATCTAGTGAAATGATACATATATTTATACAAATGGAATAAAATATTGTGACCCAATGAACACATGTTCTAATGTTCCTAAATTTCCTAAATAAAAAAATGCATCCAATATGAGATAGTAACACCACCTACATAAAATATTATAAAGGAATAAAATAACACACAAATATTTACACAATCACAAAATATCAACTGACATAATATATGATAAAAATATAGTCAAATCATTTGGGCTATAATGAGTACGTCGAACCTGTCTAGTCATATATATATGGGAATGTCATTTTTGTCCATATCCCCATGTCACCTAAAAATGGCATGTGCCCATATAAAAATTAATCTAAATATCCTCCATACATCATCCAAAATTATAGTCATATCCCCTATTGGGAGCTAAGAAGTAAAAGTATCTACATCATACCTATTTGAGTATAATCATCAAGTACATATCATACAACACAGTACCTTGCTAACCACAATGGCTTAGCCCTACCTTATCCATAGTCTTCCTATCATCATTTATCAAATCCAAACCAATTAAAATATCTATATGTTGACCATGTTAGACGTATTTTACACATGTCACCCTACAAATACATAAAATATAAGTTTAATTTTAAGACAAATCATCAAAAAAATCAATTATAATGAATAAAAATTATAATACCTAAAATTATAATTTTATGTAAACACCTAAGACATCAAGTAGATGATTATCATTTCATGTATAAACCTATGCCATAACCTATATTCTAGTGGTAGACACTGTAGATAGACTCACATAAGGGTTTGACAAATATGGACACCATTGTCACATCCCATATACTTTTGGTAGACTTATATACCTATATAACCATGCATAAAAATGGATTTTTTTTAAATTATAAAATAATTTATAATTTTTTTTTAAAAAAATTACCAGTGCTAGAGGGTAATCCACTTGTGTCATACTCTCCAATCACTTGAATTAAACTAGGGTCACCTCTAGTTGTAGTATAATTTCACACTTAGTGCTCATAATCAATACCAAATAAGTTTCAAATGAATTATACAATTTTAAATTAAACCTATTTATATTTTGAAAATATTTTGTTATTGGTAAAAATATCAACTTTATAATGAAATCACTATGATATGATACATGTGATATCTTAAGACTCGTGTGTTTTTTCTCCTCCCATTAGTTGCATTTGAGTGAACATGATTCATTCTTCTACATGGAATCATTTCATTATAATTTAATTATATATTATAAGAACAATATTATATGTGGATATATCTTAGATATATTAATTATGTAGACTCTTGCCTTAATCCTAATGAATGGGGGAAAATAAATTAATACTATATGAACAAATGAACATTGCCTATGAAAATATTCTAAAATATCATAAAAATATAGGACCTCTATTATTGTTGAAATGAAATAGGAAATCATATTCTAGTTTTAGGAAGAAAGTTATAAACCCATTAGGTATATTGCCAAACCAATCTAATTTTTTCATTTTAAACTTTGATGGAGGTTTTTTTTAATAATATGACATCAAATTAATGTTCTCCAAGAGAAGTCACAAATCCTACAAGGTGGGTATGAGTATATCCATACCCATCAAATAAGAAAAGTGTAGCATAATAGATCCTTGTGGATATGGATGATTGACTCTATTTCTTACTATAGGTTGGCATAATATGAAATTGTTATCAAAAGTATCATTATATGCCATAGACTCTAAATATAATGTAGAAACATTTCTTTAGAGTTCACCCATGCCATGCATCATTGACATTATATGTCTATTAGGCATGGTTTTATATTGGAAAGGTTCATTCATAAGTTTCATTTCAACATCTATCTTAAACATGGGTATTTCTACCAATTATGCCTATTAAAGTATTGGTTAAAATCATTATGATATTACATATCAGTAGAATAATCATTTCATTTATAAACATCATAAAATTTCATGTCAATAGAAGAATCATTACATTTATAAACATCATCACATTTCATGTCAATATAATAATCATTTTATATAAAAATATAATAATAATCATAATCATTGCATGGTTTATAAACATCATTTTATATAAAAATATAATAATCATTACATATCATCTTAATAAAAACATCATTGCAAGGAATAACATCATGAGAAATGACATATGTATCATTTATTTGTTTTACCCTATTTTTTAGATTGATGTGAATCTCAAAAGGATAAATAATAATGAATTCATATTATAATATATGGCATTTAAGTATAAATCTGAATGTGAAGTACTAAAATTGAATTGATAATTATATATAATATTTATGTAAAGTACAAAAAATATAATATATTTAGCTTCATTATTTGAATAATTGAATGTAATTGTGTTTTTATAATGGGATGCACTAGAATTAGGCTTTTAATTTTTATGGATTTATAATTATATCTATGTGCACATAGGGTCACTTAAATCAAGTTTGGGTATAAATGACAATGGTAGTGACTGGAGATGAAATTACTATCCAGGCTAGATTTGGATTTCTATGACCATATAGTGTGATGTACCTACCTTATATGTATTTATATGTGTGATATTTGATGTTCAAATGTGTGTACAACTCTAGAAATCATCTTCCTTCTCTTTAAAATCCTAGGTCTACTTATAAAGTATGAAATCCAATAAAAAGTGAGAAGTTGTAATTAGGCTAAGTTGACCCTAATCACCCCCTTGATAATTTACTTCTACCTACATATCTAATATTTTGAAGAGGGAAGTCAGGCCACACGTAGTTCTTCCCATTAAAGTGATTGTGTAATTATGTTATTTTACTATATGAATGCAGTTATAAATTTTTATTTGATCTTGACATTGTTGACTCTTAACATTGGTTTATATGCTTTAGACTTGGTTGATGAGTGATATTAGTAATTAATTTTAAATTTGAAAATAATATGGTAGATTTTTTCAATGTATAGTAGTGTATATATGATTTATAGATAAGTTTCATATGGATAAAAATATTGACCTTGAATTGTATTTATATTCACTCAATTGGGTAATTTATCATGCCACCAACACACTAGGTGAATGGGCCAACCTAGGGAAATGATTTGAATTCTAAAAATATCCATTGTTAGTAAAATGATAGTAAAGTCAGCCTTAGGACAATAATGTCAATGCTACTATCTGAGTTGGATGTTATTTTCTATGAGTTATGAATGCAAATATGGTGGCCTAAAACTATTTGATTAGGATACTTAACATATTTAACATAGACTAGGATTTTATTATAGGTGAATAATAAATACTTAGGATAGATCAAGATTATTAATATAATTATATATAGTAATGGTGAATAATATTTATTTAAAGATGCAAAAGTCATGTAGGATATATGTAGGCCAAGAGTGACATTTCCAAGTGCAATATACCATCTTTTATTATTTATAAATACCCCCCATTTTATTACATTATTAAAATGTAATGAAAATAATAGAATGTTTATGTGTGTTTTATGCACACCAAAAAAAATTATGAGGTAACCTCTAATATTTTAGCATAGGTGAAAAACATTCACTCCAAGGCACATCTTATAGGGTATTGGGTTTTGTAAACAACTTGCTAGTGGAATAGTAGTGAAAAAGGTAGCTTGTTTACCATGGATGGGTTAGCTATGGATGAATTTTTATCTAATTGAGATGGATGGATTTATTATGGTTCTAACCTAAGGTGGGTAGGAATTCAAAATAAACTCAAAAAGGAGGGAAAGGTAGGTGTTGACCAATTTTGAATTTTACTCAAAATTAGGCACCCCTAGGCAAAACTTTTGATTTTAAAAATTTGAAGGGGTCCTAATATGTTTTAATAAGAATTATTACTTGTTATATGATGTCATTTAAGGTCATCTTAGTTTTAGTCTTAGTCACATTAATCAAATTATCCATTTGGGGTCATTTTATGTGCTTTTAGGGGTCATTAATGCATTTGGCATGGTTACCAAGGTTATTAGGTGTCTTATTTTTATTGAAAATGTCCAATATGTTAATTTATATGTTAGGAATGTTATTTACATCATATCATTGTATGATTTCTAACTAAAATTATAAAAAATAGTTAAAAAAGAGGGAATGTGGTACTTATACAACACATAGGGAAGTGTGTCATGTGGAAAATATCATGGGGGGTCTTGTCATACTTATAAAACTCACCTAAATGTTTTTTTATCTATAAAAATTAATTGTATGCCAAAAATATTTTGTACATTTCTTGCTCTTTTTGACAGACTGGAATGACCCTCAATTTTTTTCTCAATATGGGAAGCACAGGTAGGTTCAGATAAAATGATTTTGGGAGGTTTTTTTACAATAAAATATATTAATTTAAATATGATTAAATTTATAAATTATCAAATTTTCTTTATGAATAATTTCTAACCAGTTAATTGTGTATATTTGATACCTATTTGGTACACACTATAGGTTTTGCTCCATTTATGCATAATCTATGTGAGCCAATTATTGGTATTGGATCCATAGGATTTTGGATTCCTTATCAGATGGTATATATTCTTGGTTACATGATTCATGATGTTTTTATAATCAAAATTGGTCTATCATGTAAGGAGATACCACCAGGTGTAGTTTCAACTAAGATGTCTCTTACTTGTTTAGTTTTTCCCTTGTAAAGGTTTTATAAAATTGGGAAGGAGTGTACCATAAGTACTTGGGTCATATAACTACCTCCCCTCATGTTTTTATCTCACCATGGAATTATATGAGTAGCTTTCAAGCTTGTCTTGCTCCATTTACCAACTTCATGTCTAGTTTTAGCTAGATTCCATGCATCAGCTTGTTCATTCTATGTATGGAAGTGGTAATGGAGGTGTTTTAGATTTTACAAGGATTTATGAGTTTAATTAGGTCATTTTACATGTTTTGGAGAGTTAAAATTTTACTACATGCTCATATACCATGCCAAATAGCCACTTGGTGTATTTGTCTTCTCTTTCTCACATATTTGTAGGTGTTTCCATATTTTAAAAGGTGTTTTGAAGATGGTTCCAAGTTTCAAAGGATGGAAACCACATGTTTGAAGATTTATTGTGGCATTTGGGTGGTTTTGAGCTAGTTCACCATCATGTTTACCATAATTCCATGCTTTATCCACATATTCTACCCAAAACATGCACTTATAAGCTCCTTGATGATGTCATCCTAAGGTGAATGACTTGGTAATAAGGTCAATCATTTGAGTGATGAGGGATGGAAATTTGTTTTGGAGATTATAATAAGGCTTATTATTTTATTCTTTTTATTTATTTCACAAATTTCTAAGCAAACTACTTGCTCAGCCATATGTTTACCTATAAGAGGGCTTAAACAGGGGGTTAAGATGTTCTATAGAGTGCCAAAGCATGTAATGATACCATATTTATAACACTTTAATATTGAAGATATAATGATAAATTTGTGTGAAGTGTTATAATGACAAATAGGTTATGAGGAGTCTTCCTAAATTGATGACTGAGTATTTTGGGAATCAGTCCTTATTTGAGCAAATAGAGGCCCAAGAGCTTTTTAAAAATGTGATATAATGTGGTTGAGGTAACTTTTAGAGAAAATACATTGATAAGACTTTTATCCCTTAGTAGGGAGAAGGATTATGCCAAGAATGGGCTTAGAATAATTGGTGAGGAGTGGTTGTTTGAGGTCCTAAAAGTGCCTATAAACACACTAAATTCAGGCAATAATGTCTACCGGCTAAGAGCCCAGATGGACCTCTCAACTAATGTTAAAACCCTACTATGCCATCATGGTAAGGTGCTCACAAATATATTGAAAGATTGTTTAGATGAAAGGGATCATCAATAATAATAAATTAGTGTTATTTTTTCCTTCTATACATTTTTCTTTCCATACACTTTAAGAATAAGGACCTACAATAGTCAGACAAGAGGTGTCTCAGTCCAAACAAAAGGAACAAACTTAGTAAGGAATCCAAGAGCATATATGGTTAGTAAAACACATGACACATTTTTAAATAGTTCCTATGACTCCAAATGAGGTTTGTAACATCATAATAAATTGACAAAGCCCTATATACACCTATAGGTGGGGTTGTAGGCAAATTACTCAAGCTAAAAAGTATTTTGAAAGTTGACACAAGATGTTTTGGAAGGATCCTAAGGAATTGGTGTTGTTTAGATAGGTATAGTGTGACTCATATATATACTTAATGGACCTTATCACATCATAAACAAGTTCCAAGGAACCCTAATGCACCTACAAGAGGTTTTGTCTCAGTTAATAGGGTATGTACATAGTAATCTCACTTGAGGCCTGTTTGGTGTTTCAAGACCTTCAAGGATAAGTCATGAGTATGAATATGTAATTAGGTTGTCCTATAATGCACAAAGATATTCAAAACATCATTATAAATCCTTATATATAATATGTGCCTATAGGAAAAAGGTCTCATTCAAGGGTCAAATAAGAGTCAGCTAAAGCAAGGTCTATCTTAGTCAATGAGTTGATCAAAAGGCATAACCTTATTGATGATAGAGAGGTATAAACCTAAGGTAAAATGATTTTTAAGACTTTCATATGACCTTGAGATATCCTAGTAACAAATGAAAATCATGGAACAAATAAAGGAACCCAATTTAGGTAATTTAGAGTACACTAACATAGTAAATGAAGCTTAGTCAAGGAAAGGAAAATGAAAAATTATCTATATGAAAATGTAATTTATATCATTAGACAATTTTAAGGATGCAATCAAGATTACATAAGGTCTCAAACCCCTATTTTGATCTACAATAGATTTTAGGCAAGCAAGGGCTAAAATGGAACATGGGTTGTCTAGGGGTGAAAAAGAGGTTAAAATTCATAATAACTAATTCATGATGATTAAATTTAATTTTATACACACTTTAAGACTCATAAAACATGTTAAATCACTTTTCTTTATTTGGATAAACCCATCAGTCCATACAGGTGACTAGGAGGCACCCTTGCCAAATGAACAAACATGAAGAATCATGTAGGAAAAGGGTTTTAAATGTATTTAAAAGATAAATAAGAATTAATTAGGCATTAAAAACATGTTTATAGAACCTATAAGTGTATCATTTGTTTGGAGAGGTCATTCACAAGTGGATTTGGACAAAAATTCAAGAAAGTAAGGTTGTTAGCCCCTCTTTAGATAAATTGAGTTGGTTAGGTACATAATTGAGGGATTATAACATTTACCTTTGGTACATATCCTCATTATCACCTTATAAAACTCCAAATACTTTAATTTTTCCATGGGTATGAGGGATATATCTCTCTTTTTTGTCTTAGAGATTAGCCACTCATGAAAATCAAAACTTTGTAAAAGCAGGTAAAGGGTGCCAAAATGAGTAAAAGACTTAATATGATTCCTTAGGATATTAAATTAACATTAGGGGATGTGTATGAAAGATTTATAGATTCTTAGTAACAATCACACAATCTCTAACCCTTCAAGATGACCTAATTATCCATGTGTATAGTCTAATTAGGTAGGTTCCCACTAGGCCTTATTGGAAAAAGAGATGAAAGGAGTGTTTAGTGGGTTGTGTGATATCTTTTTTATTATTAATGAGGTGATAAAATACATAATAAACAACCATAATCATGTTGGATCATTTTGAGTGGTTCAAATTAGAAGGAGGTGTGCCAATCCCATTAGGCCTTAAGGAGACTTGAAGTCAAGTGGGGGTATAACTTTCATTTATAGACCTTGATGAGATATTAATATGATTGGGGCATGATTATGAAGTTTTTAAATACATTTATGATCCTTTTTAAGTAGATAACCTTGTAGGAGGATCTTTTCGACCTCAAAATAACTTAGGCATGTAGGACAGTTGAGAAACAAGATTGATTGGTCAAATTATAAATCTCATATCTTTAATAAGGGTATACATGAGGAAAAAATGGGTTATGGGGAGTTATATAGGGTCATCAAAAACAAATTTGTTTCATTATTTGGAAATTTGAATGTGCCATCTATATGAATAATTATTAAGAATAGAAATGGTCTAAAACCCTAGTAAAACCCTTAGAGGAAACCAATGACAAAAACAAGAATGGAGAACCATTAAAATGGAATATTTTGGTAAGTAAAAATATTTTATCATGGAGAAGACTCACTCAGGATCTCACCCATGCAAAGAAGATTTACAGAACTATACAAACAACATGCAAAATAGTATTTTAGCACCATTTTATGTGTTTCCTAGGTTCTAGGATCTTTTATAAGATTAAATAAAGTTTTGAGGGAGGATAAATACCTATTATAACTCCTTATGGTCATTTTATCCTATAAAAAAATTATAAGTGTCCTAATTAGAGCTCTCCTTTCAGCCATTCAAAACTGGCATAGTGAGCACAAGAGTGAAAAGTGTGGAAAAATAACATGGATGTCTTTTTAAGGTGAATATTAAGAAATATAAGGCCATGTATAAAATTTATAGGTCTAATTAACACCCTATAATGTATTTTAATGGGAAACTAAAGAATTTTTTGAGGCCAAGTGTGAGGGGTGAATAAAACAAGGAGTTTTAGGACTGTAGACAATGATTGCTTCATTATAGGAGTTTACAAAAGAGTAGGAATGAAACTAGTGCATGAAATTTCAGGAATAAAGACATTTCCTCTTATTCTAATCATTATACCTATCCCTAGTTAGTGGTGGGACATTCAAACAAGTGAAAATAATGAAGGTAGTTTTCTATGCTAAAATAAGGAGTTTTGTGCCACTTTTCATTAGTTTCATGAGTTTTATGGACAATTAGAACTATATAAATTTCATGGTTCACCTCATACATGTTTTTAATGAAAATTTTAACTCCCTTTTCTAGGTTGACACATGTCTAAGTGACCTTTGGACTTCCTTTACTTTGCCTCTCTCACAAAAGCTATACATATGGACTCTTTTTCTTCTTTTTGGCATCCTCCATTGGTTGATGGTGAAATCCTATCCAATTTTTAACTTTAAGGAATCTTGAAGAAATTAAAAAGTGTTTTCCTACTTACATTCTGTCTAATTGAGTATTAGTTCAATCTTGTTGGTCTTGTCTAGAAGATCTTCTTTTTTAGCATGTTATCCTTGATTATCTACCAAGTGTGTAGAAAGGGTGTTGTTGTAGGTATATTTTAGTACTATTTTCTAATTTTATATGTGTCTTATAATTTATTTATGACTTTATTCCCTTAGGGAATCATCCAATACTCTCCTAAGTATCAAATACCTTATTAAATCTAACATATGAAACATTGATGTGACAATGCATTTTGAGTTGTGAGTTTTGTGTGAGAGAGACTTTGTTTGTCTTTAAGTAGTAAATATTTATTCAAATAGGATGATATTAAACATTGGTGCATCACCTTTTTTGGTTTTATTAGTTGTTTTCTTAACCCTTTTCATCTAAAATTTAATAGGTAAGGAAGTGCTTCAAAGAGTGCATCAAGGGAACTATCCCTTCTAGAGATTCATCTCTCAACATTGTCACCCATAGAAAGAGGGATGTTTCCATTATGTCACTTGGATGAGGAGAGCTAGGAATCTCCTCAAGGGTGAAAATCTAAGTGTTAATATTTTTTGGTATGCCTAATGGGACTCTAAGTTTTAGAAGATTGTCCAAGACTGGTGTTGGTCTTGGCATAGTTGTAACTACAAGAGCATCTAAATTCAATACCTAACAACTCCACTAAAGTTTTAAAATCATTGATTACTGATCATGTCCTAATTTCCATGCAAAAGGTGATCACTAGGTCTATTTTTAAAGGCTTACCTTTTAATTTTATGCAATTACCCATATATTCTACTAGAAGGTTTAGGTTTGTGAACACCCATCCTTATTCAAGAGAGTCAATATTTAATAAGTCTAAGTTATTGTTTATTTAAATCCATAATACACAAATTTCACATTCCAATATGGTTATAAATCAACATGTTGTATCATTTAATACATCATTTCCTTTTAATCTTGCCCAATATGACCAAATTTAAGGAGTAACCCTTAAGAGTGTTCCATCTTTTAGTGGAGAGGGTCCTATTACTACCATTGAAAAAATTAGAAACATAGAAAACTTATAAAATATCAATAATATCATTTAATAAAATGTGGATATCAGGTTTTTTGCAGTCTTTTAAAGTAAAAGCCTTGGATTGGTATGGGACTCTACCTAAAAATTCTATTGGTTCATGGGATGAACTAAGAGATCTATTGACTAAGAGGTTTAGAGAGAAGAGTGATCATATATCTCTAGCCAAGAAATTTACCACTATAAAGAGGGAACCAAAAATATTTATGCAATATTTCAACACTATATTTCAAAAAACATGGGATAGGATCCTAGATCTTGTGAGGCCTACTTCAAACTATGCATTGTTGTAGTATCTAAAAGCATTGAATAGTGATGTAGGCATGATGATCCAATCCATGGGTGGGAATACACTACCTATTAACTATGAGATATATATCAATGATGAGAATTATCTTTTTCAAAGAGGTAAGGTTTCTCTTAATCCTCTAATTCCATTGTTCCCTAATTTTTAGCCTTGTAGTCAAGTTACATTACCTACCTTGGCTCCTTTGCCTAGTTATGAGAAATCTACCATTTTCCCTTAAAATGAGATACATGAAGTCAAAATATTGTTAAAAATTATCACTAATGATTTTTTTCCCTCAAAAGTCAACAATCCCAAGGTTATATGCCATACCAACCCTACAATCAGTTTGGGCAAACTAATAGACCTCCTTTCCAAGGTAGTACTCAAGGATAAGGTCAAATCACCCAAGTTAGGCCTTATCAAAGATAAAATATTAATGTTCCCTCATATTATAATTATCTTATTCCCAATATAAATATATTTGTTCAATAATATCCATATTTTGAGAAAAATCAAGAACAAGTTGCTTATGCAAATGAAATACACAACC
Source organism: Torreya grandis (assembly GCA_037957365.1). Taxonomy (NCBI): domain Eukaryota; kingdom Viridiplantae; phylum Streptophyta; class Pinopsida; order Cupressales; family Taxaceae; genus Torreya; species Torreya grandis. Next base: position 291,396 of record JARHVA010008491.1, on the reverse strand, counting down.
AAGCCATAGCAATGCAAGGCAATCAATATTTCCAAGTTTCAGGTTTTGAAGGACCAATGCAAAGTAGGGTGGATAATGGTCATCCAAAATATTATTATACCCTAATAAAAACTTTGGAGGGGGAGTTTTGTGCTATCAATCACTTGGGGAATTCAAGTAATATGAATACTAGTGTTGCCTCTAACACTAGGTCCAATACAAGGGTTGTTGAAGAGCAACAAGGAGCAGTTCAAGGACCTATTTTGGTCTCCACTTCATATCCAATGATAAGTTTGTCAAATTCAGATCCTAGAGTTTAATAAATTCAAAAAAATTAGAATGTGAATACATCTCCTATTCAGCCACCTTCACAAGTTACACCACAAGGAGCTAGTGTTCCTAAGGAGCCCCCAAAGATGAGTAATTCTTCCATTAATGTTGTATACCAAATGAATAAATGAAACATGAAAATATAATTTTGGGATTATTTTACAATACCAAGGTAAAATTATATGCTCCAAAATAATTTTAAGGATTGAGTAAGCAAGTTGTCTCATTTAGGAATGAAAATGTTATCCTAGTTAATGAAATTTAACTTATGGATGGTCAAGTGAAAAAGAATGAAAAAAATCCTTTATACCTATCTCTAATAATTGGTGATTTATTGGTTCATAATTTCATCATAGATAGTGATTCTAGTACCTCAATTATGCCCAAGTGTATAGCAGATAAACTAAGCCTTAAATATGAGCCAATGACTAAAGGAGTCTTACAATTTGATGGATCACCATCCAAGACTTTAGGAGTAGTTAAATATTTGAATTTGATCCTACATGATTATGCTAAATTTTCTATTCCTAATTATTTGTTTGTGGTAGATTTACCTCCATACTTTTCCCTTTGCTTGTCAAGAGAGTTTACACCTAAGATAGGTGGAACTTGGTAGCCAATTGGTCCTACATGGTGTTTAGGACAAAGTATGGTACTAAGGTTAAGATTGAATCATAGCCTATTCAATATAGTCACTTGTATCCTTACACACCTAAAGTGGAAAATGTCAAATATACCATCATTGATGAAGAGGAACTCCACATTAACCAATCTCTAACATCTTCCTTTTAAAGAGTTTTTGATTTGTACTTAGATGAATGGGGAGATGAACATTATGAACATGATATTTAAAAATTCATGGACGAATATGGTCTTAGGGTGTATTTTATGCATGAGGAGTACTCCTTCATTCAAAATTTAATGAAACCAAGTGAGGTTATAGATGGTTTATGGTATATTTTCTTTGATGGGTAAAGGAGCAAGATTAGGGTAGGTGGTGGAGCAATGTTAGTTTCCCTTTCTAAAGAAAGGTATTATTGAAATTTTAATTCTCATTTAATTTTAATGTGTTATAATATGAGGCCTTAATTCATGGCCTTGAGTGGGCTGGAAAAGAGGTGTCAAGGAATTGCAAGTGTTTGGTGATAGTGAGTTAGTTGTGAATCAAGTGAGAGGGTAGAATTTGACCAATAAATATTTTCTTAAGTCCTATAAGCATAGAGTGTGGGATATTTCGGAAGGTTTCCAAGCTTTCAAAATTGCATCTATTCCATGAGAAGACAACAAACATGCTGATAGGTTGGTAGCAATTGGAGTTTAGTTTGATGTTCTAAAAGGGATAAAAGAGGATATGAAAAAGAAACATCTCAAGGTGATTATAATGCCCTCCATACCAGATAATATCACTAATATCACTTTTTCTAGTGATAAAAAATATCACTTTTTCTATAAGAAGTTGAGTTTTCTTCTAAGAATCAGTCCAAACTATAACAGTAATATGGAGGGCAGATTACCCATTTGAAATCCAACAAGATTCTTAAAGTCATAGTTACTCTTGAGAGTATATTCAATGAGGATGACCAGCTAAACAAAGAGAAGGTAAGCATGTATTCCAAGAAAGAGAACTATGATAATGTATAAATCTTTAAAGATCAGCTACTTACACTTAGAAAAGTATGTACTAGTCAAGAGAAGCATGCTTTCATTGAGTTATATAAGTATTTTTTTGATGTCTTTTCATGGGAGTATAGAAATTCAAAGGGTTTTGATCCACACCTAGCTCAAAACACCATAGATATAGATGAGAGTGAAAAAAATATTAATAAAAAACAAAGTCTAGTCAATCCTAAGATTGAACCCCTCAGGAAGAAAGAACTCACTAAGTTGATTGAGTCCAAAATAATTTTCCCCATTAAGCATTCATCTTGGTTGGAAAACTTAGTCCCTATTAGGAATAAAAATGGAGAGATCAAGTTCTGTGTTTATTTTTAGGGACTTGAATATATTTTCCTTGAAGGATCATTATCCCCTCCCTTCCATGGAATAAATCTTGCAAGTTATGGTAGGTAGTGAAAGGTTTTCTCTCCTTGATGGGTATTTAGAGTACAATAAAAATTTGGTGAAGGAAAGTGACCAATATAAGACAACCTTTAATACTAAATGTGATATATATTATTATATTAAAATAACTTTTAGATTATCTAATGATAGAGCTACATTTCAATGTGGAATGGATATGGCTTTTCAAGGACTAATCAATGACATTGTGTTGGTGTATCTTGATGATATAATTTTTTTCTCCAAGGATGAAAAGGATCATTTGAATCACATAAGGAATTTTTTTGAAAGGTGTATATATTTTGGGATCTCCCTAAACCCAAATAAATTTGTGTTTTCTATCCATGAAGGCAAACTCTTAGGACACATTGTCTTCAAGAAGGGCTTATCCGTAGATCTTGAAAGGGTGAGCGCCATCTTAGCATTATCTTTGCCTAAACACAAGAAAGGTTTGAAAATTTTATTTAGGAAAATAAATTTCATAAGGAGATTCATTATTTATTTTTATAACTTGTTCAAGCCTCTAACCTCCATGATAAGTAAGGATGAAGTGTTCACTTGGAAAAGGAGGAAATAACATTTTGAAGAGATCAAACAAGCCATTGCCCAAGCTCCTGCTATTGTAAGTCATAATTTCTCCAAAGATTTAAATTTATATACCTTTGGGAATGAATATTTAATAGTTTCCATGATTACTCAAATAAATGATAAAAATTTAGAGCAACCTATTGCCTTCTTTAATCAAGGTTTAGAAGGCTATGAGGTAAGATACACCTATGTTGAGAAGCAAGTACGTTCAGTTATTAGGAGACTAAGGAAATTTAGGCATATGTTATGTAATAAAAATATTAACATATTTTTACCTCATCCTAGTGTAAAATAATTTATATTGAGTATATATTTTAATAAGAAGAGGGAAGGTTGGATCACAAAAGTGATGGAATATGATGTGGAAATCAAGATAACTAAGCCAGTGAAAGGAAAAGGGTTATGTGAGCATCTTGCTTCAGACTTGAAGAAGAAAAAGGAGGTTTTTTTGGTACTTCATGATGACATTATGATATCTACATATTCACCCATCAGGAGTTGGACAAAATATATGACTAATTTCCTTCAAACTGATGAGTGTCCACAAGGTTTTGATAGAGCTAGAAGAAGGTATTTTAAATTGCAATCCATTCCTCATGTACTTGTTGATGGATTAATATTTATGAAATATATTTTTAGGTGTGTTATTGAGGTATACTAACTTTGATAAGATTGAAAAATTACTATTTGAGTTTCATGATAGACTAGTTGGTGGTCACTTTGCTCTAAGAACGACATCTGCTAAGATTATGAGGGTTGGATACTTTTAGCCTAGCTTGTTTAAGGACACCAATGCTTGGGTAATAAAATGCCATAAATGTGATATTTTTTATGTAAAATAAAATCTTTCTACCTTGCCTTTTCATCTAATCCAATTTAAGCAACTCTTCATGAAATGGGGTTTGGATTTCATAGGCCTAATCAATCCACCTTCTAGTGATGGTCACAAGTGGGTGTTGACTACTATAGATTACTTTAAAATATGGGTAGAGGATATATACCTTATAGAGGAAAATTAAACTTAGTTTTAGACTTATATGAAGGTATAATAACAAGGTTTAGATCTCCTTTGATAATAATTTTAGATAATGCATTGGCTTTTCTTGAAACAAGGACAAGTGAATGGGCTTTGAAGCATGGCATCTATCTTAGCACCTCTCCCAACTATTATCCCCAATTTAATGGAATAGATAAGTCCAAAAACAATAATCTAATCAAGATCATAAAGAAGACAATGGAGGAGAACCAAAGGACATGGCATTCCAATTTGAAGATAACCCTTTAGGTTGATAGGATTACCCAAAAGAGAGTAATTGGAAACTCACCATACACACTTGTTTATGGGAGAGAAGCTAGACCACCCATTTCACTTGAGGTACCAGCCTTAGACCTCACCTATCAGCTATGATTTTTGGAGAATTAAATCATGAAAGCTAGGTAATGTGAGTTGATGGAGATTGATGAGATAAGAGATCAAGTTATGTTAACTATGAGATCTCACCAATAACAAACCAAGAGATACTTTGATAATAAATCCATGACAATAAGTTTAAATGAGGGAGACATTGTCCTAAAGTGGGATGAAGATAGAGCTAAACTTGGAAGACACATAAAGTTTAATGCTTTGTGGAGTGGCCCATATGTAATCACACCATGCAAGCAACATGATGCTTTCTAACTCTAAAGGTTAGATGGAGAGGAGATTCATATCCCAATAAATGGGATATATCTCAAACATTGTTACTAATGTTCTCCTCTCTCCTTGTATATATTTTTTTGCTTTCCTTATGATCCCTAAGTGCCTATGCACATGTGTGAGTTTAGTCTTTTGTCTTGCCTTATTTTGTGTCATGCTTTGTTGGTGTGGTGTGTTTGTTTTGGAAAACTCCTTGCTATTTTATCCAAGAATACACTAAATCTATTTGCCATTGGTATCATAAGGCTACTGATCCTTAGTATAGCAGGCATACTACCACTATGAATTACCATTTTATTGACCAAGTTTGACTTTTAGTCAAAATTGGGCACCCCTAGGCAAATTTTTTGATTTTAAACATTTGAAAGGGTCATAATATGTTTTCATAGGAATTTTTACTTGATATATGATGTCATTTAAGGTCATCTTGGTTTTAGTCTTAGTCACATTAATCAAATTATCCATTTGGGGTCATTTTATGTGATTTTGGGGATCACTAATGTATTTGGCATGATTATCAAAGTGATTAGGATTATTATTTTCATTTAAAACATCTAATAGGTCAATTTAGATGTTATACATGATAGTTAAATCAGATCCTTGCAATCTCCCTAATTGAAATTATAGAAATTAGTTGAAAAAGAGAAAAAAAATGGCACTTGTATGACATATTGGGAAGTGTGACATGGGGTAAAGATAATGGGGTGTCTTATAATCATTATAAAACTCACCTATATTCCTTTTTTAATTTGTAATAATCATTTGGATACCAAAACCATTCTACACATTTCTTGCTCTTTTTGGTAGACTAGAGTGACCCTCAAGTTTTTGGTCAGTTTGAGAAGCATAGGTAGTTTTAGACAAAATAATTTTTATAGGTTGTTTTAAACTCAAATATATTAATTTTAATATAAGTATCTTGATAAATTATGAATTATAATCTATGAAAAATCACTAACAATTTGACTGTGTAGATTTGATAGCTATTTGGTATACCCTATAGGTTTTGCTCAATTTCTACCAAATATATTTGAAAAAATTTCTATTGTTGGATATAGAGGATTTTGGATTAATTATCAGATGTTATCCATTATTTTTTCATTATTCATGATTTTTGGATGAGAAAAAATGGTCTATCATGCAAGCAGATACCACCAGGTGTAGTTCTAGCTAATATGTCTCTTGCTTGCTGAGTTTTTCCCTTATAGAGGTTTCATACAACTAGGAAGGAGTGTATCTTATGTAAATAGGTAATATAAATACCTTTCCTCATGTTTTTATCTCACCATGGCATTCTATGATTATCTTGCAAGCTTGTCTTGCTCCATTTGCCAACTTCATGTCTAGTTTCAACTGAATTCTATGCATAAGCTTGTTCATTCTATGTATGAAAGTGGTAATGGAGGTGTTTTGTATTTTCCAAGGATTTATGAGTTGAATGAGGTCCATTTTAATTTTTTTAGAGTTAAAATTTTGACTATATGCTCATATACCATGCTAAATAGCCATTTGGTGTTCCTGTCTGCTCTTTCTCACATATGTGTAGGTGTTTCAATATTGTAAAAGGTGTTTTGAATATGGTTCCAAGTTTTAAAGGATGTATACCACATGTTTTAATATTTATTGATGCATTTTGGTGGTTTTTAGCTAGTTCACCACCATGTTTACCATAACTCCATGCTCTACCCACATATTTTACCCAAAACATGCACTTATAGGCTCCTTAATGATGTCATCCTAAGGTGAATGACATGGTAATGATTTCAATAATTTTATGGATGAAGGATGAACATATGTTTTGGATATTATTATAAGGATTTTGAGTTGATTCTTGTTCTTTATTTCACATATTCCTAAGTAAATTGCCTACTCAGTCATATACTCACCTCCAAGAGGGCTTAACAAGGCGCTGAGATGTTCTATTGAGTGTCAATGCATGTAATGAGACCATATTTAGAACCCTTTAATATTGAAGAGACAATGTAAAATTTGTGTGAAGCGTTATAATGACAAATAAGTTATGAGGAGTCTTCCTAAAGTGATGATTGAGTATTTTGGGAATCAATCCTTATTTTTAGCAAATAGAGGCCCAAGAGCTTTTTCAAAATGGTATATAATATGGTTGAGGTAACTTTTGGATCAAATAAGTTGATAAGTATCTTAGCCCTTAGTATGGATAAGGACTATTCCAGAATGGGATTAGGATAATTGGTGAGGAGTGGTTTTTTAAGGTCCTAAAAGTGCTTATAAACACACTAAATTCAAGCAATAATGTCTATAGACCAAGAGCCTAGACGGATCACTCAACCAAAGTTTCAAACCTATTATGGAATCATGTTAAGGTGCTCAAAAATAGCTTGAAAGATTGTTTGGATGCAAGATATCATCAAAAATAATAAATTAGTGTTATTTTTTCCTTCTATACACTTTCCTTTCTATACACTATAGCAATAAGGACCTATAATAGTTAGACAAGAGGTGCCTCAGTCCAACCAAGAAGAACAAACTGTAGACACCGCAAACGTGTCTGCACCTTGGTCCTCCCCCTTGTTCGCCTTAAACCCCTATCCTAACCCTTGACCTTGGCCCCCTTTCCACCCTACCCTTGCCACCTTGGATCCTCCCTTGAATCCCTCCACCTTCCCCCTAGCATTTATTAGGCCAAATCTCTTCATTATCTTCCCCCCGCGCCCATTTTGGCATCCTCGTGACCGTTCTTCCCACACCCCCTCGCTCGGCAACGTGCAAGAATGGGCAGAGGCTATTTTTAGCCTCTGTCCCCATTCTGCGACCGCCGACGTCGGCGACCCTTCAGCCGACGTCGGCGAAACTGCCGGCGTCGGCATCCTTCATTACCCTTTTCTGCATCCGTTGCAGCCCCCTGGACCCTGGAGCTCGCAAACAGATCTCTCTTGGTGTTTTGGCATTCGTCTTGTCTCCGTTTGGACCTCGTGCAACAACAGTAACAGGTGCAAAGGTTCTTCATCAGAGTTCTCTTCTTGCAGAATCCTCTGCAGCTTCAACAACAACTTCTTCAACTCTTCATTCAGCAAGCAAAAAGGTAAGCAAGTCTGTTAATTGATTCTGTTCTTTAAGTTTTCAGTTATCTGCTATTCCTATTCCCTCCATCCTTCCCCCTGAGAGGCTGAAAAGGCTTCTCAGGACCTGTCCTCTGTCCATCCTCCTCTCACATTGTCCCACTCTTCATACCAATCCCAGACAACTCCTTCATCCCCCTTTTGCCAACAAAGACCCTGTACAGGGCAAGATCACTCCACAGTCCATTCAGACCCGTCCCCAAACTCTGTCTCGACCCTCTTAGCATCCCAGACCTATCCACAGTCCAGAACACATCCCAGACCCGACCACAGGCCATTACCCCGACCGACGCCGGTCACTTCCCCAACCGACGTCGGCAGGATAACCGACGTCGACAGACCTCATAACCGACGCCGGCAGAATTTCCGACCTCGGCGACTGTCATCAGCCTGACTACTCCTTTCAGGTAATCATTGGTATTTTCTTTCATTTCTAATCTGTTTATCACTTCTATATTCTGGCATCTTATATTTGCTTAGTCTTTATCTGTCTGTTATCTGTGGGTTGACCTCCCTTTGAGGAAGTTTTTACACTTCCGGGAACAAGCTTTCGCTTGGCAACCCACTGCCTATCTATCTAACATCCTCTTGTCCAAGTTTCTTTTCGTTGCAGGTGTCATTCCTCCACAGCCAAAGAGGGGTGCTCACAAGCGTCTGGATTATGGTGCGCAGTCTACATCCAGGTACTTCCCATGCCTTGTCCATTACTTTTTTAGTTTCTTCTTTCTCTTAGATCTAAAAGTGAATTAGCTCAAGAAACATATCTGGCACGCCCGGTGGGACCCTAGGTTCCTCCTGGGTTCCTTTTTCTTCATTCATTTAGGAGCATTAGGTTCTTACCTTTTCTCCTCTTTCTCTTCTTCTCAATGACACTATAAGCAGGACTAAAATGAATCTTTCTTCCTTGCATTTCTAGACTAGTCTAAACATCATACTCTCGACCCTTTCTCAAAACTTGTCTTCATCACAACATCACATTTCAACTTGGGCATTAAAATGTATTGCACTTTCATTTCTGCTTGTGCTTGCATTAGTCCACATCTAGTAACTTAGACGCATATTGAATGAACCGTAGACACTTGATGTTACACTACCAGACCACATGCACTAAACAAACATAAAACTTACTTGAGACAAGGCCCGACTAGGATTTCATCCCCCAGCGGATACCTTACCTGTCCCGGTGACCCTACTTGGATTTCATCACCAAGGGGGAAGCCCACTCCGTTCTCTGGCGGAGGATAAACTCTAGGCGAGGTATATCTTGGCTAAGCGAGACCAGCTAACCACTGGAATCGTGAAGTGAGGGGAGCTTGCTCCTTAGCACCAGGCCATGTACCAGACCCTAACATAGATCTTTGAGCACCTAAAACAACCCTCGAAACCATCTTTAGACCGCCTTCTTCTAGGACCCATTTTTCAGCCAATCTCCCCAAACATCCATCTAAGGCATAAGCCACAATTTCTAAGGTTAATTCCTAGGATTTATTGCTTAGGCTTGTCTGTCTCTCTCTATTTTCCTCTTCTCATCTGATTGTTTGAGTGAGTGAGGATGCTTTCTTCATTGTTTTCCAAGAACCTTTTGGTTCTCTGGAAGACACAGTCACCGACATCGGTTCTGCCACTGACGTCGGCCTTCCCCTGTCACCGACATCGGTTCTGCTATCGACGTCGGCTTCATCTGTTACCGGCATCGGTTATCTGACCGACGTTGGTCTCTGTCACTGTCTTTTTTTCTTCAAAACTAGCAGCCTGAAATCTGTCCTTTCTCTGTCAAAAACTCCATTCTGGTTTTCTGAGACTGCAAAAACATAGTTTCTGGAACCAGGACTCTCTTCTTAACCACTTTAGCCAACAGCCACTTCCGTCTATCCTATCTCTAACCAGTCCTATCATGGAGTTCCACTCAGAGACTGAAAGAACTCCTACAGGACCGACCCCGACCCCGACCCCGACTCAAATTCCCATCATCCCTAAAGGGGACCAAGATTTTGAGAGATTCTTGGACCTCAATACCGCAGCCCTCCAAAACTATCTCGCAAGAAACCCAACGCGAGACCTTTTGGGTGACATGGAGACGACATCCACACCATTCACCACCCAACCCTTTATGACTCAGCCTTTCACCTCGACTATTAACCTAATCATGGCCAATATGCAAAGTTTGGCCTCCCCGTCTATTTTTAGACCGACCTCCATCGAGGTTCCATTACCCCCTCAACTACCTACAATTCAACCAAGTTCTACATCATATCAAAACTTGATTGCCTCGACCCCTCACACTCTTGCGCCCACAAATATAGGAGTGCCAACCTATCTTTCTACCAGTGCCACCATTCAACCACCTTTGGCAGTGCCCAGTCAACCTATACCTTCGACCTTCATAACGGAACCACCTCTAGCCTCCACTTCCGCCCCTGCGACTAGTCATCCGTACATTGTACAACCGACTATGTCGCACACCTCCTCTAACCTCTTCCAAGTGCCTTACAACTTAGGGGGTGCTCAACTCACCAATCCGTCAGTAGATCTTATCAAGATGCTGATGGATAAAATGTCCAGTCTCGAGGCCTCCATTTTTGGTTTAAGCAATACTTTGTCATATGAACAAATTTGCAATGAGCCCATCCATCCTTCCATCCCTATTCGACCATACCCTAACCATTGGGAGCTTCCTAAATTCACTCACTTTCAGAGTAAGGAAGACCCACAACAACATCTACGGGCATTTAGACATGCCTGTTATCTTATCGCCCACGACGATGCATTACTTCTACGCACGTTCCCTATGTCCCTTTCTGGCCCTGCCCTTGACTGGTATGGCTCTCTTACCAGACATTCTATCTTTTCATTCATCCAACTCGCCCAATTATTTCTTGACCATTTCTCTATTAACATTACTAAACAAGTCTCTATCCAAGACCTCTACTCCATCAGACAATTTGACGACGAATCTATTGTCGATTTTGTCGCTCGTTGGAGAGGCTTGATTAACCAGCTCTCCTTCTCTTTACCTCAACCCGAGCTCATCGAGCTCTTCTCTCGAGCATGTGCCAGACACATCTCTTCTACCTTGCGGATTCAGACATTTCATACTTTTGACGAAGCTTTCATCATGGCTCGAAAGCTTGAACTCCGTGCCCTTGAAGAAGATAAGGTCAAATTGCGTAATACCAACGCAAAATCTACTGACCATTCTTCTTCCAGACCTTCTTCTTCTGCCAACTCCAAGTCTAAAGGAGTGGCCAACATTGTGGTCATTAGATCACCATCCTCAACAACAACGAATTATTCCCAACCATCGACATCTTCCAGCATTACCAAACAATTCCAACAACGGTACATTCAGCGCTCTTACACTCCACTTGGAGAACCATACGCTTCCGTTTTGGAAAAACTTCTCAAGCAGGGGGTCCTCAATCTCCCTCCAATCCAACCACCTCAATTTGACCCTTCAAAGGCCATCCCTACATGGTATAGGGAGGCTAACTTCTGTCCCTTTCATCGCGTCCAAGGCCATGACATCGACAACTGCCGAACTTTCAAAAACATCGTCCAAGACATGATCAACAAGGGGGATCTTATTTTAGATAACCCGAACGCCCCACCTAACCAACATATTGACATCTTCAAACAACCAATTCCGAATCATCTGCCTACTCAAAACAACGTCCAGACTTCAACCAATGACCCTCAAGACCATGACATTCACATGATTAGCACTATCTTGCCTCTTGTCCTTGACCAACCTCTTCCATTAAAGGATGAGGAACCTCCTTCTCCTACTAGTCCTCCATCTACCTCTCTTGTATTGGAGGACGCTTTGACCACATCAACGCCATTAAGCCCACCTTCATCTGAAGACCCTACCTTACCTACTCCTCAACTACAAGTAGAAGGCACGATCATCCATGCCCTCTGCCCACTTGAGGAGCCAGACTCTCTTATTTCTTCTCCACCAAGAGAAGAACCAGTCTCTCCACCCATTTCAATCGAGGAAGACCCAGTCGTGGTTTCCTCTTGCCCTTTGTCTGAGATTGTTACATCTCACTCACCTTCATCCACATCCAAACCCAAACCCACATGTAACCTCACCTCGCACAACGGTGGCCCTCGACCCAAACACATGAAAGCTACTAGACCACACCGGAGAACTCCTCCCCCACCTTCGTCATTACCTTCAATCTTGGGCCCGCATCCATCCACTTTAATAGGAGTGCTTCCCACTCCCATCCTTTACAGAGGCACATCGCCTCCATTACATCCTCATCCCATCAGACATACATCTCATCCGAACTCTCGACCTATGTCTCTTTCACCTCCCGAACCAACGTCACCAACCCTCACTGCAATAAAGCATCTAGACCCGTTAGCAGGTTCATATGTCTTGCTCTTACGGCACTTGTTGCAGTCATCTCATATTGACCTCCCACCTCTTAGACAATATCAATCTCTTGGACCTAAACCACCATGGTTCGATGACACTCGCATTTGTGCATATCATCGCACGCCTGGGCACGACACGGATCATTATCATGCCCTCAAGGTCGCCATTCGCCAATGTCTTGGGAATGACACCCTTCTTCTCGACCACGTTATCAACAAACTCTCAACACCACCCCACTCATCAACTCTCGGATTAAGACCATCTTGGTTCGACAACTCCACATTCTGCCATTATCATCACACTCCGGGACATGACACTGAGCGTTGTTGCACTCTTAAAGCTATCATTCGTCAGCACCAGAAAAAGGATTCCCTTCTCATCAAGGGTCCTCTTGACCACCTTTTCGACAAAACATCAACCTCGACTCATGCCTCTCCAACCTCATCACCTAAATCAGGATCTCCACGCCAGACTGTGGTCCCTTTGCCGCCTTTGACCCCCTTATTTGACATTAACACCGTCCATCTGACCACTAAACCTCAACCGACCTTAACCAACCTTTCAAACATTCTCCCTACCCGCTGGGGGAATTCATCCTTTATTCAAACCTCGACCAACTGTTCAACCCAGTCTCTACCACATATCAATCACTCATTTTATCTTAAAACCCAACCAAGTATCCACCGACCCAACCCCGGACCAATTATTCGACTAGTCTCAACCAAACTTCAACCAAATATCAATCACCCTGACCTCTCGACCAAACATTCAACCTTTCTCAACCAACCAACGACAATGTCAACCAACTTCACATCCACCATCAACATCTGACCAATCTAGAAAGAGGCAAATGGGGCAAGTCCGCTCCTAATTGACTCAGACCTTAACACACTAGCATGGCCCAGGTCTTATTAGACCTTAAACCCCTTTTTATGTCTTGCATCTTCGACCTTTCTTCTGTTAGTCGAGTACTCGTCTACTTGACACGTAACTTGAGCTCGTCCCTTGAGCAATCCTTGTCCTCTTAATCCTCATCCCTTTCAACCCTATTTCCCTTTAACAAGTCCTCTACAACCCTTTTATGATGCATGGATGCTTTGTCCTAATAAAAGGGGAGTCCTTGAACTTTTACAGCCTTGTCCATGACTCTAATCAAATCAAAAAATATATCAAGATGTCAAAACATATCCATGGTCACAAAATCAAGTCAAAATCAAAAAGACAGACTGCTCCCTCGAAGGACAGCTGTACTATCATTGCTGTATTACTAGACTGATCCCTCGAAGGACAGCTAGGCCAACTTATCAAACATTATTAAGCAAAAATATAGACCACTCCCTCGAAGGATGGCTATGACTAAATCTTGCTACAAACAGCGCCTTTCTTAGAAGCTTCCCGCATTGATCAGCTTCGCAACATGACCACTACATCAAAAGACATCTCTATGTAGGCTTCCCACATCGATCAGCCTGCGCAAAAAAAAAAAAAAAAAAAAAAAATGGGTCATGGACTTGGCTTGTAGTTATCTCAGGGTCTCCTATAAAAGGGGCAAGGTTATTCCTACTCTTAAACTGGGTTACCCTATCCTCTTCCTCTCACTGCTCAAGGGACTTCGAGCTCACTTTAATGTCAAAGTGATTCGATTACCGTTCTAACACAACACTGGTCAACGACGTAATGCATGAACGGGGCTTTTGTTCTAATAACCCCTATCTATGCTTCCTTTCTGGTCCTTGTCAATGAAAGAGCGATTTGCCTTTCATCTTTTCTCTTCACTTTGGTCACATTTAACCACATCAATTAGTGACTCATCTCACGCCCAGCCATTTTCATCATTTTCAGCTGACATCATCCTAGACCATTTCACATAGTTTCTATGGACACTAGTACACATGGAAACTACCGACTAGACCTAATTTATGTTAAGCATAAACCAATACTTGCTGAAGCATAAATCGACTTCTATTCATTTTTAGCATATATCCATCGTGACTATGGAAACTTGCTAGGGATGAAAGACTCTCGACCAATTCTATAGAATACACCATCTGTAACATCATTTTATCCTCGTCTTACCCTCGTCATTTCAACACATGACCAATCTCATCATCGACCAATCTTCTCAATTTGTCTGAACTACATTGGTCTGAGGCCCTATGACCAGGGCTATGTAGGTAGCACTCAGATAACACATCCTCTGAGGTTAGCTCGACCACCCCCATTTGTTCATCTCTTTGATGAACAAACCTTCTCTTCTGCGACCTTGACCTTGACCTTGACCAAGACCAATCATTCTCTTTAACCAAGACCAATCATTTTCTTTGACCAAGACCAATCAATCCCTCTAACCCTCCCTCCCTTTTAGGGAGAACTACATCGGCCTGAGGCCCTTCACACAGGGGTTATGTAGGCAGCACTCAGTTGACATGGGGTCTTCTGGGGATAGCTCAGCCGCATCCTTTCGTCCATCCATCCTCTTGACCAATGACCATCCTTCGATCTTTAACCACTTCCAAGACAATGTTACCTTGGTTGTTTTTGCGTGTGTGCTACCTCACGGCTGGTTAGCAGAATTGTCTGCAGACTATTTTTGACCCTTCGCAAGTATAGGATCGCGAGCCAGTTGATCCCTACTACTTGTGGCTTTTTCGTGTTTTTGGGAGCACTTCCTGAGCCCTGGATACCTGGAACACGATGACCATTTGGAGCTTTAGCTTAAATTGAGTGACCCGATCAGTAGATGACTAAATGCTGGGGCCCGGTTACTTCAATTTTGTCACTCCTTGACCCTCGACATGCGACAATTTGACCCGACCATCCCGTGACGTGGTACACACGCAATCACGACTTTTGCAGCGTTTTCACTCACTTTTCATCTTTCTCATCCACCTTTTGTCAAATTGACACTCGATCTTCGGTTCCCTTCTCTCGACTATTGCTTTGAGGGGGGAACACCTCATCCCTTTTTTGGGGCAACCAACTCCTATTTTTGTCTTGCAGTTTGTCTAAAACAACCAACAAGACAAAAAGGGGCAAATGTAGACACCGCAAATGTGTCTGCACCTTGGTCCTCCCCCTTGTTCGCCTTAAACCCCTATCCTAACCCTTGACCTTGGCCCCCTTTCCACCCTACCCTTACCACCTTGGATCCTCCCTTGAATCCCTCCACCTTCCCCTTAGCATTTATTAGGCCAAATCTCTTCATTATCTTCCGCCCGCGCCCATTTTGGCATCCTCATGACCGTTCTTCCCACACCCCCTCACTTGGCAGCGTGCAAGAATGGGTAGAGGCTATTTTTAGCCTCTGTCCCCATTCTACGACCGCTGACGTCGGTGACCCTTCGGCCGACGTCGGCGAAACTGCCGGCGTCAGCATCCTTCATTACCCTTTTCTGCATCCGTTGCAGCCCCCTGGACCCTGGAGCTCGCAAACAGATCTCTCTTGGTGTTTTGGCATTCGTCTTGTCTCCGTTTGGACCTCGTGCAACAACAGTAATAGGTGCAAAGGTTCTTCATCAGAGTTCTCTTCTTGCAGAATCCTCTGTGGCTTCAACAACAGCTTCTTCAACTCTTCATTCAACAAGCAAAAAGGTAAGCAAGTCTGTTAATTGATTCTATTCTTTAAGTTTTCAGTTATCTGCTATTCCTATTCCCTCCATCCTTCCCCCTGAGAGGCTGAAAAGCCTTCTCAAGACCTGTCCTCTGTCCATCCTCCTCTCACATTGTCCCACTCTTCATACCAATCCCAGACAACTCCCTCATCCCCCTTTTGCCAACAAAGACCCTGTACAGGGCAAGATCACTCCACAGTCCATTCAGACCCATCCCCAAACTCTGTCTCGACCCTCTTAGCATCCTGGACCTGTCCACAGTCCAGAACACATCCCAGACCCGACCACAGGCCATTACCCCGACCGACGCCGGTCACTTCCCCAATCAACGTCGGCAGGATAACCGACATCGGTAGACCTCATAACCGACGCCGACAGAATTTCCGACCTCGGCGACTGTCATCAGCCTGACTACTCCTTTCAGGTAATCATTGGTATTTTCTTTCATTTCTAATCTGTTTATCACTTCTATATTCTGGCATCTTATATTTGCTTAGTCTTTATCTGTCTGTTATCTGTGGGTTGACCTCCCTTTGAGGAAGTTTTTACACTTTCAGGAACAAGCTTTCGCTTGGCAACCCACTGCCTATCTATCTAACATCCTCTTGTCCAAGTTTCTTTTTGTTGCAGGTGTCATTCCTCCACAGCCAAAGAGGGGTGCTCACAAGCGTCTGGATTACGGTGCGCAGTCTACATCCAGGTACTTCCCATGCCTTGTCCATTACTTTTTTAGTTTCTTCTTTCTCTTAGATCTAAAAGCGAATTAGCTCAAGAAACACAAACTTAGTAAGGAGTCCAAGAGCATATATGATTAATAAAACACATGATAGGTAATTAAATAGTTCTTATGACTCTAAAGGAGGTTTGTAACATCATAAACAACTAACAAAGCCCTATATACACCTATAGGTGGGGTTGTAGGTAGATTACTCAAGCTAGAAGGTGTTTTGAAAATTGACACAAGATGATGTTTTAAAAGGCTCCTAAGGAATTGGTGTTGTTTAGATAGGTATAGTATGACTCCTATATGAACTTAATGGACCTTATCACATCATAAACAAGTTCTAAGGAACCCTAATGCACCTACAAGAAGTTTTGTTTCAGTTAACAAGGTATGTATACAATGATCTCATTTGAGGCCTATTTGGTGTTTCAAGACCTTCAAGGCTAAGTCACTAGTATGAATATGAAACTAGGTTGTCTATATGATTCATAAATATATTCAAAACATCATGATCAAGCCTTATAGATAATATGCATCTACAGGAAAAAGGTCTTAGTTAAGGGTAAAATAAGAGTCAGCTAAAGCAAGGTCTATCTCATTTAGTGAGCAGTGATCAAAGGGAATATCATTCTTGATGATAGAGAGGTAAAAATCTAAGGTAAAATGATTTTTAAGACTATCATATGACCTTGATAGATCATATTAAAAAAGGGAAAGCATGGAACAAACAAAGGAACATCTAAAACAAGTCACCTACAAGAAGGAACCAAATTTAGGTGATTTAGAGTGCACTAACATAGTGAATGAAGTTTAGTCAAGGAAATGGATATGAAAAATTATCTAGATTAACATTAAATTTATGTCATTATACCCTTCCCAAGAAGAAGCCAAGCTTACATAGGGTCTCAAACCCCTATTTTGACTTACAATAGAGTCTAGGCAAGCAAGGGCTAAAATGGAACGTGGGCTATCTAGGGGTGAAAAGGAGGTTGAAATTCACAAGAAATAATTCATGATGAGTCAAGTGAATTTTATATATACTTTAATAATCTTAAAACATGTTAAATCACTTTTTTTTCTTGGACAAACCCATCAGTCTATATAGGTGACTACGAGGCACCCTTGCCAAATGAACAAACATGAAGAATCATGTAGAAGGGTTTTGAATGGATTGAAAAGATACATAAGCATGAATTGGTCATGAAATTTTTTTTTATACAGCCTATAAGTGTATAATTATTTTAGATAGGTCATCCACGAGTGGATTTGGATTAAAATGTAAGAAAATAGGGTTTTTTAATCCCTTTTTTAGACAAATTTAGTTAGTTAGGTGCCTAAATGAGGGATTATGACCTTTATATTTTTAAAAAATCCTCATTATTACATTATAAAATTCAAAATACTTTCATTTTGACATGGGGATGATGGATATATCTCTTTATTTTGTCTCAGAGATCAACCACTCATGAAAATTAGAACTTTGTAAAAGTAGGTAATGGGTGCCAAAATGAGTAAAGGACTTAATATGAGGCCTTAGGATATTCAAGGAAAATTATGGGATGTTTATTTAATATGTATATATTCTTATTAACACTTAAATAAGCTATAACCCTTTAGGATGCCCTAATTATCCATGCATATAGTCTAATTAGGCAGGTTCCCACTAGACTATTGGCAAAAGAGATGAAAGGAGTGTTTAAGGGGTTGTGTGATATCTTTTTGAGTATTAATGAGTTGTTAAAATACATAATAAAAAACCATAATAATGTTGGAGTAGTCTGAGTGGTCCAAATAAGTAGGGGTGTGCCAAGCCCATTAGGCCTTAAGGATACTTGAAGTCAAGTGGGGGTCTACATTTCATTTATAGTCCTTGATGAGATATTCATCTGATTGGGGAATGATTATGGAGTGTTTTCAAACATGTATTAGCCTTTTTATGTAGATAACCTTGTAGGATGATTGTTTTTTACCTAAAAATAGCTCAGGCATGCTAGAAAGTTGAGAAACAAGATCTATAGGTCAACTTATAAAGTTCATATCTTTTTTAAGGCTCTAAATGAGGAAAAAATGGGTTTTGGGGAGTTAGAGAGGGTCATAAAAAATTAATTTGTTTCATTATTTGGAAATTTTAATGTGCCATGTGTATGAATAATTGTTAAGAACAAAAATAGTCTAAAACCCTTAAAAGAGCTTGATGGAGAAAACAAGCACAGAGAGCTATTCAAATGGCATAGTTTGGAAATTAAACCCATTATATAATGGATAATAATCACTTATGCTCTCACCCATGCAAATAATGTGTATGTAACTATACATAGATAATGCCAAATAGTGTATTTCTCACCATTTTCTTAGTTTTGTAGGTTCTAGGAGGTTTGATAAGATTAAATAAAGTTTAAAGGGAGGATAAATACCTATTATAATTAAATATGGTAGTTTTATCCTATAAATAAATTTATAAGTGTCCTAACTAGAGATCCTTTTTAGCTAGTCAAAACTAGCATAATGAGCATAATCGTGAAAAGTCTAGAAAACTCAAATAGATGTATTTTTAAGGTGAATTTAATAAATATAAGTCCATGAATAATATTCAAATTTTTCATTCACTCACTCTAATGTATTTTCATGGGAAACTAAAAACTTATTTGAGGTCAAGTGTTAGGGGTAACTGAAACAAGGAGTTTTAGGACTGCACATAATGATTACTTCATTCTAAGAATTTCCAATAGAGTAGGAATGAAACCAATGAATTTAGTTTAATAAATTAATACCTTAAATCTTATCCCAATCATAATACCTATCCATAGTTAGTGGTGTGACATTAAAATAGGTGCAAATAATGAAAGTAGTTTTATATGCCAAAATAAGGAGTTTTGTGCAACTTTTCATCAGTTTCATGAGTTGTATGGATAATTGGACTGCCTAAAATTGTATGGTTCACATAATTAATATTTATCATTCAAATTTTAACTCATTTTTCCAAGTTGACACATGTCCAAGTGACCTTTGGACTTCCTTTGCTTTGTCTCTCTCTCAAAAGCTATAAATATGGACTTTTTTGCTTCTTTTTCAAAGCCTCCATTGGTTTATGGTGAAAACCTATAAAATTTTGTAATTTAAGGAATATTTAATAAATAAAAAAGTGCTTTTCCTACTTAAATGTTTTGAAATTGAGTGTTAGTGCAATCTTGTTTTCCTTGTCTAGTAGAATATTTTCTTTTCTAGCATGTTATCCTTGATTGTCTACCAAGTGTGCAAAAAGGGTGTTGTTACAGGTCTTTGTTAGTATTATTTTATAATTTTATAGGTTTATTATAAGTGTTTTATTAATTTATTCCCTTAGGTAATCATCCATTACTCTCCTAAGTATCAAATACCTTCTTGAATCTAACATATGAAACATTGATGTGACAATGCATTTTAAGTTGTGAGTTTTATGCGAGAGAGACTTGGTTTGTATTTAAGTAGTAAATATTAAATAAAATATGAGGATATTAAACATTGGTGAATCACCATTTTTTTTTCTTAGTTGTTTTATTAACCCTTTTCATCCACAAGTTGATAGGTACGGAAGTGCTTCAAAGAGTGCATCAAGGGAACTAGCCCTTCTAGAGATTCATCTCTCAACGTTATCACCAACAACAAGAAGGATGTTTCCATTATGTCACTTGGATGAGGATATATATGCATCTATTCATGGTTAAAAATCCAAGTTTCAATATTATGGAAAGAAATAAAGCTTGTGGACCACACTAAATGAAACCTTTCAAGACAAAAACTTGAACTAGAGGTTAGATAAGAAATCCTAGACCAATATTTGTTGCATGATACTATATCAAACCAATAATAAAGAATAGTTAGGAGTCAAATGGAACCAAAATAAAACATACATAAACACATAAAATCATAGTTTATCACATTTGTTAGATTGTAATAACACATCTACAATGGGAGATTATTATTTATATGTAAAAGGTATTTAGATCAACTATATTTTGATATGAACAATTGTATACAAAATATATAACTCATACAAAACCAAAATAATAAGAAAATAAAATGATATAATTTCTTAAATGACCCATAATTTTTAGAATAAAATATTTACACATCAATACTAAAATTGTAGAACATATCAAAATTTCCTGTTAATCTTAAAAACTAAAATTATCTTCTCTTTGGGACTGGGAGGATACAAGTATAAATATTTTGGGATGTGGAAGGCCTCATATCTCAAGTGAAGTCCAATGATATATTTATAAAAATATGACTTGCATCCAAATCACATTTAAAGGATACATGTATAGTATTCAACCCAAAATAGAATTTCACAACTAAAAATACAATATATGTATGCAATGTAAATTTGGAAAAAATGTTTTGACTTAGAAAAAATAAGAAAGTACATATATAGTTATATGGGTGATGATGTGGCACTGATAGTCAAATAATATGATGGATTTATGGTTTTATGAACTAAAATACTAATTTTATTCCTTGGGGAATAAAAATAGGCTGACTTAGAGGTTATATGATTGCAAATCCTAAAAATTAGGAACCTTGAGATGATAGGGCAATGTTAATATTTATATGTGTGCTTGACACTAATCCTAATGCTAGTTAATTTTCCCCTATTTATTTGAATAATGAAATTTCTACTTCAAAATCATTATTAATGATGATAAAATTTATCAAATAAGGTTTAAAGAGTTTTATGGCCTCAACCATCAACCTTGTATTTCAACTTCTGAGCTCTTGAATTCTGCTCCTAGAGCTTTAGATCTTGTCACCCTATCCTTGGAAAAATTTATCAATTGAATTTTTTCATCATTAGTCCTATATATTGTTCCTTCAAATTCCTCCTTGAAGTTTTTTACAACTACTTAAATGAGGTTATCAAAGTTTGTCATGTTGACTAATTCACTTATAGGAGTAATCACATTAGTGGCCCTCATGTCTTTCATAAATTTTAAGGCCTCACTTTTATAATTTGATAAGTGTCCCAATCAATTATTAAATTGTGTATGCTAATTTATGGAACCATCCCTTTTTTAAATTACATAATTTAGGTACCATGCTGCATCCATACTAGACATTAAGTTAAAATAATTGAAGGCACTAGTTTTGGAGAACTAGACCAAGAAATTCAATCTTTTATTTAAATCATTCATTTGGTTCTAAATTTTAATCACCTATATTCTATTTGATTGGATTCCTACTCTAAAAACCTAGATATTATGAAAAAAAAATTACATCTTAGTCTATCTCTACTACAATATTTAGTGTGATTCCTATTTTATTTAGTACATATCTTGCATAGCTTCACTGGTTAAATCCATAAAAGAATACAAATATTTGGTATATTCATTAGGATCCCTTAGACACTTTTTGGCTTTATTTTCCAAGGGAAACAAATTTTCTATTTGAATTTAAATTCCATTTTATCCCTTGTATCTAAATTCATTGCCTTCCTCTTCCTCACCCTTTTTATGGTTATACTCTTTTTATACAACCAAGTAGAAAATATAGGTAAATCAATGACAACTAGGTTTTGACTCTCATCCCTTGTATTATACATCTATTTTTCCCATTAGGGAATAATAAGTTCCCTTATTTATTCATCTTGTGGGCTTGGGTCTATATATGTGGAAGGTGGAGGATTCATTAGAGGAGGTTTTATTTCTAGTGGTACCAATGATGCACTTATTTTTATTGGGAATTGGATAGGTGGATAGACAATTCTTTCCCATGATGAAGGCTCTCTTAATAGAGTGACTTAAACCACAAAATTGGTCAATCATGAGGTTGTATTAATAGTCATAGTGGCTGACTGTATGGGTGAATACTATGGCATAGGTATCTCTAGTTGTGTTGAATATTTTTTAAAGACTAGTGTACTTTTAGGTTTATAAGTAGAAGCTATAACCCTAGTTTGAAAATTAACTCCTTTCTTTAGATCTTTTACTTTCTTTTAAGTTGAAATAATGGTAGAGTCAATATAACTATACAAAAGAATATTTGGAACCTTTGGAATCAAATCTATTGTTGGAATATTTACATTGGTAATAGATGAAATAAGAGAAGAGACTACCTCATTTATGTTTTTTCTTTGCTCTTTCATGAGGATTTTCTGGTCCAAAGTGCCATCTAGAGTTTCTTATTATTTTAGGCCTTCAAATCTCATTTCTTTATCCTTTTCCAACTCTACTTTATCAATATTTATGGCTACCTATTCACTTATTATAGGTCATGCCCCCTTAATTATTTTTACATCTTCCTCACCTTCATCAATTAAATATTCAACTAAAGATATGACTAGTGTAGGATCTTATCCTTATGATACCTCTTAATTAATGTATTAATTTATGTTGGGGAGACAAAAATATGGCATTTATTCTATTTTTTTACCCTTGGATGAGGTCGAAGTACCCTTAGATTTTCTTTGGTAAGTGACCATCGAGGAAGTGGAAGGAAAGAGAGATGGTGAAATTACTAAAAGAACTATAGTGGTGGAAAGTATCACTATATGTGGTGGTGAAGGAATGGTTGGATGGACAATAATGGTGTAAGGAAGGGTGAATGAATTTAGGGATGTCATGGTATAAAGTGCTTGAGAAGATGGCTCCTCAATAATGGTAGTGGATGGAGGTGGACTTACCAAGGGTGCCTGAGGAGAACCAAGAGTAGATAAAATAGACATGAAATAAACCTATAAGAACATAAGGAGACTAACTTGTGTGATGTTTGTAAGTGGTGGTAGATGTGTTGTAGACAATGTGCTCTTCTACTATTCTAGAGGAAGTATAGTTTTCTCCTTTGTAGTGGCTATCCACAAAACTATAGAAGTATTATTCAAATATGTAGAGGGTAGCTAATAATGGGGAAGACCTATTAGAATTTCTCTCCTTATATGGGTATTATGATCTATTTATATGCTATAATATCCATATTATAAATATATTTCTTCTCCTATAGGAGAGAGAGGTTTGTATTTCCCTTTTGAATCTTATGGATGAGTTGGAGGCCACTAATGTCTCCATGCTCTATATTTTTTTCATCTATATCCTTATCTTATTCTTCACTATTCTTATGATTTTACTGAAGAGCTTGATAAAATATAATAGACATTTTTTTATCTTTCATCCTGGTCCATAATTTATTATAATATGATGCATTCAAAAAAACAATGTCATAATCATATTCCTAGTGACCATATGAAATGTTCATCTTATTATTTTCTTTGAGACACCTAAGGTATATCTTGATTTTCTTCCTAGGGTCCTATTGGCATAAAATATTCCACCCTATAGGATTTGGTTTAAACCTAATGTAATATTTGGGTAATATTGGAATACCTCTAGGCCTGTGGATTACCTATAGTAGAGGTAGACCTCTAGGTTTAAGGGTTAACTCCTTGAATTGACATATAAGTGCTTATCACCTACACTAATTGATTTATTGTGTGAAAATAGGTATAAATATGAATGAAGTTAAAAAATTCTAAGGAGGTTATACATGATAAGGATCTCCACAAGATCATCATACTTTTGTATTAAGCAACAAGACCTACAACACTAACTTCAAAGTCCTAAGATAATTTAACATTAGTATTTCAATATGGAGGTGATATACATGATAAAAATCAAGGTAAGTTGTCATGTCCCCTTTTTAATTGACATATTCTGAGTTCATGGTTAGCCTATTATGCGACCTTCGTAGGCTAATAGGATGGATAGAGGGTCATAATGGAGCTTGTCTTGACTTTGATTCACAAGATTTCTACATTTGATTCTCATTCAGGTTATTTCAAACATATTTGGCCAGGGCTCCTACTTTTTAGGGATATTTGATATGCAGTGGAACACCGTTATTATGGTATGGTTATGTGCGGAATCACTCCCTGATTCACTAGCTTCGATCGGTTCGTCGATCCGACATGTATTGAGGGAGATATTAATATTTGATTGATTTAATCAAATATTAATTATTTAGCCTATTTTTAATTAGAAACCCTAATTCTAATTTAAGAAACCCTAATTAGGGCAAGCATATCTTTTGAGGGTATAAGGGTTTCTCATGGAGGCCATTGTTCATTATGCTATTGACTATTGATATTGATTTTGAGAATTTCTTCTGTGAAGACTGAGCCTAGGGTTCAAGGATTCCATCTGCATTAGAGAACGTTCCCTCTTCAGTGTGTGCAATTAAGAGGCTGTGGAATATCAGCTGATATATTGCCAAAGTGAGAGATAGCTTCATCCAGAGGTTATCACATAATTTCAGGTTTGAGAGATAACTTCACACAGAAGTTATCACAGATATTCCAGGTATTTATTGCTTTATGTTTTGATTCAATAAATTATACAACTAGAGATCTACTATGCTAGAGACATATATTTCAGATCAGGGGTTGAAAATAGGGGAGTTGTGCTTAATTGGTGGCTGTACAAAGTCCGTACAGGTTCGTACTGATCAGCTCAGGAACCGACCTCGGTAGACAGAGCATTTTCAGTGACCGACATCGGTTGACTGAAGACCGACGTCGGCAGAAAGCTGATCGACAGAGACCGACGTCGGCGAGATATCGGTCGACGACGGCGACTATGTGTCGACACAGAAGGGTCGAGACCTTCCAAAATTCAATTTTCACTTCCAATTTTGATAAGCTAGGGTTTTTAAGACTGTATTTTATATTTGTATGCATGAGAAAGGACTACAATTGTAATAGTTTAAAAGGACAAGTGATAAGATTTGTAATTGGCTATTCAGAGACTATATTATTGTGATCATTCTAAATTTATTCAACTGAAGTTATATCTTGTTCAAAGTTTTTTTGTGTTGCTATATTTCCTATTTGGAGGGGATATTACAGTGGTATCAGAGCTAAATCCTGCCAGCCTGAGGGTGTATAGATCTTATGCAACCACAAGAGTTGGGACCACACAAGTATAACACACGTAGCCGAGCCTTGCGAAGGTACTCAGGTGTTAGATAAGCCACCGACCATCATGAGTGACAGACGTGAGAGCAGCCCACCCAGGGGCCACAGGTATGATGCTGAACAGGGCACCAGAGATTTTCAGCATGCTATGATGACAAGCCAACAACAGATGGCTCAGACACTACAGGCACTTATGACTATGATAGAGAGAATGAACACACCTGATGGATAGAATGGGGACCAAATAGATGATAGGAGTGCTACGGTTAATCAGAGGCCACAGCGGACTCACTCCAGAACAGCTGATAGACCTACACGTCCTACTTTTGTTCAAGAAGAACCAGAGGCACCAGTAGAGGAAGCAGGGAATAACCCATTTGCAAATGTTTACATGGCTGCAAATGATGAGTGGGACTTATTACCCCTTCATGTCCAAGAGAGGATGACCTCTGATCATTTTGTCAATCTTAGGAGAGAGCACTACCGATTGGTTAGACAGGACAGGAAGCCTAGAGCTCAATTCAGTGAGCTACAGAAGGCTACTGGTAAGCTTTCTTTGACTACTTTTGACGGCAGTGATAAGATGACAGCTCAAGCTTGGGTTCATAAGCTTGACACCTTTTTGGCATTGAGACCAATGTCAGAGATAGATGCCATCAAATACGCCACTTTGCACTTGGATGGAGTAGCACATGATTGGTG
The DNA here is from genome assembly GCA_037957365.1 of Torreya grandis. Classification (NCBI taxonomy): domain Eukaryota; kingdom Viridiplantae; phylum Streptophyta; class Pinopsida; order Cupressales; family Taxaceae; genus Torreya; species Torreya grandis. Next base: position 265,282 of record JARHVA010008491.1, on the reverse strand, counting down.
GTACCATGGTATGGTAACACTTCAGCATAATCAGGTAACAGAGTACCAGGACTTTGTGGATAGATTGGTTGAGCGGTTTGATAGGAGAGATCTCGAGGTTTACTTCTGAGATCTGGCATAGTTGAGATAAACAGGTAGCTTAGAGTCCTTCATTGATGAGTTTCAGAGATTGGCAGTCATGGTACCCAATATTTCAGAGTGTAGATTGGTAGTTCTCTTCATAGAGGGATTGACAGAGGCATTGAGGGGTTGGATCAAAGCCCTCGATCCTCCTTCATTATAGGTAGCTATGAAGAAGGCACGTGATATGGAGATGGCAGCCCCATCCAATAAATTTAACGCCAGAGGTACTTCTTCTAGAGACCATAAGCACTCCCACGGGGATACGGAGAGACTAGATTTTAACATAGATAAATTCGGGGTAAAAAATGATTCAAAGGCCAATCTAGCAGCACCACCTTTGGATCATGAGGCACTTAATGATTTATGCAGAAAGAAGATTTGCTTCTACTGCAAAGGACCATATGATATCCATCACGATTGTCCTTTGAGGCCTAAGGGCAAGGTGAATCGTATGATGTGGGTATACTATGAGGATTCTGATTCTGAGGATTTCGAGCAGCAGAACAGTTCTGAGGGGGCAGAGGCAGAGGCTTCAGGGCCTAATATAGAAGTAGAGTTAGAGCTTCACATTCAGGAGGCACGCATATCCAGTATTCAATCAGATGAGTCATTCAAACTCCGTGGAGTTTTGGCAGGGCAGAAGGTTATCACCCTTATTGATACAGGAGCCACACATAATTTCATAGATGCTAGATTTGTGGAGAAGCATGGGCTCACTACCATAGACTTTGAGGGCATCCGTGTTAAGGTAGCCGATGGTCACACTCTTAAGTGTGAGCGTATGATTAGAGACCTCCCATTGCGCTTGGACAATTATGAGTTCAAGGCTGATTATTATGTGGTAAATATGGGGGATATAGACTTAGTCTTGGGTATGAAGTGGCTTCATTCATTTGAGGAAGTTACTCTTCATATCAAGGACATGGAGGTTCTATTTAATGTTGATGGGACGACACATATTCTTAAGGCAATACGGGGCAGCAGCTTCAGATATATGTTTTTTCATCGGATGGAGGTACCTATACCACATAACATGATAGAGGGTGATGATGAGAGCACATTGGCACCAACACAGGAGAGGTATGAGGATGAGCTTGGTCTTGAGGTGAGTTCAGTTTAGGAGTTGTCACATGTGGTGAGGACTCAACTTTTTGTTACAGTCGGGTCACAGGTTGATGATGATATGACTATTTCTAGTCTTCACTATCCAGTTTTAGATATTATTCAGGTAAGGAGTTTGCTTGCTGATTTTCATTTATGGATTGGATGTTGGAGTACTTATCTTAGTACTAGAGATGATGTGACACCATTACATGAGATTTGGGATGGACATGGCATGGGGGTCGTGTTCATTGACAGTGGTGGAGATCAAAACTATACTTGGGATCTAGGTGGATTGATCAATTTGTCATTCAGTGATTGCTTGAGGGAAAGCAATTTTAGGAGGGGTGGATTGTCATGTCCCCTTTTTAATTGACATGTTCTGAGTTCATGGTTAGCCTATTATGCGACCTTCGTAGGCTAATAGGATGGATAGAGGGTCATAATGGAGCTTGTCTTGACTTTGATTCACAGGATTTCTACATTTGATTCTCATTTAGGTTATTTCAAACATATTTGGCCAGGGCTCCTACTTTTTAGGGATATTTGATATGCAGCGGAACACCATTATTATGGTATGGTTATGTGCAGAATCACTCCCTGATTCACTAGCTTCGATCGGTTCGTCGATCCGACATGTATTGAGGGAGATATTAATATTTGATTGATTTAATCAAATATTAATTATTTAGCCTATTTTTAATTAGAAACCCTAATTCTAATTTAATAAACCCTAATTAGGGCAAGCATATCTTTTGAGGGTATAAGGGTTTCTCATGGAGGCCATTGTTCATTATGCTATTGACTATTGATATTGATTTTGAGAATTTCTTCTGTGAAGACTGAGCCTAGGGTTCAAGGATTCCATCTGCATTGGAGAATGTTCCCTCTTCAGTGTGTGCAATTAAGAGGCTGTGGAATATCAGCTGATATATTGCCAAAGTGAGAGATAGCTTCATCCAGAGGTTATCACAGAATTTCAGGTTTGAGAGATAACTTCACACAGAAGTTATCATAGATATTCCAGGTATTTATTGCTTTATGTTTTGATTCAATAAATTATACAGCTAGAGATCTACTGTGCTAGAGACATATATTTCAGATTAGGGGTTAAAAATAGGGGAGTTGTGCTTAATTGGCATCCGTATAAAGTCTGTATAAGTCCGTACTGATCAGCTCAGGAATTGACCTCGGTAGACAGAGGGTTTTCAATGATCGACATCGGTCGACTGAAGATCGACGTCGGCAGAAAGCCGACTGACAGAGACCGACGTCGGCGAGATATCGACCGACGACGGTGATTGTGTGTCGACACAGAAGGGCCGAGACCTTCCAGAATTCAATTTTCACTTCCAATTTTGATAAGCCAGGGTTTTTAAGACTGTATTTCATATTTGTATGCATGAGAAAGGACTGCAATTGTAATAGTTTAAAAAGACAAGTGATAAGATTTTTAATTGGCTATTCAGAGACTATATTATTGTGATCATTCTAAATTTATTCAACTGAAGTTATATCTTGTTCAAAGTTTTTTGTGTTGCTATATTTCCTATTTGGAGGGGATATTACATAAGTGTACTAGAGGTTATATTGTAGAATATAAGGAAACTTTCACAATTGAAGAGAGACAAACACATTAACTACACTCTATATGAACTGTTAGAATGAGAACTTCTTGCACCAAACATTAAAGGATAAGGAGAAGTAAGGATAGAATTTTATCACTAGACCTCATGATTCATCACTTCAAAAACTTATAAAAAAAATTGACTCAAAAATATATTTCATATATTATTCAAAGGTTAATTAAAATATCAAACCATTAGGGATTTTCTATACATGGTGTGGAATTAGAAAATAAGAGCCAAAATGGTTAATACTTATAAAATGTGTGAGAGGAGAGAGAAGAATAAATCTAAAGAGTCACAAAAAATTGTGTCAAGATAAGAGATATAATTAGATATATATAGTAGTTAATTATGAAACAAACCGTGAAAGGTCTCTTTGGACAAATGTCTTTCCAAGCATGAAAACTCCTCAAAACTAGTGTAGGACTCTTAAACTACCTATTTGAAAACTACCTTCATCATTGGTTTATACTTAGAACTAAAAATAAATATAGTAATAATTGAAACATTTTAAATGTGATTTATGGGTTAATAAAAATCTATAAAATTCATTGGATGTGTCCTTAATCATTGATATTCTTCTAGATAAGTGTTCTCACTGCCTACAGTCACCATCATCCTTCTTTCTCTCATTCGTCACACTTTTCATTCAAGTGATATCCAATTTTCCAATAAAATATTTTAATTGGGTGTAATGACACATATTTACTATGATAATAGGGTAAGTACCCTCTAAAAATCCATTTGGTAGACCTAAAAATGCCTCCCAATTAGAGTTTCACTTTCTCACTTGGTGATCACTTTCCATTCACTATGCTAGTTTGGACTACCTAAAGTGAAGGTTATTGCAAAGGTACCTATGTGATTTTATGAAGGAATAAATGGAAATTAGGATTTATATTATGTCCCACTTTATTTCCCAAATTGATCCTCATCATTCAACTCTCCATTAAACTTTTAAAACATCAAAATATGTTAAGAAAACTAGTTTTGTACCTTGTTTGTACAAATAAGGTACCAACCAATATGATGTAGAGGAGCTTGATGGATTTATATAAAATTTTAAATAAATTTAAAAGTCATAATATCTCATTTATATGTATTTATATCCACATTTTACTCATCACGTCATGAATAAGGGGTTTAGAAGGTTTTGAGTAGTTTTGACCCTTAAGGATTATTCATACAATCTTGACATTCAATCCTTAGAAAAATTTAAATATAATATTTTTTAGTAACCTATTAAAAATATCCCAAATCCTTGGACCTCCATTCTAAGTATTCCTACCGATGTGAACATCTAAAGATGGATTCTCAATCTCTCCCTTGCATTCTATGCACGCCTAGGCTAAAAATGGTCATGTTTAGCCAAACTATGATGAATATATAAAACTTAATGGATATTAAAAACTTAATATTTCACCATTAAATTCATTTTAATGTTCCTCTAGTGCTATAAATGAGACTACACCCCCTTAGGGATTTAGGCCTATTCAAGACCTAGTAGGCCTAGTATGTATATCTATGGGTTTAGGCTACTATGTTGGACTCCTTAGTAATTTGAGGAATCACTAATGTTGGTTAAAATTAAATAAAACTTCATAAATCCTTATAAAATGTTTAAATATATCCCAAATCACCTTTTTACATTCCTTATGATAAACCTATAATGTATGGCTTTCTGGGAGTGCCCTTTATCTGAGATAAAATAGAGGGTACTTACCCTATTATCATAGTAAATATGAATATATGAGGGGTTAAATTAGGTATTTAAGACCTTATTTAATAATTTTAAAATATATATCACATTAATATGTTCATCAGTTTATCAAACACTCCCAAGATAGACTACTTAAACTCACTGACAATGCAGGGTTTGTAAACATGGATATACGTTACATGTTGGAATCCTCTATAATATTTTTTATTGTGATGAAAATAATTTATTATATCCATAATAATTATTATGGTGTTATCACAAATTTTAACACTCACAACTTCTAATCTCCCTCAATTCTCTTTTCTTCACTTGACTAGGCCTAGTCAAGTCTACTATGTGACTATAAGTGCATGTTTTAGAGCCCTCCTATAGGTTCCTTCCATTTTAATTCATTTTATACCATGATTAAATATATTATTTAAGTATTTAATACCATATTACATTAATATATACCTATTAACACCATATCTATGCTAGGTCAACCTTTAAACACCATGTTCTAGTGCACTGTCATACTACAATCCAACTATAGATGCCCATTCTGGGAGTAAAAGATGTCTTTTAAAATGAATTTGAACTCTTGGACCTTGTGTTTTAACTCAAATAGTTTATTTTAAGTTATTTTAGTCAAATAAAACTTTAAAGTTTCATTTTTTTAGGGTTCCCATCTCTAAGTTCATACAATGAGTTTGTAGATGCCTACAGTCAAACTATAGGTGAAATTTTTCAGGGCTAAGGTACACCTATAGGTGATGATATAGATCAAGACCCTATACATTAACAAATCTCAATGTTATTTAAGCCACTAGTGTAATTATCACATAAATATGGTCACTTACCATGAATACATGCTCCTATCCTGCCACTTTGAAATGTAAGATCATTTGAAATTCAAAACAATGTAGAGAACACTGACCTTCTATAGTGAAAGAATATATGAGTTTGAAAACCTTTTTTAATCACCATCTCATGGTCAATCATCCAACCTATCATGTAAAAACATATCCATTATGATTATGTCACATCACGTAAGCATTTTGACATATTTAGACCTCATGCCATGAAACTATGAAAGGATTAAAACAAGACAACATCTCTATTTTAGATACTTTAAGGTAACTTGTCTTTGAAACTCTTTCTCCACATATCAACATGACTCTTCAAGTTTGTCTATAATATGATAACTATAGGAATATCATAATGTAATTTTAAATTATCTTAGGCATTAGTATAGGTCCAAAAAAGACCATACACCTAATTTTCAATTGTACATTCCCTTGTTGGGACCACCTATAGGTGTATATGTAGGAGGTTTGTATGTGAATGTATGATATTTGATTATGTACATGGTATACTAGTTCTATAACCAATAATATATATCCATCATTAATTATATGATTCTCTCCATGTTTATAAACTTTATGAGGATCTCAAACCAATTCAAGCACTTGTATAACAAACTCACAAACCTCTGTGGAGTCACAATCAAACCACTGTAGGTGCATATGTAGACTATAAGGCAGTGGGTAAAGAATTGGTTGAGAATGAATCCAAATGAGACTATTTGGAAATTACATGTTAATTTCACCTTGGAACAATTCTCACCTCCTTTAAAATTTCTCATTACATCACCATGGCTTTTAAATTTCCCTTTACTTGCTTATATATGGATACTTGCAAAAAGGTCTGACTATGTTTCATATATGATTGCAACTTCATTGATGATAGCCTTTGAGACTAAGTTTCTAAGGATAGGTTTTCATTATTATATAATATACATGAAAAAAAAAATTAACCTTTGTTTGAAACAACTACAGTAACAAAGACCTTCTATAATTAATGAAACATTGACTACACACTAGTCATAGAGCTTTCACTAGAAGAATAGAGTATTTGTGATTTTTGACTCATCTATACATATGAAAAATGAATTAAAAACATGAGATAAGGATGTCCACATCTCTTATAAACACTTTCATCATGTTATTTTTATCGACCAACTCAAACAAGGAGAAAACTTATAAGGTGTGGGAATAAGCATGCATGAAGGAGAAGTTAGCTTCTTAGCATTGGTTCATAAAGTATGTGCAACACATATTTTAAATCCTACCATTAATATGAATTATACCAATTTTATTAACATTCATAAAAATCATTAGCCCCTATTCCTCTCCTACTAGCCATACCATGAGAAAATGTGTTAACCAATTTTGCATGCCAAGAAGAGCGATGAACGAGAAAAATGATTTCAGGCCAGTTTTGGGAATTTCAAAGCTAATAAGATGCATAAGTGAACTTAGGAAATCTTATTATTCATTTAAAAACCTTTCACATGTGCCAAAACACTTGTATCAACTCCCCAAATTCTCCTTTTTAAACTATTTTCTTGATCTGACTTAGGAACCTACATATTTTTAGTTAGATACTACCACCTATGATAGGATTATAACATAAAAGATGCTAAAATTAATCTTGATACACTTTTCTACTTAGGAAAAATATAAAATCTTCATTAATGGCTCAAAAATGACCTTATATGACATGAGAAGGTACAAGGACTAAAAGGTGACCATCAAAAAGCTAATGATGAATCTAATGACATTGATTAGTACCATGACACACCATATAAGACCCATATATCAAGTTTTTTACTATAGGGGGGTTGACCTATTTTTACTTCTGGTCAAAATAGTCAATAGGTCTCATTCTCTTAATTAGGCCATCTTTAAATTAAAAATGGGATATGACTTTCCCAACCTAGTGTAAATGTGGCTTAACTATGAATTGAATATATCCAATACTTAGAGGAGTTTTATAATAATAGGATTGATGTTTAGGTCTAATTTATTCATCAATTTTTTTATAGAGTTATAAATCCACCTCTTGTTTTGAAATTTTATCTGAGACGTGGCATGCCAAAAACATAAGAACTACCCTTAGCTCCTCAATTTGAATGGCTATGTAGTCAGGGTAATACCATTAAACCTCCATTTTACCAATGTTTCTTTTTATTTTTTTAATAACCTAAGCATCTAAGTGCCATGGATCACCTAATATACTAGAGGATAAATTCCCTCATATATCCTTTGAATTTCATTTTTGAATCTACATATAAACATATAATGTAAAACCTCATAGATTCTATTACCTAAATACTTTGTTGATGGTTACCATAGTTCCCTATGTGTATTATGAACTATGCCCAATACTACATCTAATATATATGACATTATATAAAAAAATTCATAGCTAGCCTTTGATCAAGATAGAACATTTGTGTTTTCAAGGAACTTATGACCTCCCCCAGGGTATCTAGCTTGTCTAAAGTTAAAAAAATGTAAAACAAAAGGAACTATTCCACTTTTACATAAATTATAATTTAAAACCAAATAGTATGTTTAGGAGGGCCATAACTATCCTAATTTTAGGTCTAAATTTAACAATCTAATTCGAGGAAATGCCTCTCTTAGAATTCAATCTTTGGCTATTAACCAACCATTATTTTAGTTTTTCATCTATTGTGTTATGCTTAGTACAAACATTGACTAATAATTGGTTATATGTGGTCTTAGGCTATGGAATTTTGAGATACCTTTCAAAATACCTACCAAAAATAACTACATCTATATTTTTACTTTTCCTAATAAGCAAACAATCCCAAAAAAATGTTCCATTGAAAAATAAACCTCTAAGTAGGTCTACACAAGACATTACCTCTAGTTTTACCATTGCTAGATGGAGACCTGGTGTTTTAATGGGTAGTTAGTTTTTGATATACTATTTCTCATCTAAAGATAATTTTTCTAATGTAGAGCAGGATGCCACAAAATCTACACCATTATAGAGCATTTAATAGTAGAGGAAAATTAATTTAAGGGCACTTTTATCAAACATCGTGTCCATGTATTCTTCACTTACAAAATGAGAGTATGTTGAGGGCCTTAGGAACACACATGATTCAAATAGGAGGCCATTCTATAAATATGAAATATGTAAATTTTTTTAAATCATTTGGTTTTTTTTTTAGGTTCACTAAAAAAATATAAGGATCTTTAGATGTTTGAGGGCTCAAGATTACAAAGTTTTATTGATAGATTGATGGTGAAATGATTACCCTTTGAATGCATTTCACATATATTGCCAAAAAATCTAAGTCTTGAATGTATTCATTGTCATCAATGTAAATAAAAACCTATTTATTTTTTTCCCATTTAATTAGAACATGATAGTTAGCTTTGGTAGGTTTACTTATTTACCAAATTGAAACTATTAATTAACTTTGTGTGTTAGTCATCATGTTATATATAGTTTTTGAACTCTCACTTACTTATTTACCTTGTTTTTTAACTAATTTATATATAATTTGAGCCTACATATCCCAAATTGTGACACTTTTCTAATTGTTGTTCACTCAAGCCTTTAGATGTACATATATTCTTTGTATACCCTAGGATCACAAGTTAACATAACTATGCCATGTGGAGAAACCTTGGGCTAGTGGGGAATATAAAGAATGCAAGCATAAGTGATTGAAACTTTTTAACTATTTACATCTATGAAAATTTTCTATGTAATTAAATGTTGATAAGTGTCATGATCTAAGGGCCTTCGAGGCATAAAGACTCAGAGCCACAAAACCATTAGTTCATTAACTAAGTATATCTTGTTTAAAACTCTAAGCCAATAGAATTATGAAACTCATCATCTTCTCATAGATATAAATCTTAGAGGTATTATTTCAAAGGATACTTGAGCAATTATAATATGTTAATCCTTTTGTGGTTTTAGATTGATAAAAAATATGCCAAGTGTTGAATGTTCAAAACTCAGAATCTCATGACCATTAGATTGTGAGAAATTATAAGCTCTAAAACATTAGATTACAATAACTTAGAAGCTCAAAACTATTATACCATTAAATTCAATTTCAAAACTTATAGCATTTTATGTATTGTAAAAGTTCCATGTGGTGTGTTCTCAGAGCTTAAATTATTTAAACACAAGATTTTTTCGTGAATGTTGAAGGCTCAATGTAACATATGAAGCCACCTATCGACCTATAAAATCTCAAGACCTTTATTACATATAAACTTCTAAAGAAAGATAAAGTATTTGAGTAATGTGTTAATGTAACCTATTGACCTATCAGAGCTCTGGGACTTGGAGGACTTAAACTTTTCATGAAATTTGAAGGCTCTATGTAATGTGGTATTACCACCTATCTTGCTTTCAAATGAAATAAAGAAAGGACTGAATGCGAATGATTAAAATTTCATTACCAATAGTACTAAGGACATATAAAACATAGGAAACACTAGGATGAGAACATTAGCTCTGTAAGTCCATAGATCAAATCATTAATTTTATAAAAGAGAAATATGAAAACCTAAGGTTAATAATAACTCAAAATATATGTTCAAGCTTTGATTTTCATAATTCAAATTCTTATAAATTTATAATTTTTAATAAAACCTTATAATTTTTCATGAGTACATTCATATAATGGATTCCTATGGTTTATAGGACCCTAGATAAATATTTTCAACAATAATGGGTCCCTATTTAAATTTTTAAATGGGGATGTGTGTGTTAGGGCACAACACAAAGTAAAAGATAAAAATATATTTAGGTGTTTATAACACACTTTTTATTTATGAGAAGCATCCAAATGTGCAATATTATACAAATTAAAACCTACAATGAAAATTTATAAGTAAATGTACATAGAATGAAATTTGAAATTTTAACTATACAAGTGAAACTTGAAATTTGGAAGATAAAAGGAGTACACTTGTGAGTATATTGTGTTTTTATATAGCTTGTTGGAGATTATGATTCTTTGTCTAAGAATTGGATAATAGTTCTTATTAATTGAAACACTTGGAGAACATGGTGATATTGAGAGTGATCAATCCATAATTTTAAATTTACCTAATGAAAGGGCCATAAATTGGAAGAAAAATTTCCCCAACCCACATGTAACTGATCCAACACTAATATTGTAATTGAAATATACAAAAAAGGATCCATATAATGGTCCCACATAGTAATGTAAAATTAATTGAGTGATATAGAACCTCAAATAAATTATTCATTTAAACATGAATTAGTAATTTCAAATAAACTTATAAATTAAAGGTTTATCCACATGTCAAAGTACTTCAAAACAATTGATAAATAATTGTAAAGGTGTAAATGTATAAATGTATATGAACCAAAATAATGTCACACTAAATTTGTGCCACTTTTAAAATTTCATAATATGTATGAACCAACATCATTCCCAACTAAAATTTGAAATGATGTGAATTTGCATTAACAAATATCATGCCCAATTGAATTAGTGGCAACTGGAATAAGTACTATAAATATAATACACATGCCATACACATGCTCCCAAATGTATTTAAATATATATAAATATGAAATTTTCACTCATGGAGTGTGAAATAGAGTGCATACACCTTGCATATGCCCCAAAAATCTATCTAAAGACTATAAATAACTATCCCAATCTGATATTTGAATCACATATGAACTCTAAAATTTGTATGTTGTACCCAAATATACTCATGGAGGCCTTAGTATTTATGAAAAATCCCATTATTAATATGCCCCATGTTTTGAGATGAAGAATGGATCTTTCAAGCTAATCACCTAAAAATATAGATGTATTATATCATGTCATGTATAAATATAATATGATGTAAAATCTTGTCAGTATGTGGAGAGTATGACATCATAGTAATGTATATATCATCAAGGCATGTATTTAACATATGGAATGCAATGAAATATAAGTGGTATGTCGATATAGATGTATCTATTAATCACATATTAGTAACTATTAGTGAATAAGACTACGTAGTAATGAATTATATGATATAATTCATGACACAACACATAAAGGAGAGGAACATGATATGGATCATGGCACCTAAAAATATATAAATCACATAATCTTAGAAAACTCAACATATAATGTCATACACATGACCAAGGGTCTACATAGAAGGGACATAAATATGTTTTTAACAAACAAGGCTAAGGAGCCATAAAAAAGAGGCATAAATTCCATGATAAGTAGAAACAATAAGCCATAAGTTAAGGACATAAATATGTCATAAAAAATAAGGAATTGGGGATTACACAATATAGAAATAATAACTATCCTATCATAAAAAATCAACAACATAAACAAAGTGAAGAAAAAGTGAAAACTAGTATACACCATCCATATTTATAAATATCACATCATAGTAAAGTATCATATCTAATTTAGTGATGTTTGAGAACTGAGCAACTAGCAACCCATGTGTAAAAAATGTATTTATGGTAAAAATTCATAAAAAGATATAACTTGTTATAATGTAACCCATGGGAGTAGATTCCCCTAACATTGGCATGACCCTTGAGTATAGGAAAGGTCCAACATCAATGTATCCATGTATAATTTGTATGTCTAGCATCACATTCATATACCCCATTAAATTAATGTGTATGAAAATAAAATATCCTATACCAAACATGTGATAAATAAAATTTATAAATAATGTAATCTAGTAACTCATGTCTTGTTCAAGTCTTGATTTTAGATTTTTTGGAATATTTAATTTTATAAATATTTTATTGATTTTTTTTTGTAATTTTATATTTTTTGAATGTGTAAATGTATTATATAATTATACCATAAATGGGTTATTCATGAGGGGGTGATTATATCATATAGTATAAGGTTCACTTTTCACAAATGAAAAGTAACAAGTATAGGTTTATGAAAATATCAAAAAGAATCAAGTGTTGTAATGTAACCATCATCACCACTACTCATGGACTATTTTATTTTGGATCTCTAGAAGGCCTAGGATTATTTGGGGTTTACTGTAAATTAAGAGAATGCATAGGTTCATGTGTTTACTATAAAACACATTGAATCATCCATGGGAATAACTTGATATGTGTTATATTAGATAAAGTCCTACAGGAATCCTAAATAACTCTTTGATGTAATAAGTGATTTAATAAAAGTTTCCTAGGAGAATAAATTGCTCTCTTTTGAATTAAATGCATAGATAGATCTTGGATGGGTGAATTAATTGCATTTAGTTAATGGTGTTAGATAGGAGTATCAAGCACCTTTGTATAATTATCTTAGATAGGAGTACTAAATAAATATGATAGTGGTGGAGGTGATAGTGGAAATAATATTATCTAAATATGTTACTCTTATCAAATTCCTAAAACTATATCTACGTTGTTGTAGTGTATATATTTGAAACATTGATGCACTATAGAAGGTATTACCCAGAGATTTTGCATGTAGGTGTATAAATTATGGGATCATTGTAATGAATAATTTTTGGACTAATGAAAACCATTGGGAAACAAAAATTCACTATAATCATATGTGATTGGTTGATGATCCTTTGGTGCCACAATAAAAAATGGTTCCACTCCATACTTTTATTGTTCAACATGTCTTATTAATTTATCTCTTAATATTAAACTATGTTATTGTATTTTGGTATGGTACCCATACTTTATTTAGATATGATGTAGTTTTATTATTCTTTGTGATAGTTTCATAACACTTATGCAATCCTATTGAAAAGTGTAAGATATAGCATTTTTAAATTGTCAACATGTTCCCACATTTGTTGTAATCATGCCTATCTCAATGTAGCATTTCCATGTGAAATATTCTCATGTGCATGAAATATTGTATCTATTAATTTAGGTCCCAAATAAATTAGAATAGTATTATTCCCCATGGAATCCCAAAATTCATGTTCTAAATCTTGGTCATCACATCCAAAACTCTTAATAAATTCATTATGCATGTATTGCATTTCTCCTTGTGATTGAAAATAATGCCTTCCCTAGGTTCACATGTAATGAAGTTTGGAATGTCCTATAGTTACATAAAAATAATTCCAAATGAATTTGTTATAAAAGGTTATTTGATCATCTAAACATATTAAGGATGAGGATAGTTGTGATATACTTCATGTGTGCAAAATAGTTAATCATAAAATACAAGAAATTGGATGATAAAAATGTAAGATGCATTAAGTATTATACGTTATTAAAAAATTTAAGATAAAAAATATTGTATAAATTAAAATAATGCATTCAAAATAGTTAAGATAGAAAGTAACCAAGACATTACACATGATAGCACATGAAAGGAACATAAAAAGAAATCATACAAGTAACCATAACTAGATAATCTTTATTGATCTCTTCTAAAAGTATAACCCTCTTCTTATTACAAAAAAAGTATATATAGACATTTAAAATCTATGAATATTCATCTTCTTCTCATAAATTTTTACAAAATCGGAGTCTCTTCATATTATATATTATTAAAACTCATGAAGATAAGACAAAATAGGTGAGACAATGATAAAATGAGTGCATAATGCATGAATATCAAACAAATATCCTGCATATATTTAGAATCCACAATTTTCTACCAACACTTTCCTAGACTTAAAATGTTGTATCACCTTTAGATATGTTCTAGGATCTTTAATAATGGCCAAGTTATAAGGAGCTAAAGAAATGGTTGGACCGGTAAGAGTCATAGTAATCGCTTAAGGTGTCATTTCTAATTTTCACCTCTTACACACTACTTAGTCTCCCTTTTAGGGTTTCAACTAAGTAACATACCAACATAACACCCTTTGTGGGTTATAAATATTCTAGTATAACTAGGTGGCCAAACTTTATGGTTTTTCAACCAACCTATCCCCACTTATCTTACTAAGTCTTCCCCAATATAATTTAAAAAAAAGTTTGTACTTTGTGTATTACTTAACTTGAAGGTCATGGCATGGATGTAGATGATGTTTGGATGGAAGAGTCATTGGACTAGTAATGAGAAGCATTGTGCTATGTTATGATATCATAGAGCTATGAAAGTGGCCTATAGGTAGGTGTATTCACAATATGCATAATTAAGCATGTGAAAGGAGTCAAATCTATTTTATGTGTTTAAATCTAGCATCACTTCTTATAGAAAATGTATTAGGGTGTGTAATATAGCTTGGTAGACAATTATATTATTTAATTATACATAATAAATGATGATCAATATAAACTTAGTGTTTTTAACCCCTATATAAATCTTTTCACTTAACCAATCCATCTTGTTTAAGCTTGGAGGCCAAAAAAATAACTACACAATAGTTGGCTCTATCATTATAAAATATTTTTGTGCACATTATACCTAGAATTTAATTATTCTTGGAGTGATCCATCTATATCCTCCATAGTTATAATATGGCTTTACATGGTTGTTTTAGTTCTGGTGGCTTTTGCAAACTCTACATTAGAACTGGCTAATGTAGTATCCAACTACTATTTCTAATCAAGCAAGTTACATGTGAAATATTAGGCTTAAACTATGGTAGCATCAAGCATACCTTAGTATAATAATATAAGAATGATGAGTGCGTTAGGATCAACCTTGACATCCTCTCCTAATGTTACTAATGCACATAGTTTTTATGCTATGTAGTAATCTTTTGTTAACTCAAAGACAAGTGTCTTGAGTCTATGTTAGTTGAAAATTACTTGGTCCATGATTGTTTGAGTGACAAAATTTGGAAAATTATATTGGGTGAGTTTTGAATCTTCTTTTAGTCATGTATACAACTCTATGTTCTAGGCCTTAGTTTGATTGACCTCCTACTCTAATGAGATAGCCTTTTGTGTGATGGACCCCTAGAATGTTGTAGCACCCTCTAGCTACTTAATCAATGGTAACCTAAAAACATCTAATGATGTTTATTGCTAAAGTGGGAAGGTTGAAAAAGTTATTTTGGTAGCTAAAGGATCTAGTCATGGCATGGTCATACTTGGAAGGGAAAAGGTGGTGTATGAAGCACCCAAAGTTGGAACATCCTAAAGCAAGAATCCTATCAAAGGTAAGGTCAGTTACTATTCACTTATTATAGCTATGAATTTGTCTTATTATTACACAAGATGCTTTAACCCATATTATTTCTATTGTTTAGATACTTGTTTTTATTGAACCTTGGTATTTTCTTTAATCTTTAGTTGTTGCATAACATCTCCATCCAGTTTTCTCTTTACTTCCTCTATTTCTTTTTAGTTTAGCTCCTCTTCCTCAAATTTCTTTTTCTTTTCTTATTCTTGTGCTTTATTCTTTTATTATTCCTCTACCTATTATTTATACACATGATTTTCTTCCTTTTATTCTCTTCAAGTGCAATAGCCTTATCTTATTTGACCTTAACTTGTGCTTGTGCTTCTAGATCATCTTGCACCTTAGTTTCATGTACTTGTTCTTCCTATGCTTGATATTATTGTTTACACAAGGCTTTAGCTTCTTTTTTTCTTCCTCATAACTTCATTGGCTTTCTATTGGGTGAGAGTGGCATCCTCCAAATCCTTCTTTGTTTATGCCTGAACATCTTTTTATTGTTTATCTTCTTTTGCCTTGTCTTTGAATGTGAGCACATCTTTACTCCTTTTCTCTTTGTTCATGTTTTTATAGTGTGCCTCATATGCCTACTTTACTATATCAATATATTTTAGTGCCTTCCTTGCTTCTTTGATAGCATATTGGCATATAGCTCATACATCGTCCGAATTTTTCTTGGCCTCAACTTTATCAGATTGGTAGCATGCTTACTCAACTTTTTATTATTATACCTTCTCTTTCTAGCACTTATTTTATTCTTGACATACTCATCATTATACTGTATGAGATGCTTCCTCCCATGAACCCTTTTATTCCTCAATTGTAGGCTAATTTATTATCAACTCTTTGATATTAGGGTCTTCTTCTATGTGTGTAAAATCACTTGGTTAGACAATATAAATGGAAATAGATGATTTATTACACCCCAAAATAACTCTCCTACATTTTACTGGTAGTGAAATAGAGGAAGGATAATGTTACACTTCTTTCATAATGGATGCCCTGTCAAATGTGAATTCTTCAAGAATAGGAGAAACCCTGTCCTCTCATCAAGTTTTGGGGTTGTGTACTATAGTTTGATATAAACTATTAGTAAGAGGAGAAAATATGTTTATAACTACACAAATTTTAGAAGGTTACTCCTAAAATAGTTTAGCTATTTTCTACATTTATTCAGCCTCTTCATGCATGGTATCAATAAAGATGGATACCAGACATGGTGATATTTACACCCAAAGACTTGGAGTGACCTTATTATGCACTTGAATTATGTGAACTACCTTAAATAAGAATAAATATTTCTCTTCCTCCTTCTCATATAGGTTTCCTACCATATCTTCAAGTGTTACTTGTTAGACCTCTTGCTCATCAGTCCCCATCTAAGGTAGGTCATAGGTGTTTGATATCTATGGTACCTTGGGGTCATCCATCTAAGTTGATATAGTCCTATTTTTTTAATTTATTGGAGGTGATGGTTTTTGTTATATGGATCGCTTGTGATTTCTTTTCTACTATTGTGAGTTTGTGGCTTTTGGTTGTGGCAATGTTGAGGGAACTATTGCACTAGGTGGTATGGTTTAAAGAGGTGTCACATGCATAGATGCATATGATTTTTCCTTAGTGACCTTGGCATATTCCAATACCATGGTAAGAAAATATTTAAGGTGTATAAATGGTAATCTAGGTAGCTCATGTATATGAATTAGGATGCCTTTTGGAAGTAAAGTGATAATAGCATGCTGTCTTAGGTACTGCATGATGTCTAGTAGCACTCATGGGTGTGTAACAATAATATCTAATTACTCCACCCATAATTACTTGAAATTTACCTCATGAGTTAGGGAATCATACTCAAGTTTCCATATCAAATTTCAAAACTATTGTATTGTCTAGTAGTCAATGTTTAGGTGTACCTCTCCTTCAAGGGATTTCCATTGAGTGAAACATAGTAGAAAGATCAAAAATTGGTACTATAAGGTCTGATTACAAGTTATGAAAAACTTTTAAATATTCATAATAATCTATTGTATATATTATTCAAGCTATTTTAACTACTAATTATAATGTATCATGCGATGTGTAATGTCAACCACTCCTTTGGGGATTTACTTTGTAGACTTTATGATCTACTATAACCTACGTGTAATGATCTCAACCAAGATGCAAAATAATTTATCTTGGATATATTCAATTTGGATTCCTATAGAGCCTTAATAATATGCATATCTAACTTATTTAAGGATATGAGGTCTTATTTTATTGTAGGGATTAAGATAATCACCCCATATAAACATGCCTAAAAATCTAGCCATTGTTTTGGTGTTGATGATGATAGTGATATCTGGGCTGATGTAAATGGATCTAAATCATTATATTTATTTTTTTTAAATCACAATATTGATTCCCATTTCTTCCTATTTATTCTAACAAAGTTCAATATTTATGCCCATTTATTCATTCTAGGCATCTATCAATTTTTTATGAGCTACAAACGATCCATGGTATCTAAATACTAAAAATTAGAATTTTTTTATTTTATACACTAGATAATTTGGCTTATATATAGAACTTAAAATCATAAAATGGTTTCAAGAAAGAAATTCAAACTTAATTCTCAACCTTGTGACTTTATATATTTTGTACCTATTGGTTTCTATTTAAATGTTGCACTGAGATATCCCTTAGATATCAATTTGAATGTTGATGTGGAAAATATTATTTGATTTGGAAATAACATGCATCAAAATACATTATTATATTATTTTTTGTTCATATTAGGGTACATATTGATGATGTTGACCAGCTGCTAATTTGGTGAATATTAGATCAATTAAACCTAGGTCTAGAATTTAATACTTGGGATGACTATTATACTAATAAGATCTTGGTTGATGTGACTTGACCATAAATTTCTCAATATTAATTAATTTATTTCACTTCCAATAACACCAATAATGATGCACCTAAATTCTTATGCACATAGGTTTCTCACACTATACTTCTTATTATGGCTCCAAAATTTGGTGAGATCATCTAATCTACACACACACACACACACACACACACACACACACACACACACACACACACACACACACACACACACACACACACACACACACACACACACACACACACACACACACATGCACATGCACATGCACATGCACACACACGCACATGAACACACACACATGCACACACATGCACACACACACAAAAACACACACACACACACACACACACACACACACACACACACACACACACACACACACACACACACACACACACACACACACAAAAAAAAAAAAAAAAAACACACACAAGAAAACATACAAAAATGAGAAATCTTAATCTACTTGGTTTTATTTATCACCCACTCTTTTGGAATAAAGAGATCAATTATGTCGGTGGTAGGGCTTAAGCCTATATCCATTCACCTACCCTAGTAGAATAGTTCCCTATATATCTATCAAAAACATGGTTCCTTATAAAAATATTTTGTGTATAATTTAAGGCCCTTTCCACCTGATTTGTAATTTACCTAGAAATGATCTGAAGTGACCATCATATAATAAAATTGATTGATCTTTGTGGATTAATTATGTAGTAGGTTCATATTGTGCCATTTTTTTTATTCTACTTATGAACTTCATGCATCCAAGATGCTTTATGTTGATACTCATCCATCTAATTCAATTATATAATCCTATTTGTGAGATACTCATGATCCCCTAGTCTCATAACCATTACAATGCATAGATTGGGTACCAAATATTCCATAAGCACTACTGCTTCAAGACCATAGACCAATTAAAATGGATTAAAACCTATATCCCTCTTATAGTGCATTCGATAAGAATAAATAATCATAGGAATGTGATATTCCCAATCATCCATATTGACATCAAAAATCTTTGTCAACATCTTTCCCAACACTTTATTAAAATCCTTAGCATGTCCATTAGCTTGTGGATGGTACATAGTGCTTTTATGATGGGAAATCAATAATTATTTAGTAATACCTTTGATAGTATTGTTTAAGAAGTGTTTCCCTTGATCATTGATGAGCTTAATGGGGTATTAAAACTATGTGATAATATTCTCGTAAAGGAACTTTTCTACATCCTTCACCCCATAACTAGGTGTCATAGCAGTTTCAACCCATTTGTTAAAGTAATCTATCCTAGTGAAAATATATTGATATTTATTGTGTTTAATTAAGGGATTAATAGGTCCTAAAAAATTGATGCCCCACTATTTAAATTTTTTTTGGATAACAAAGGCTATAAAGGAATATCATCCTTCTATAGTGTCTTACCCATTCATTGACATACATCACAATGCTATGTTAATCTATCTGAATCTTGAAAAATATTCAGCCACCATAATCCATAATATAATAGTTTTTGTGTAATAGATTCTCTGGTAAAATGACCTCCTACTATTATTTGGTGTGCTTCATATAAGAGATGTAAATGTTCATGTTCCATAACTACCCTGCATAATACTTCATCCTTCCCCAAATGATACAAGAGCCCATTTATAATAGTATATGGTAAATCTCTAGTGACAAACTAATTATTTTCTCTTTCTTGGTAGTGCATAGTTAATACCTCTTGTTTTATGAAATTAGTATTTTTTTCAAAATTCTCAAGTATCACATAAACTCAAAATAGATGGGCATCAAGAGAATATTTCTATAGTTCTTCTAGCTCTTCCCCATTCATGATGCAACTAAGATGATATGACCCAACATTTTATCTACCTAGTTTGATGTTGATGTAAAAATGATATTATTGAAAGAGCATCAACCATCTTGAAATTCATCCTCTAAGCATAGGCTTATTGACTATGTATCACATAGATTAATAATATATGAAAACTTTAAATGACATTTCAAGAAGATAATGTATGAATTTCTACAATGTGAACACTATATTAGTGCTTCCATTTTAGCTATCATGTAATTATTTTCTACATCAGATAACTTTTAGTTTGTAAAATGTATGGGGTGGTCCAGTCCACCATCTCCTAAATGTGCAAGCACAACATTTAATATGATAATAGAAGCATCAATGTGCACATGAAAGAATTGTTATAATTTGGTAAGACTAGAATAGGTGCAGTGTCCAATTTATTCTTCAATTATATGAAAGCTACTTCACACTCAGAGATCCAGACAAACTTTTTACCTTTATGAAATAAATACTCAAATGGGGAAGAAATGGTTGCATATCCATAATTAACTTCTTATAGTAACCTATGTGTCCAAGAAAGGACCACACTTCTATTGAACTAACCAGTGGGTGCATACTACTAATGATTATAATTTTTTCTTGGACTACCAAAATCTCTTCATTACACACCACATGACCTAGCAGGACACCAAAAGGTGTATAAAATAAGAAAATTTCAAATTCAAGGCAATATGGAGAGCTCAAAAATGTTATAGCATGAGGTGAAACTTGGATAAGTGAACTTTAAACAAAGATAGGACTACCCAATCATCTATATATACTTCTAGGAAGTTATGAATGAAATCCTTAAAGGCAGTCACCACTATTATAGAAAAAATTGAATGTGTGTTCTTTAGGCCAAAAGGCATTACCTTATATGAAAAGGATCCCCATTTTGTGTAAAAAGTTGTTTTTATCTCTATCATCTTCTATGATGGGTATTTGATGATACCTATTGAACCCATCTATGGAGTAAACTTCATGAACTATGATAAATTCCAAAACTTCATCTATGAAGGGTATCAAAAATATATCATTCATGCATGCTTCATTCAAAATTTTATTGTCACCACATACTTTGATCTCCTCTATTTTTCTAGGTTGCACTACCATGGGACTAACCCAGTCTATCTTCTCTACAAGATAGATTACACCTACTTCCTGCATTCTATCTAGTTTAACCTTTAATTTCAACTTCATGTTTAGATTCAACTTATATGGCCTTTTATTTATGATTCATGCTCACTCCTTGATCTTGATATGGATTTCACCTAGGTAAGGATCTACTCCTCTAAATTCTAAATTTTTTATGTGAAACACATATTTATAATCCTGCACAAGTTGCATAGCTTTTAACTTCTAATTCAGTCTAATAGTCACCCATATGTGCCAATATAGGAGTCTCCATGATTTCAATGTTTTCCACATGTTTTTAATAGGTTGTTGATAAATCTTTTAATTTTTCTCATTAATAAATTCTCATAACATTCCTTTCCCTTCTTACTCTAGAATTTTTAGTTGCATAACTTTTCTTCCTAACTGGATCCTATGACTAGATCCTGTAATGGTTCAACTAGCCATTTAGGTTTAAAAAAATATTCATATCAATAACACCATCAATATATAAATATTTAGTTCCCTCCCCTTCATCCTTTATTCAGTGGCAGGGCTACATAAGAGATTTTTCTTCCATCTTGGTAGCTTTATATCTTTATAGTGTTGTCTTTAGATCGCATACTTCATTCTTCTAATAGTAAAATCTATCATGGTGATTAAATCCTCTATGAACCCATGGTATAGGAAATGTTTGATTTTGAGTAGCACATTATGAACCACATGATTCTGATATTTAAATGCAAAATTTTATATGAAGTCACTCTATACCTATGCCCACTGATTTGTTTCCCTCCTACATTCTTGATGCATATACCAAGATGATGGTAAAGGGGCAAGTGTGTAATGAAATATATGAACCCAATAATGAGGTTCCACATGTTCTTTAGTCCAAACCTCAACACATTTGTGGATATGGAATTTAGGGCACTCACCTTCCTAAAAGAAAGGCTAATTACTTTTGATTAAATGTGGTAGTTAAAATCTACTAATCATGAGCTCACATCCATCATCAAAATAGAGATGATAATTATATGAACTATCCACCAAGTTATTTCAACTCCCTTCAAAGCATAATTTGAGGAACTAAACCACTACTAATATAGGCACATGAACTTGTAGGCACAAAATGAATTGATTTATTCCTCAATCATAAAGTATAGAAGAAGTTGTCTTTCATTGGTGGAGACCATTTTCATAGGTTAGAGTTCATGATCACCATGAGCCCAATTGAATATATGCATATCTGAGTCTCCACTTACAAATGAAACTATTTACCAAAGTAAGGTGCCTTCTCTAGTCTATTTTATATAATCCTACATATGATCATCTTCTTGATATAGAAAATCAAATTTTAAATGAGTAGGAAATTTAGTAGACATGGACACACAATCTTATATGACAAACTAAGGTTATAATGGATGAGTAATTATTGGTTTAGCCTTCCATTATTCATATGCTTTAACTTTTTAGTGAGCAAAAACTACACTTAAGTTCTATTATACCCATACAATAAATTACACTTTGTTGTGTGCAGAGCTTTTGGGTTATCCTCAGAGTTTACCTTCATCTAGTTAGTTTCTTATGAAACATAAGGAGACTCTAGTTTAGTCAAAATGATGTAGCATTTGTGTGACTTATTTAGAGGAATGACTACAATATTATCTTCATGATGTGCTTCTAGCTAATTTGGCATAGTATTGATAGTCATTTGACCATCATATGCCCATTTCTTTCCAATCAATGAAATATAATGATTTTTTATTGTCTTAATATTGATGACTTTAAATTCACCTCATAGGATTAGTTTTGTGACTTTGATCTCAAAGTATTCTAGCTATTCAATGGGTTTAACTCTTTCATAGTTTTTTGAATTCAAAGATGTTAGGATGTAACTAAAAATAGGTCATCTAATCACTTCCCATGTAGACCTGGGGATCATGTTAACCATGCTACCAAAATCAAAGATAACATTTTTAATTCCATATCCTGTAACTTCAATCTCACTTCATGCATCTACATCCCATGTCTTCTATGTTTTTACATACAAAACAAGCTTTTTATCTTCTTTTTCCCTCACTATACACATTCTAGTAAATTATGTATAAGATTTAAACGTTACTATAAATATATTCATTACATAGTGTACTTAAAAGCTTCAATAAATCTATCAATATAGTAATATCTTCATACTATCACATAATACACATAATTTGACCATACATTTGGGCATGTTCTGCTTAGCATCTCCTTCAATAGTGGCTTGGTGTTGAATATTATTCAACATATACACAACTTCATACATCATCCCATTTTATATATCTAGGTCTAGGTAATTATCCTATTTCACTTTTTAGATTCCCTGGTCTTGAGGCATTTCAAGAGGAGGCAATCCTCTCTTTGCATGTTAGTGTCTCATAATGGAATTTAAAAATGCATCCTCCTTAGGTTGTACATTTATCATGTTAACATTATCGATGGCCTTTTCTTTTATTTTTCAAAAAAATATAATATTCTATCTTGTTCTGGTCATTTACCCTACAATATGTATAGTAAGACTATCTTTGGGGATTTAAAGGATAATTACACTGCACATGGTTATACTCTCTATATAAGTAACATTGTAAAGGAGGGAATTGATAATTATTTCCTATATCACCTTGATAACCCCCTCTGTATCTACCCCTAGATCCTCCTTTATTTGATTTATAGCCTCTTTTATAACCTCCCTATTGTTGCATTGTATTCTAGTTCTAATATTGCTAGGTATTATCTTGAATCCCATATTGTTGTTGTGTAATTGGTAGAGTCAAACTAATTTATTACTACTACATCATTATCAAATTTTAAGGTGTTGAATATTGGTATTATGATTATGGTGGTGTCTAACCTGATGAAGGAGTCCATCTAACTAGACCTTGAGGTTGGTATTGAGGCAAGCTAGGAATCTATTACAGACCTATTTGGTTTGCACAATACTTATCAACCTTTGATCTTGAAATCATCTACTTTGCTGAGGAAACATGATATGTAGTGATGGTGAATACATTCTTTGTAATATCTTGTTTTAGATCTTGTAAATCCCTATAATTCTTTTCATCATGATTGTGTAATTTACAAAAATTGAAATACAAAATTTGTAGGACTTTTACATACTATTGTAAGAGATAAAACTACATTGTTGTGTGTCCCACTATTCTATAGATTTCACAAAACTCTATCTTAATCTTAAAATAATCATTCCTATGATGTCCTTATTTCCCACACTCCATATACCATATACTTATCTTAGGCTTATCTACTTCATGATACTAGTCCATCATCTTCAAAAAACCTTACAATGTATTTTCAATAGTTGAACCCGTTATGGGATCTTCCCCATAATCTTCAATTTGATCTACCTAGATAGAAGTAATTATATGATTTCCCTTAATATAAAATTGAGTCTACACTAAAGTAAACCTAATATTAGAGTGTAGTCCTTCGACAAACCACATAGTTTTATCTTTATCTTCTAGGGTAAACTCCACCTTATTCATAACATCTGATACCCAATGATCATAATCATAGACTAATTCTCCTGACTTCTACCTAATCTAATTTAGGTCTTGAATAGTCTAACTTATACATTTATTTACTTTAAATTATGTGATAAGCCACTTCTTAACATGTTATATATTTTCCCAATTGATATCTCTATAGTATATAAACTTAAGTTCTCTTCTACTCAATACCTTGATTAGTCCACACTTTTTTATAGCCTCATCGATAATACCTTTAGCTTTCCATTTAATATCATATGTTAGTAAGTACTACTCAGTGTACATAAATCCATCATATGGTGTGAAGTTTATAAATGTTCCCCAAGTACATATACTATAAATTAGTGTTAAGGGGATCTACTACATAGATATTATAGTGGGAGGCTATGTTTTATGCAATCCTACCTATGTACTAAAAAGATTTACCTATGAACTGGGAGATTTTGTTTGTGTATTTTTCTTTTATATATTTAATACTTTTCTCTTCTTGGTTTCAATAAACCCTATGTCCCTTAAAGCCTTATGAATTAAGGTTGTTTTAGTTTTAGTACCCCATCGATGTACTAGCTATACAAAAAGACCTTACCAACTACTATTTGCCTATAATTTTGGTTAAAAACTATTATTATAATATAAAAAATTGAGTTGTGAGGATGTGTACTCTTCTAGTGAATGATTCTTTCATATGACTTATCTTTTCATACTTGAACCTGAGATTGATTTGTGAATTTATCCTAATTTTTTTCTTAATAATTCATGTCTTGATTCTCATAATACCCATTATTTTAGCTATGAACTACATCTATCAACTAACTGATCTACCTCTACACTATTTTCATCTTCATCTTTAAATATCTCTTCTTACTCTTCATCACTTATTTCTTTATATTGGCATTCATATTCTTCCCTCATCTCATCTTTCTTCATTATTCATTATTCATCTCGTTATTCTTATTAATCATTTCTTCCTACACATTCTTCAAATATTCCAATACTATTTTTAACTCTACTCATAGTTACTTGGGTATTTTTCTATTTATTCCATCTATTCTGTTGTTGCAACTCATATTCTAAATCTGGACTCTTCTTTCAAATCTTCTTCCCTCATGTCTCTATTATGAATTTAGTTCCAAGCCTTATCTTATCATATAATCATCTTTCAATATCATGTCTCTCTCTCTCTCTCTCTCTCTCTCTCTCTCTCTCTCTCTCTCTCTCTCTCTCTCTCTCTCTCTCTCTCTCTCTCTCTCTCTCTCTCTCTCTCTCTCTCTCTCTCTCTCTCTCTCTCTCTCTCTCTCTCTCTCACACACACACACACACACACACACACACACACACACATGCCTAATGTGACTACCCCATATTGTCTAGAATAAGAACCATGTCCTTTTCCATAACCAACATACTCACTAGGATAGGTAGTCATAGAAAAAAATTCCCTCAAATTACTTTAACAAATAAGTCCTTGATAGCTTCAAAAACTATGTATCCTCACACTATAAACTCAATTATATATATGTATACTATATTGTCAACCCAATGATCTATTACTTTTATCTAGTCAATTTCCAATCTCTACAACCAAACTATCTTTTATTCAGTCTAAATTATAGTTACTTCCATACTTGGTCTAAAGAAACAATATTCAAACTATGTTAACTAGATATATAGTAATTTAGGCAACTTGGACCAAAATATTTCATAAATATATCCATAAATATGCTCTTGAATCATCTCTTAAATTGTAAGACCAGTCCTTGATTTTTATTCTAAAAAATTACATTTCCTTTGGTCCAACCATATCTCAATATTTCTCTTCCCTAGCAATCATCTTAAAATAATTTCCTCTAAAAAGAGTTTCTATGCTCAGCACACCATTTTTAGAAGAGGTTCTTGAGGCATCATAAACATGTTAAGGATGAAGATAGTTATGAGATACTTAATGTATATATAACAATTTATCATAAAATACAATAAATTGGATGATAGCAATGTAAGATTTCATTAATTATTTTGTGTTATTGAGTAATTTAAAGAATATCTAGTATTGTATAAATAGAAATATTACATTTATAATAGTTCAGATAGAAAGTAACCAAGACATTACACATGAGAGCACACAAAAGGAGCATAAAAATAAATCATATAGGTAACCATAACACGATTATCTCTATTTATATCTTCTAAAATAAGAACCCTCTTCTTCTTATAAATAAAAGTTTGTGTGTGTGTATGTTTCCATTCTATGATTATTCATCTTTTTATCATACTTGGCACTAAAATTGGAGTCTCTTCATATTATATCTTATTAAAACTCATGAAGATAATAAAAAATAGGCTATATAATAATAAAATGAGTGCACAACACATGAATATCATACAAATATCATGTGCAGCTTTATAATCCATGTTCTTCTACTAATAAAATTATCAACCTCACTAGAGTGTGAGCTAGAAGAAGATCCTCTCTTACTAATATTATCCTTAGTATCTCAATGGACCATTAGCTCCTTTATAAGGAAACTTTTTGAAATCTCAGTATCCATCAAAGAAATAGTGGGAGAATATGAATAAGGGTACCTCAGTGATATAACATCTACATGTCAAAATGTCATAACCCTTTCATCCACAAGGGGATAAATGTTTTTTTGTAATGCATAATTTTATTTATCATTATGCCTATTGATACAGTGATAATTACAAAATTGTTTAGTCTTTACTTTTTTGAAATGATGGGGAGGGTAATAATAGTTATCTGGAAAATAAATTGTCTCTTATCCAATATGTATAAAAAATTTGTTCTTGGTCAATATTTTAATTTATCAAATTGAATTGGTTGATTCCTCTTTGTCTTAGGTGCCTTATCTTATACCCTTTCATTATATATTTTATTTATTAGTTGTTTTATTATATAAAAGAATTTAACTAGATTTATTATTTTTGAAAAAACTACATCAAATTTTACTTCCTTATGAGTGGCTTCCTTCTTGGGTGAGGAGGAAGTTGATTTGGTTTGATTAGTAACCTTATGTTATTTTGAATTTAGATCACATGTGTAATTGAAAACATCTAAGTACATATTTTAAAAATAACTAGAGAGATTATGAATTACTCATTCTTTGAGTGGATAATGAATACCCATACTAAAGATAGATTAATTTTATAAATTTTAAGTTTGATACATAAAAGTACAAAAATGTGCTTTTAAATCTCAAAATATAATTTGCAAAAAGCTCATCATTAACTTGATTTAAAATTTAGAGATATTCCAAGGGTAATTTATGAACTTTAAATTTGTTAAGATCAAATAATAAAATTCCCTATAGCTTCTTTAAATAAGGTAAATAACCACTAGGGAGGCTATAAAAAATAAGGAATCTCCTTATATGATTATTTAAATTCTTTTAATAAGACTCATCCATCATTGCTATATTTTCTAAAATAAATTATGTAATTAATTAAATGAAAATAAACATATCCATTACCATCAAATAATGTGAATTTAAGCATACAAAATTCATTGAGTTGCTTATAATAAAATACACACCATGTAACAGGTTGATCGATAATGACATTATCTTTCATACTAGCCTTATATGCTCTAGTTGAAATAGTGAGATCAATAAATTATTTATGATGGTCCCCTATGGCTTACATTATCGAGGTAATTTGACTAGTAAGAATAGTAGTGGACTCACTCAAGGATTTTAATCTAGTATTTTATCTAAACATAGGTTTATGGGAGTCATCACTAATATCAATATATTACTTAGGATTGAATTCTAAGTTAACATCATTGCATAATTTAGAATCATTACCTAGCCTATCATTCTCATCATATTGTGTTTGTAAAGTAATAGTATATATTATATCACATTTTTTTAATATAAGATTTATGGAAATAGATGTTTTCACCTTTATTTTTTGAAGAAGGATGAGGATTGTAAGATTGCATTGAAAGAGAGGAGAGAGAATCATCACAATCATGTGTATTATTTAAAAGTTATATAGAATAGAATAATCATCACATTTTTTAATTTATTTTCCATTTTATATAAAGAGAAGAAGTATTACATACTTTGTATTAATATAATTACTTTCATGCATACTTTATTCCATTTCATTTTTAACATTTAATGAGATGGATTAATTTGGAAAATCATTATGGAAAATTATGTGTTACATGAATATTCTTTACAAAAAGCAATATTTATATTTTATATATTGATAGAAGTATCTTCATATTGATGAATATCATAACAAGGAAAAACATCATGGGAATCCAAATGTATATCATTAACACATGGTGTTATTATATTTTCCTCATTATGTGTAATGCTAGAAAAGAGTGTGTGGGGTAATTCATTTTGAATTTACTCTTTTTATAGTGTGATATTAAAATAATTCAAATAATAAGTAGGGGAACTGGGTTCTTACATTTTAAAATTAGCTTGTTAATTTACTTTTTTAGTATAGTCATATACATTATACCAACTTTACTATAATCATAATCATAATAATTTCCCTCACAATCATGTTCATTATATACATAATTAACATTATTAATCACATAAGTTTACTTATTTTTTCCATTAGTTATCATAAAAATATAGAATTACATGAATAGATAATAGGAAATATAGTGGCTAAGGACTGTATACACCTAATGTTTTCACTTTTATCACATTACTAAAATTGTCTCTTGTAGTGGCTTGTTATCACATCAATCTCCCTATGTGCATCCTTAAAGGGTGCATCAAGAGTGTGGTGGGATAAATTAGTGGTAATTAATGAGATGTGTTTCCATACTATTCTTTCATATCATAATTACTATTAGTCTAATCTCCTCCAAGTGTTTTTTGTGTTACCTCTCTATCTACTTTGCATCCAAAATTTCTAGATTCCCTATACCCTACTGTATCATCCTAGTGGTTACAATATGTTTCATGTTTTATATTCCCTATAATGTGTTAGATGGATTGATAGAGTTATAAATCTATCTTATATTATTTATATTATATCAAATTGGTAGATATCATATTGTGTTAACTAACATCTTCTAATTGTATCTACCTAGATGATAACAATACATTAGAGTTCAAGGTTAGTTTTGGTTATAGTATCCATACGTATAGGGGTCATATTTCATTATTAATAGATATATCACATTAATATACTCTACTTGTGTTCACATTTATCCTCCTAAGTAGTATTTTTAAGATTTGGAGGATTAGAACACTATCCTATAGGTCTATTATTCTATTATCTTTTAAGCTCAAAATGAGAGGTATTTAGAGTTCCTAGCTAAGGATATCTAGGTCTTCATCTTACCATTTAATGTATTAAACCTAAAACATATTTTGTAAAGTGCCACTTGATCCAAAGAGGGAGATTGAATTGTAAATGAGTCCATCCAAAGGTAAGTATCTTTATCCATATATTATTTACTTTATTTACTTAGTAGATTATATATTTTTTGGCTTATTAGTTTGTGGATGTGTGTGTGTGTATCCTTTCTTATGTTCTTCCTTATACTAAATAAGATAGTATAAATATAGGGTTTCTTAGATTTTTCATTTATCACCTTAAGTTTCATAAACCACTATTTTATTGACCATTACACCTCATGTTCTTTAAAACCACTTATCATTTGCTTTACTTTCACACTTAAAATCATTTACTTTAATTACACCTTTACAATCATCCTTATAATCACTTATCTATTATTGAACCCTAGTGAGATCTATGAACCATGTCATAGGATAAATATTTGAACCCCTTTCCTCTTAAAATTTGAGTGTATCATATTCTAGATCTTTAAAACATCATCCAAGTATAAACATTATTTATTATTATAGCCTTATTTGAGTCCTAATCTATTGAGAGAAATATTATAGTTATAGTTCATCCTATCCCATGCATACATTATGATAAACCTAACATGAATCATATCCCATAATTTGTTGGATTTTATTCATGTTTACATTTATGTTCATTAATTACATTCAATTTGGATTCACCATCATAATAAATTATGGTAATACATTCTGGTGAACCTAACGTGAATCTTATCCCACCTCTAGTTGGATCATTTTTTTGTTTTCCATTTTTTGATTCTTAGTTTTTTCCACCATAGTCGTAAATTTTAGTGAAGATTTTTTCCAAATTATATTGAAAATCCTAATATATTTTTCTTGACTTTTAACTGTATCAGCCAACTCGATAATTTTTGTTGTTTCCTACCAACTACATGAACCAACTCAATACAATTTAGTTTTGTCAAATTTTATTCCATCTATGTCGACCAATCTGATACCATTTAAGAATTTATATTCTTCATTTCATGTTATTATTTTTATTATTTCATTATTAATCATAATTTTATATTCTTGTTTTTTAATATATAACTATGTTCTTGTATTTGTAAAACACATAAGATTTTATCATTCTAGGTAAATAGTCATTAGTTTTATCTGAGCTATGGTGTGAGGGATAATACACAAATACTCAATCCATTAGATAAAATTATAGATAAATTATCATCCACATACCTAAAAATATATGATTATATACTATGGTTTTATTTTTGACCAATAGGAAGCCTTTTAGTTTTTTAGTGTACTGATAAGTGGCTAGCCTTAGTTACTCTTAATCCTTAATGATAGTATGTAGTTGTTATGGGATGGTTGAATCCTTTGTAATCAATGAAATTTGGAATTTTTCACCATTTATGATTGATGTCAATATATTTGAGAGCCTAAAAATTAAACACCAATCTTATTTATACCTTTCATATATATAAATTAGTGTTTAGCTCATTTGCTACTATGTGGTTATTTTATTATATTTATTAAAAATGTATCAAATATCTTGATGCAATTTTTTCTATTTATAAAATATATTGGCCAAATTGATATAATTTTTTGATATATAGACTTGTTTTATCTTTTTAGGAATTAATA
The DNA here is from genome assembly GCA_037957365.1 of Torreya grandis. Lineage (NCBI taxonomy): Eukaryota > Viridiplantae > Streptophyta > Pinopsida > Cupressales > Taxaceae > Torreya > Torreya grandis. The sequence goes on along the minus strand of JARHVA010008491.1, from coordinate 233,400 downwards.
TAGTAAATCCTAGATTGATAAAGAGCTGAGTAAAGGGGGTAAATGAAGATAAATATTATAAATAACTAATATAATTGATTTATGCTAAATAAGAAGTGTAAAGGAGAAAATCAACTTATCTAGAATAAAATGTGTGTCAATAGGTGATAGTAATGTTGGAAGAGATTAGGGGAATAGTCAAGAGTTATGATTGAACAACATAGAACCCCTAATATTCTATTTGCTACCTACATTAACCCCAATGATAGGGGTCTTATATCAAACATAGTTCTCCCCTAAGGAATGTATATAATCAATTTTCATGGTGTGAAAGAATGAATTTCACATAGGCCCTTATTTGATCAAGCATAAAAATCTATGTGTCATACTGAATAAATATATAAAATGTTGAACTATACTATTGAATAATTTTTTTTATATTTATGTGCTAAAGTAGTAAGTGTTATGTATAATGCCTTATGAAGCTCTTTTATAGAATAAAATTTATTTTAAATGTGAAACATTTGTATGCAAGTAAACAAGGTAAAAATATGAATATAATCATAAGAGGAGACCAAAAGGAGGGTAAGGCCCTGAAAAAAGTTAAAAACGTGACCATTGAATAATAGTGTTGAGGTAGATAATAGCACTGGGTGCTCCTGTCTAGGATTACGCTATTGTCCTATGTGAAAAAATGGGTTATGACTAGGATAAACAAGCTAGAAGCCCTTGTGGATGAAAAAATCATGCCCTGAGATTACTAAGGGTGAAAGATAGGGAAAAAAAATTGTAACAAGGACTATGTTAACATCAAAAGACTAAAGTGACATGTGTGAGCAAGACTCTTATTCATCATTAAGAACTTCATGTGAAAGAGCTACAAAATACATAGCACTTATGTTTTCTTGACCAAATTAGGGTGTGTATATTTTCCCCCATTTTAATCTATTAATGCACTAGAATGAAAGTACTAGAGAAAAAGAAAATAAAATGCATACCTATACTTGCATCTATGATCAATCCATGTAGAGAATAGATGTGCTTTGACCCAACCCATTCTTTGGCCAGAAAAGTGGACAAGAATTGGAATGATGTCTATGAATAAAAAATATACAATGTGGGTGTCCCCTATATTAAATATGAGTAATTGATTGAACTATGAGAAAAAAATCCCTATTTTCCCCCCACTCTGATATGTGACCTGAGTCTAAGAAGAGATGTGCTCAAAAGTCAAAAATACTATTTGACGTATGTCTTACATAAATTAGTGTAATCTAGGTCTAGTGAAAACTATGGATCAACCATTACATATGGCTATATGCCCAAATATAGTAAAACCATGGTGACATAATGAGTGTAAATTGGTGATATGAACATAGATAATGGTATAATTCTCCATTCCATATGTATAACCTAGTGAAATCTTATGGGATCGAGAACATGTGCCCTACATCATGCCCCCAAACCTGATATATGAGTGATGTAGCTATGTAAACTATGTATTAAATATAGATTTTGAGTTAATAAACAACATGTAACATGACATACACTATCATGTCTAGTATGAAAACCTAGAAGGCCGAGAACATGTACCACACATCATGCCCAAAATATGATATTCAAACAATGTAGTTATGTAACCTATGCAAAAAACTATATGTATAGGGCCACTATACTATGTATGTGCCACCATAGTTATAATCTATGTATATAAATATATTGACATCCTATGTAAAATCTAAGAATTTGTAAATATAAAAAAATATCTAAAAAACTCATGGAACCCTAGAAATTTGAGTCAAACTATATATCTACTTATTTACATATCTAAGTTTTTGAATAAATAATTTGTGTATCTTTGCCTATGTATCTAATTAAATATGTGTATTTACTTATATGCATGTATGAGTGTCTAAATAAATAAATTATGTATTTGAGATTGAGTATATGAGTTACTATATTGATGTGAATGGTGTGTGTATACCCCCTTTTGGTGAGAGAGTCGAAACCATGGTAAGGATATTGAACCAAAAATGATACCGAAAGGTATGTTAGTGAGTAGTCAATGTTGATAAGAAAATTATGGGATGGATTATATTAATAATTTTAGAAGAATTTTTTATATATTAGGGCTAATATAGACGTATGATCTATAGAGAGATTGTCAAGAAAATATGATTTTTTGTGTTCTTGGTGGAAATTTAATTGGGATAGAAGTGAAATTGATACAATGTGGGGTATACCATCATCAATTTCTATATGTAAGAAATGGATTAGTAATCATTACTATAGGGATAAAGAATCATGGTTGGAAAATTTTGTTAATAGATGGATCAATGTACGTGTGGGGCCAAGATTAGGTAGGTGGCATTTTCAAAAATAATTTTTAAATAGGTTGGATTGATTGAGTTTAAAATCATTTGAATTTTTATATTTTGAGATAATTATTTCTCTAAGTCAAGAAATCAAGTAGAGGAGACAAATTTTTAGTTTTACTCATTACAAGGAGGTGAAGGCACTAATTTAGGTTGGTGAGGAAGTTGTACTCTTATGGATTCTATCATTTTCTATGCATTTGAACCATTGATTAAATTTACTATCATTTTTTATGGAAATTTTTGATAGAATAAGGTTTTTTTGGGGGGCTCCATGCTATCTTCCTAATGAAAACACTAGTGTTTGGGGATACCATGCTAATATTTAAGGATTTCATTATTTTCTATCACTATAGTCCTATCAGTGGTGATAACATCTAGTGCTATAATCCTATCGGCAATGTTATCATCTCTTAGGCTAGAACAATTAATTTTTTTACTTGAAATTTTGTTTAATGATTATTTCAACATGTAGATTTGATATTTTGGAGATGATAATGTCATGTTTTGTGTTTTTGGTATATGAAAGTACATATGAGATAGTTATGGAGGGGTTAGATGATGGGTTTCCCCTAAAGGATGATGAGAGAATAGTAGTATATAAGGTTGGTTTAGGGTATGTAGCATCAATGGCATTGATACCATGGGATTATCACATGATGAAATCACTATGTGAGTAATGGGATGTTGACACATTGACTTTTTCACTTCTCATCAAAGACATGATGATTACTTTAGAGGATGCATATAAAATATTGAGGATACCTATTACTAGTCAATGAGTGGTATTACAAGAGGCAATTTGATAGAGAGCCATATATTGGGCCTCACGGTATTTTAAAACCATTCTTATAGGGATGCATCATCAGTGTAGTAGTAGTGATGTGCTATTATATATGATTTTCAGAGATAATTTTTTGTGGTTGTGAAAGCTTTTAGAAATGCTATTAACTTCATTTATTGTGGTTAATAGTAGTGGTGTGTCTATTACATATATGATGCACAATATTATCTAAGATATAGTGGAGAAAAGTATTTTATACCCATGGAGTCACACCATACTACACCACCTATATTGGTATTTATACTAGTTCACTCAATACTTGTGTAGTGATGGAATCGGGTTATCGATGTTATTACATTGTTGGGCTTATGAGAATTTTATGGTGTCTATATTAGAGGATTTTCCATGTATAGATTGGGCATACCTCTAGGTATTTATAGATGGGTGGGCATGCATGACCTTCATATGATCAAGGAGCATGATGAACTATTGGTGGGTGTTGGATCAAGTCACATATGATAATATTATTTGGAGATAATATAGGGCATTTTAGGGATGGCCCAAGGATGGGGTTTAGTTAAGGTGGATTCAAATGAGTTATTAGCTTTAAGATAGATGGAAAACTATTTTGATAAATTCTAGTATGAATGGGTTACATGATAGTTTAGTATGATGCAAGATGTTTCCCTTTCACCATGAGTGTGGGTGAAAAGTACTCAGGCCCTAGTGAGGTTGATTAGTAGAGTGAGACCTATGATGGTTGAGTTGGCCCAAATTTTATTGACATAGAGAGATTTGATGATAGAGGTACTAGATGTGGATGATGTGGGGGAAACAAATACCTACATATTATGGTAGGGACAACATAGATGGGCACTTCTATTTATAGGATAGAGGCCCATTATGGATGATGTGCTAGATACAGATCCTATTAGAGTAGTTGTAGGTATGTTATTTTTATATATTGGTATACTTAGTTTTTTAAGTATTGGCTGAGTAGATGTATAATGTATTAAGTTGGTATATGTAGGTGTAGGATATGATGACTACTGGGATACTATCATTGAGATATTACATGGTATATTCCTAATGATGTTATGGTTTATGGGTTGGTGGAGTAGGATATAAAGGTTATAGGTATCCATGTCAATTTATTAGACTGAGCATACATTGACACCACATAATATAGGTGGGGGTTAGTAGATAGAGATGAGGCACATGTAGAGTTTAGGATGCAAGTTATTCCCACACTTGATAGTCTAGGTTGGGTAGGTGGTAAGATATTATATGATTATATTTATCTTTAGCATGAGCATACAGAGGTCATGGTAGAGTTAGCATTATTTTTGAGAGAGAAATCATAGGTGTAGGTCTTGATCAAGGTCTAAAGTGGATGTCAGAGCATTGATCTCTAGTTTGTATATAGATGAGATTAAGGGTGATGAAGTTGATTATAGTGACCAAGCTCTTATTATTGAGTGATTATGCAACATTTTATGAAAACTTTTTTGACATGTGTGTGTGTGTGTGTGTGTGTGTGTGTGTGTGTGTGTGTGTGTGTGTGTGTGTGTGTACACACACACACATACACACACACACACACACACACACACACATATACATACATACATATACACATATCCATATACATATATACACACATATAGATACATACATGCATGAATGCATGTACTTATTGATATATGGACATCATGTTATGTGATATTCTAATTATGATATTATTTATTTTAGTATATGTTTGATTATATTTGTGGCTTATGTGTTGATATGGAAATGTGTTATTTGAAAATAAATGTGTATGATTCATTAGATAATGGCAATTGATTTGATTTGTATATAGATGTTGAGTAGATATTGATATTGGATTAGACATGTTATTTTTTAGAATTAATGACATGGAATTATTGTAGTATACATAAGTATTGATCATGTGACTACAATATGAACTATTTTAATCTTAATGAAAGAGTAAACAAGTGACCATACTAATCCTACTATGTAGGTGTAGAAATAGACTTGGTAACTAATACTGATCATGGTGTACTAGTGGTATCTAGATTTGTGGACTATGTAGTGAATAAATTAATTATTTTTTATACTAAAAATGTGCTCTATTATTCGTTAACTCTTATAAATATCTTAATTGGTTGTCATACTAAAACTATGTTATGTTGTACATTATCTATTGAAAATATCTTAATTGGTTGTCATAGTAGAACTAGTGGTTGATTTAATTTTCCTTTTATCACCATGCTACTATAAGTAGTTTGATCTCTTTGAAATGGTTCCCATATCTAATGGTTCTATGGTCCATGACATCTCACATAAGTAGGTGTCCTTGAAACCACATGGATCATATGATGAGTAACCAATGTTGCCTTAAAAGGAATGTCTTGGGATAACTTAGTCATAGAGGAATGTGATCTATAGAAATTAAGAGAAGGAGATCTCAATGCCCTCGATGTAAATTCTATAATGCCTCTATTAACATAGTGGTCAATATATTTCATGAGTGCATAACAGTGATTAACCTAATGTCCATCAATTTGTTGATAATTTTAATATGGTTTATTTCTTATTATATGTGAATAATGTGTTAGAAATGATGAATAGGAGGAAGTGTGATCATCCTCCTATCTAATAATTCAAATAAGATATCATGAGGCCTATCTCTATTTGAATCAAACTGTATAGGCCCTGTTTTGGTGTTTTATGATCTACACACTATGGGAGATGATAATTGGAGTGTCTCTTTGCATTTATTGAATAATTTTATTTGTGGTTTTGGTTCCACTTTTTACTTAGGCATATGTGGATTAGATTCTTAGACCATATTAGATGACTATGATTGTCAGAGATTTAAAACCAAATCCAACTCTTAATGTATCTCAACTAGTCCCAAAATATTATCTAACATCATAGATGTATGGCATAGATGTCAAAATGATTTTGATGTCTCATATAAAAATTTATCCTTAAGAGGTAAAATGAGTCCTTTAACAAAGTTGTATTGTACCTCTAAATCTACTGGTTGGTAGATATACTATTTCGTACATGATTTGAATCATAAAATGCAATCATTTACTAGTTATTACTTACCTTGGTGTAGTGAAGTCAACCTCTCATATGTGACTTGAGGTCCCTTATTTTGGATATAATTCATGAGAAATATGTATTCTAACTCATCATATGTATGTAGTGAACCACTAGAGAGTGAATTATAGAACCAATTTAATGCCTCATCCTATAGACTCTTGGGAAAGAACTATAGGAGAATCACACTTCTAATGGTATGTGCCAAGGACTTTCTATAATATTTGAGATGAAATTATGGATCTTCATGTCCATTGAACTTAGGTAATATTGGTATCTAAAAACTATTTGGTAGTGTTACATTGACAATTGTACACAAGATAAGATTGCCATGGATAACATTAGAATCAACCCAAAAGTAGTATTGTTTACTTTCCAAGGTGAAATGATGTACTTATTATTATAAATTACCCATGGCATGCATCAGATATTACCTACTAATAAGGTATATTAACATCATTAACAAGTTAATTTAAACATTGAATATTATTTTAGCCATTAGTACACTATTTCATGGAACATTTTTGGATATATTGGGTTGGATCACCATAACCTTTAGAGGGGTGATATCTTGGACTTAGTGAGAGGGAAATTAGATATCACACACATGGAGGTTAAGATAAGTAACATGTTCTTCTATAGTGAGGGGTGGAGGATATTCATTGGTATCTCTTATTTTGTTAGTTGGTAAATAAATATCACATGCTAATGGAATACAATTATTTAAATTAGAATTTAATAATAAATCAAGTTTGAAATGAGAGATGGGTAAAGTAGAGAAAGGAATAGAAGGACTAGACTCAATTTATTCTTCACTAAAATCATAGTAATAATTGTTATTCCAAGTGTCATCAAAATCAGAACTAATTTCATGTTTAGAGTTTAGAGAAAAATAAATGTAATTTTCATGCTCATTAAGAGGATAAGTAGAATAATATTTTAACTTTTTATTACTATTCAACATATCATACTATGTAGATGAAATGCAATGTGTATATTCACTAGCTATGAGTGGAATGCAAATGTTATCATGATTTTTGATAAGAGAGTCAAGCATATTTGGAATAATAATCATATTTTTATTTGGAACATCATTGACATGTAGGATAAGGGTTATAAATATTTGAATTATCTATATTTTCATGGAATCAATATGTTGAGATTGAAAGGTAAAAGAAAGTGACAACATAATATCATTTACTTTAGTTTTTAAATCTTTTGAAGTACTAATATCAGTTTTACATAAATATTTAAATTGACTTGAGAAAGGTGAAGAAGATGTATTTTCATTTTATATGTTAGGAGCATCATGTGAAGGAATAATATTACTTGAATCATGCAAAATTAGATTGATTTTATTACTCTTATATTGTTTTAATTTGAATAAAGATGTGTCAAAAGTGGTTGATGATCTAGGATCATCTTCAAATAAAAAATCACCTATAAGGTGCTCTTTTTACCTTAAATTGTTAATTTGATTTTGAGAAGTTGAGGAGGAAAGAGGAGTAGGAGAATAAGATACCTTGAGTCTGTCCTCATTATCAATTTCATTTTCATGCTCATAGTAATCATCATATCCATCATTACAAAAATAATCATCATCATCATTATAAATAAATAATGCTCATTATCATGTGTTAGTTTACAATTCTAAAAATTGGTCCATTCATTTTTATAATTATGAGACTAGTTTAAAAATTGATCAATTGGGTGAAGGGGAAGAGGTTTTTTAGAGGTCATCTTAAACTTACCATAAAAGTGAATGTAAATAATGAATAATAAGAAAGTAATGGGTAGGAGACAATATAACATAAATGAATTTGAAAGTAAGCTAAATATTTATCCCAACGTACATAAAATCAGAAGTTAATTTCAAACCTTAAGGGCTAATATTTGGATGTATAAGGACCTAGTATGTGGATCTAGGGTTTGAAGTATTTTTAAACAAAATTTAAAATATTAAATCAATGAAAAACCTAACAAAATAATGATATGGATCAGTTAGTATGTGAAAAGAATCAAGAACAAATTAGAATTTAATAAATCCTAATTAATTACATAAAATGGAGAAGGCAAATCCTAGGAGGGAATTATGATTGTTAAGCAATATTCGAAGTAAGTTAGGTTAACCAATATTTTATATTTTTAGTAATTAATAGAGAAAATGTTAGATTGATGAAGATCTGAGCAAAGGGGTTAAATGTAGATAAATATTGTAGATAAATAATTTAATTGATTTACCCTAAATAAGAAGTGTAAAGGATAAAATCAACTTATCTAGAATAAAACCCATGTCACTTTGTGGTGGAAATGCTAGAATAGATTAGGGAAACAATCAGGAGTACCTTTGTTCTATAATTAGAATTCCACCTATCTCAGGTCAATAGCATAGTTATTTAGAGTATAACATGGTTAAATTATGTCAAAGGGCAATGTGTTATTGTCCTTTTATGGATAGGTGCCCTCAATCTTCTAGGATGGTTGTGGGATGTATTTTGGGTTCTAGGATGGTTGTGGGAGTTCATTATTTTATGTCAATATAAGGCTAATCCTTATTCTAAACAATAATGAATACCTGCTCACATGAAATAATAAATAAATACAATATAAAATGAATGGGAAAAAGGTGGTGTATACACATAATATTTTTAAACTTTATCCATTATTTATGCTTTCTCTCTTATATGAACCCATCGAGTCTTAATCTCTCTGAGTACAAACCTTAAGGGGTGGAATAAGAAAGGGGTGGATATACCATTGGTGCTTCACAATATTTTTTTCCCTTTACTACCACTTTATATATACACAACCATCTCTTAAAAACATTTCCCTAAGCTTTGACTCCTCTTTTGCACCCTCTTCTAGTCATTGTCTACCTTTATTACCCTTCCATAGCCTAAACTCTTTTTTTATAATTTACAATACACTTTCAGCCCCATAGACTCTATACTCTAATTGAAAAAACTCATTCAAAGGCCTACCTAGATCAATACATATTTTTTTTGTTAATAACAATGCAGAGTCAATTGGATCGACCCTATCACCTAAACTTTTAGAAAGGTTTAGGGTTAGATTTAGCTATATATACACATTAATTTTTTCATTTATTTAGGAAGAGAATAATAATATTATATTTTTAATCTCCTTATCCACCATTATACTTGAGGATCATAGCTTAGGGTTTCATACTTTATTTGGAGATATGAATCATATCTTGTGGAGAAGTAATTTGGATACATATAGAGGTTATGTATCCTAGAGCTGATTTATCCTTGTCATCCTTACATACAACAACAAAAAATTTTGAATCACCTTCGCCAAGGGAGAGATTGAGGCTCAATGGGTTCAAATTCAAAGGTAATTATTCCTAACTTTTTTCTTCCTTTGTAAGAGTAGATAGATTAGAATTTGTACTTCTCTCCCATGCATTATGATTTCATAGACATTGATGTGGGTATATATCTTCTATGCATGTTTAATTTTCATGCTTATTAACCCAACTCTATGTCACAATATTTCATAAGAAATATATTAGACTTAAATTTGATTTTGTCATTTAATTTTGGGAATATGAAAACTTAGGACTTGCTTAGGGTTATTGCATAGTTTTGTTTGACTAGAGGCTTTGGATCCCTCCCTAGTGATATTATTATGGTAAGAGATTCCTTGAATAAGTCTAGTATATCCATCTTGATCATGACCTTGAATATATAATGTATCAACAATCGAAAATGTAATCAGGATTTGTCTTCTCTGAACTAGTTTGATTAATGGATCACCTGCATTTCCCTTTGTATACATTCTAGTGAACTCAATGTGAATCAAACCCTTGAAAGTTTTCTTTCATGCCATAATTTTTGTCATAATATTATATTTTTAGTACTATATAAATCCAATTAGTATAGTTATAACTTTCTATACAAAGGTTTAACACAATCATTTCAAAATGACTTTGTTTTATCTGTGCAAGTCTTCACTAATTACTAGTTACTAGATCAAGTAATTAGACATAATATTATTCAATTATAGATTATAATACATAGTAAAACCATTAATTTTTTTTTTAATTTTCTTATATCAACATAAAGGTCAACAAACATAGTTAAATAGGTTGACTTTGTTCATTATCTATTCTTCAGCACATAAGGTTTTATAAACCTAGTCAAACCAATTGACCTAGTTGTCATAATTTAAAAGAAACATTTGAGCATCATAGAAAAAATAAATTTAAGATAAAACATATTAAATCCCACCAATGTTCCTTTATTTTCTCTCTTTTCCATTTCAATTCTTCCTTTATTCCTACTTTTCACAAGTTTGTAGTCTATAAAACTGTAACCCTGCATCTAACTAGGTTGACCTGGTTGAATTAGTTCTATAGTTTGTATTATATCTAAGAGACATAGTCAACATGTTTGAATATTTTCTAAAATACATTTCTTATACAAAAAAATAGTGACCCAACTAACTCTATTTTATTTTGTTTGCATATAATGTCTCTTAAATTGACTCTATATTATTCTCAATCAAATAATTAACATATATTTACTAGTAATTAATTCACCTTTTCTTTTTAGTTATTTACATTATTAGAGTAACTAACATAGCTTAAATAAGTGGTTTTTCAAATTAATATTTTATTTACACTATTTTACTCTTTTATACACACTACAAAATCATTTTACTTTCAAAAATCTTTAAGCATTCTCTTCCCAAGGCCTACCTACTTGGATTTCAACACCAAGGGGGAAGTTGACTTGATTTTTTATATAAATATAAACATGTGGTTGATGGCATAAATTATCAAATAACTTAACACTCTTATCATTGTGAGATTTTGAAGTGAAGGGGTAGGCCCCAATACCAAGCTAGTACCATCACCAATACAAATTCCTTTTAGCCTAAACATCTTGAAACCAAACTTCAATTGATTTCTTATTCCTTATTTCATCTAACTTCCATATCACATTAAAATCAAACTTTATTATAACTTAATAACATGTAGGATGACCAACTATTTATCATTTAATTTTTGGTTGATTGGTTTCTCTTTGATCATTATGTGTTATATTATAAAACTTGCATTAACCACCATTGGTACAAGGTTTTTGTTGTGTTATCTAATCATATTAGTCACATTCATCTAATTACTTATGTTATTTCTTTTATTACTACTTAAAATGATATTGAAAACTATTTTAGAACACTATCATCTTGTTTGATATAGTCTCTTAAACACTGTTAAACCTTCCTACCTTTAATACATAGTTGACCTACATGATTGTGTATCCTTATCATCCTATTTCACCTTCCTAACTATAATACACAGTCTAATTACATGATCATGTATCCTTATCTTTATGTTTTATTCCTTAGATTATAGAACATAGTCAACTAGTTTGATTCTATACCCTATTTTCTGATTTTGTCTGTGTCATTTTTTTTAGCTTCTTTATCTCCTCATTAAATTCCTATTTGAGGACAAAATAGAGTTAAACTCAATAGATATGATGATTTTTACCAATACTAATAGGTTTCCCCATAAAATATTATGTATTCCATTTTAGATGAAATCAATGTGCATGTGGCTAATTATGGGACTTCTACTCATTCATCTTTAGTTCATAACCCTATTTTCTCCCTATAAGATTAACCATAATTAGAGTACACTCCTGAAATATTTTTATTCATTAATGAATTTCCTCAACATAAGGGAAAAGACCCATAGACTATTTACAATATCATGATAATTGGTCAAATAAAATAACCCCATTCACCTTCCCCCACATTTTCTCATGGATTTGGGGGTGATACCTTTTTTGATTTTCAACCTCTCCATTTTATTTTGACTCTATATCATATTGTGACCTCTTATTCCTTTATTTCTTCTACCTTCATGCCAAGTATCTATACTAAAATGGTAGATTCAACATATAGTGGGCCTTCTTCAATACCTATCCTTCTCAAGCACTCCCCTAGTGCACCATTTTCTACCAATGGTAATCATGCCACTAGCACTTATTTTTCTTCTAATCCTTATACTAGTGCATCTTTCACTACACATGCTAATCCTAATATTAGTGCCTCATTTTCTACCAATACCTCTCAAGCCACTAGTGCCACACATGTCACTACTCATAGTGTAACCCAAGCCACTAATACCAATGCTAATGATTCACATGCCATGCAAACTAGTCAACATACCTCTCAAACCCACCAACCCTTATTACAAACTCTTAATCAAATAAATGATTTTAAAGATAATATTCCCAATCAAATGATGAAAATGCATAATCACCTTATTCACCTTCAAAATCAACCTTAATAGGTTATATAGGGAGCACAAAATCAAAATTCCCCCAACACCCCTTAGGTATTCCCATGGCAACCTCATTCCCAAACCACCCCTTTTTAATAAAAAAAATTGAACATCTTCAAAATGAACATCTTACAGCTCAAATTTATAGCATAGACATAGGAGGTATCACACATACAATTAGTTACAATGGGTCAACTGATCCTACCTTACATTTAAAAATGTTTGATAATCTCTACAAAGATTGGGTCAAGTTAAATACTTTTTATACTACCAAAATATTAGTGAAAACTCTCTCCAGAGATGCTCTAGATCGGTATGATCAACTCAAGTCCCATTCTATCACTAGATTAAAAGATATAGTTAACTCTCTAGTATAATAGTTTCAAACTAGTGACCTCTCTAAGAATAACTTGGCTCATTTTATCAATTTCAAGTAACTTAAAACCATAAAAGCACAAGGTTTCATCAAATGGTGGAAGACCTTGTCTAATAAGTGTGAGAATAACATGGTAGATGAAAATATATTCACCAATGTAATTTATCCCAAGTTTTAATATCAGATTAGGAATATTTCTCCATGAACATTGGAAGAGGCCCTCAACGAAGCCAAACTCTAAGATTTTCTCATGTGTTAGTTTGAGCCATCCCAACCTCCCATGGGCACTCATATGCTCCTAAAAAATAAAAATTGTCAAGCTACCAGTGATGGTGTCACCAACTCCTATGATGCCATTCATAATATTAAATACATTGTTTTTGATCCTGTTACAGAGCAAGCTTCCCCTTTAAACAACACCCCTAATCCTCAATTTTCTCAAATAAATAACATCAATGTTTATAATATATTATCCTTAGTGGAAATACAAAAGCATATACCAAGGCCTATTACATGAGAGCTTAACCCCACTTTCCCTATGAAATCATGGTATGATCCAAATAATTTTTTTTGGTTTTATGCTAGTTGGGGTCACTCTCATGAGACTTGTAGGTAATTACGTAACTCATGTATTTACTCTTTAGTACAAATTTTGATCATGGTTTTCTCATTCATAAATGCCAACAAGAATATGATATCACCTTCAAATCTCATGAAACACAAAATAAAAATCAAGATTTAAACTAGGCTAATGCTCATTTGGCCATTTATAAAGACCCTCTTGATAGTCATCAATACAATAATGACAAGCCTACTCCTTCCACCAACAATGTTTAAATTATTATATACTAAAATCTTGAATATAATGTGGTAAATATGACTAATATTTGAATTATAATTGATTTCATTGATTCTCATCTACACATGCACCAAACATCCTAATTTTTTTGTGTTATCCAATATTCCTCCCCATTTCACCTAATATATTTTGAGAAAGAGGACCTTATTTTTTTCTAAGAACCAATTCCAACACCTCCTTTGGATAACACCTCTCACACTATTTCTACAACTCTCCCAACATATACACCCATCGATAACACCCTTCAACCTTATAATAACATCTCTTTAAACCAATCACATAAAAAATATCTATCAACTACCCCATCCTCTCAATACAATGAATTGATTTGTCCCCAGTCTAAACCAACCATGTATTATGAACCCAAGTATAATTTTAATTCTACTCCTCCTTCCTAGGAGAGCATCTAACATTATGTACCTCCTTCTAGTAGTCCAATCATGGGTTTTGATGAATGGGAACCTATTTTGGAACTTACCAATCTCCCATCTCAAATACCATTTCTTGAACTTATGAGAAATATTATTCAAAATTAACATCCCTCATCCTACCCTTTTAGGATGTGAATTTACCTTATCTAGATAGAAATATATTACCTTAAAATAATGTGAAGATATTTCTATACACATGGACAAAACAATGGACACTTCTCTTTCTCTCAAATTCCCTATTATTTCCAAGATCCCATATGAGATTATACTTTATGAATATGATCCTCCACTCTTTATAAGAATTCAAATCAGTGATATCCAAGTCAAGCATGATTTGATTGATGAGGGTTCAGGTACTCATGTTACCTCCCTTGACTTTATTAAAACCCTTAGATATTATGAGTGTAATTTTAAGTCCACATGTGACATGTGTTAAGTTTATTATCAAAGGCAAATTCCTTCTTTAATTTGTTTGTGTCTCCCTATTATCATTTTTCCTATCACTATTTGAGTGAAGGTTATGATATTAAATTTTCCCCTTTCCTACAATATCCTACTTGGCATGACTTAGACTCATCACATGCAGGCTATCATCTCTTCTGACTGCCAATGTGTCAAGTTTCCCCACAATGGTGTTATCTATAGGATTTAAGGAGATACCAACCCTTGTCATTTTTAACAATTCCAAAAATTTGGTGTATTCAAAATTCCAAACCTTCAACCCTTGCCAAGTGTTTCATTCTAGGAATCTCAACATTTCAATTTTACTATCAACTCTACTTGAGGTTATCATGGTCACCCTAAACTCATCAATAATATAACACCTAACCTCTTAGACTCTGATGATGATGGGATAGATAAGATCAACCTTAATTTCAAGACTTTAGATCTCTATCTTCATCTCATTTCCCAACTTCCACTATCCTTAAAGTTGCATTCCTATCAACCACCTATAGATAATATACCTAAGGTCTTAACCAAGACTTGGAATTCTATTCATCACATAAATTATAATGAAAAGACCATAACTACTTGCACCATTTACCTTCATACACCCGATTATGATGATGGTTATACTTTACATGATATATTTCTATGAGTTTTTATTCAGGCTAGATATGTTGAGATCCTTCATTATCATTCTTCTTTATTTCAAAATTTATGTTCCTTTTATCATATTTTATCTTATATATTTACTAATTATAGTATTATTCCTCTTTTTCATAAGATAGATATGGAGAGTTTGCATGGCACCCCTTTAGTTTATGCAAATACTCTTTGGAACATGCTTATGGATCATGTTATGATTAGTCCCTATTATTTTGCTAGATACTAAGATCCCTATAGCTTATCTCCCATATATATATTTTATACTTACCTTAATCCCCCTATGTGTTTTGTTCCTCCTTCACCTAAGCCTAGTTCAGATCCTACTCCTAATCTACCCTTAGCTGAGCCTCATCTTGAATCCGATGTTACTTTTTCTTTAGCTAATCCTAGCTCAATCTCTCCACCGGCACCACCTCCCCTTAGTAGTGGTCTTCTTCATTTATTACAACTTTATCCCTTACCTTCCTAATGGTTTTATCACCCTTACTATGACATTCATAGAGTTTTTTTTCTTTGGACTAGAGACTTCTAGTTATACCATCCTTCCCCACATCCTACTTCTACTCCTTCCATTAGTAGACCTAAAAAGTGTACTAACAAGTGTATTTATTACTTCCATAGAACAAATAATCATTCTTATACCCATTATTGAAAGCTTTGATATATCAACACTTTTCACCATACCCTTCCTCATCCCAAAGACAAATCTATACCTCCTCCCAAAATTTAACCTAATTATATACCTAAATATAGAGAAGTATATTGTCTTTAGCACTAGTGTGGTACCCATCACATTGATTATTACCACATCTTCCAATAGAATATTCATGATCACCTTATGACCATTCATATGCTCATTGTTCCCCATATTAGAGGTCATACACATAAGAAGGATACTCCTTAACTTGTGTCTCAATCCACCTATGGTTCCTTCTTCACTTATGGCTCCCATTCTACCTACATCTTCTCCTCCACCTATGGTTTCTTCTTCACTAATGGTGCCATCTCCCTATCCCATAACTATCATTCCTATTCCAACATATATTCCCCTTCTTGATTATTCTAAGCATAAAGTCCCTCATGAGCATGATCCTTTAGCTATACATACATTTTTGTAGAGGATATTTATTGAGAGGTATTTGCATAACTTTCCCTAAGGATCAATGAGACTGTTTCTATAATTAGGGTCCATATTAATAGAGATATATTATATGTTATGGATAATATATGTGGATATATTTATTAGTATTTGTGAACATAACATGGTGTTCCTTCACTTTCATATTTATTATTATTTTGGATTGGACTTGTGATCTACTTTTCTTTATATATTATATCATTTTATTCTATGTTAAATTTTTCTTAACTTATCTATATTACATGGATATTTATATTTTTAATTATGTGTTGTATATGGTTTCATTTCTTTCATATTTACTTATGGTTTCTTTTCATGCTTTCCATGACTACATGCTTATATTCATGAGTTCATTTCTTTTTCACAAATGTCTTTGTCTTTTTTTCATGATTGTTTTCTACCTTATATCATCCACAATAAATAATTATTATCATGAATTAGTTATAAAAACCTAGCTCCCCTTAGTAATCCTTCTTTACCATGTGATTAGATAGAAACCAATTCATCTCATTGTAATTATATTTTTCTAGTCCACTTTGGATCTCCCTTTATTCCCTTATTTCCTTTCACAAACTAAGCATACACATGGTTGAAACTTGAGATACTATATTGGTTCATAATCAAGCCTAAGTATTTTATTCAATCATGTCTGTGGATACTTCCCTTCCTTTCACCAAAGTCTAAAAATCTCATTTGTGTGTGTCACTTTTATCCCTCATGTTGGTTATTCCAAATTTATATGGAGGAGGAATATTAAAAGCCATAAAAAATTAAAAGTCAAATCATTTAAACAAAAGGCAATGATACAAAAGGCAACATTTAAATTTCAAAACTCAAATCACACCCAAATATGTGATTAATAGCACATTCCATATCTCCAATCTAATCTCAAACTCCACAGTTGGCCTCATGATAGAGGTGAGGTCCATTGGGGTAAAATAGGCTAGTAGGTTGGAATAGGAGAATTTAACACTCTTGGTACTACCTAATTTCTCACATAAGTATCCAATATTTATAGTATACTGATGGCTCTATA
Source organism: Torreya grandis (assembly GCA_037957365.1). NCBI lineage: Eukaryota > Viridiplantae > Streptophyta > Pinopsida > Cupressales > Taxaceae > Torreya > Torreya grandis. Next base: position 215,879 of record JARHVA010008491.1, on the reverse strand, counting down.
AGGGGTCTTAAGGAATGGGGACATGTTGTGGGAAGGTAAGTCTACTTTAATTTTCTTGTTAATCCAACCAACATTACTTGATCTTAGTATCTCACTTATTTACATATATAACTTTGTGCTTATTTTGAATGGGTATCCTTTGTATTTTGATGGTCATTAGCCACTTAATGTATTTTTTATGTACTTAGTGTGCATCATGTTTCCTAAGGTATTCTCATAGATGACTATGTTATGATTTTTGCATTCCCTCTTCTATTTACAAACATTCCTAATATTTACCCTTGAGAAATATTATTTATTAACTAATCACCCCCATAAGGATCCCATTTTTGAGTTGTATTGTAATACCATGGGTATGACCAAGCCTTTGTAACAAATTACCACATTACAAGCACTATTTTATGATCATTAAAACATTTGTTTCCACCTCATTGGTGTTTCTTTTGTGAGTTAAAGTGTAAGACCATGGATATGACTAGGCATTCCTCACAAAATATTCCAATACCCAAATCACAATGAAATTACGTGTCAAATTGGAGATAAGTAGTGATTGATTATGAGTTATGCATCATTGACATGATTCCCATATTGATATAGTATGTTTTATGCTTACTTCATTGATATTTAACTTTTAACTTCTTATTTTCTAATTACATGTATGCTCACAACCATTTTATTAAAATTTTCATACTTTCTAGATTGAATTAGTATGACCAATTTAATTTCATTCTTCTAATTTTGTCTCCTTTTTTATACTTCTCAACATGATTTAATATGATTGATGGAATTAATTTTTTTGTTTTTTATACCATTTGGTTTTCACATGTCTTCCATTTTACTACAATATTTTCATACTTCCAAATGTGATATGGTGTGATTTTATTGTTTTAACTTGGTGTAAATTTTTTACATGGTTTAAAAACATTTTTTTATCCCCTTTTAACATCTTTGGTTTAATATATTAAATCATCTTTTGTTATTACACATTTCCCATCATGATATAGTGTGTAGTGAATTTATTTTTTATTACTTATACTTTTCCAAGTCATTTTTGCCTTTTCATTTTTAATCATGAATTTGTATCACATAATTATAGAAAAGAAAACACTCAACATATATTCCCCATAGCATATAAAACAAAAGATAAATACATGTGATAGAAAGAAATATATCCATGTATCAACATCCATAACCAAGTACAACTCATGAGATCAAATACAACTATCAATATATATATATATATATATATATATATATATATATATATCATGTGTTTTATATAATACAAAGTATAAAATACAAAATAACTCGAGCTCTAAGGCTAGGCTCTATCCTATCTATCTTGTGGCCTAGCCATGCTACCAATTAATGCCTAAGACTATCCCATTTAAATGGTATTCTATAATGAGGTACTCCAAGATCTCAAACCAACTACCTATCCCTATAGATTAGCCACTTGGGCCTACACTTGTTCAAGTTAGATAATGGTATCTATGTGTACCACTCTCTCCTAAGCCAAGGCCTATAAGGCCTATACCTCTCCCTCTCTCACCCCTATTGGTGGTTTAAATCCGTACTTACATGCCTAAAACTAACTTGTGGACTCCCTCACTAGTCTAAACTAGCTTACCTAGGTTGGGGTAGACAAAACCATAGGATCATCTAATAAGATCTATCATAAAAATAATATATAGGAATTAGATCACATATCTATCTCAAAATCTATCTATCTACCATAATCAAATGCAACTAGTGTCTTATATCAAATCTTAAACCATAATTACAAATATTCTCACTAGTGTTGGTGTCACCAATCACTATCTCCCCATATACTCACCTATTATTTATGGTCTCTCCATCCACTCATCCATAAATAAATTAATTTATAGGTCATCTTAATACTATTGAAATGCTACGAGTTACCACTTGACCATACCATGATCCTCTTTTGATAAGTTCCTCTATGGACTAGGTATGTCTTAGAGAGGCTATCAGGTCCTCTTACATTATATCTCTCACTTTCACCTACTCTCATCAATGGTGACTCCATATGTAATGTGTAAAAGGTGGTCACTACTATTATTGATGCTATGGTGCCTAATGTGGGCTTAAATCTACATCTATGTCCTCTCCTCCCACTATTGACCATTTTCATGCTCAACCAGTCCATGGTATAACATGTCATGGTCTAGTCATAGGTATTTATACTGGTACTCCTCCTCTTTTCCCCCTCATATATATAACATTCCATGCCCAATAAATAGTCACTACTAGAGATGACAATAGGTGTGGGATTCTAAACTACCTTTATAAGCATGCCATTATAGGTGACTCTACCCATGAGGTGTAGTGTCCTATGATTTGCATTTATACCAACCCTATATCAATGGTCAACCAACTAGGCCATATAGTAGTGAGTTATGTGTAAGTCTACCACATAATCTCCCCTCATGTGATAGTCTACAACATTGGCACATGGGGCATGGTTCAAGGCACATGGTCTTACCTCCATCAAATGACCTATGGTAACCTATCATCGACCATATGGGGCAACCTAATTGGTCAATATATGGAAACCTCTTAAATATCCATGCACTCAATAAAAAAATAGGCCCCATGTTATTTTACCCTATATATATAATCCCATACATATCATGCATGATTTAGACCTAGATGATAGCCCCAAAATTATAGAGTGCTCCCTGATCCAAGATGGAATGACATAAAGCTATCATGTTTAGAGGTACCTTGCCATTCGACTTGTGACACAACACTCATGCTATCAAAAGTCCTATAAAATTATTCTATATATTTTAAATGTTTTAAATATAGACATAAAACAAACTCACCCTTAATCTAGGATATATAATATTTTATCATGTCACCCACTGGGCTAGTGCTCACCTCTTCTCCAGATCATCTAGTGTGCCAGTGATCATCAACATCCTTATAATCTATAGTCCTAGTAATGCATGGGCATCCTTTAGTTTTATACCCTCATCAATGGTATCCCCATCTACCACCCATCAAAAGTTGTTGGTCAGTCATTCCCAAACTCTAAGGAACATGACAACAATATCAATACTAAGAAGGTTCTACCTCATCTCCATGATGCCTCTAAATCCCAATGTGACTAGTTGCACTCTGTCCACATTAGTTAATCGATACAATAGATCTAGTAGCCATGATACATATATTAGGCACCAATATCTATGATGTCTCTTTAAAATATCAAATAGTAAAGGATTTATTAGATTTTCATGCCGTAAATAACTAAAATACATTCTTAAAAAATCACAAATTTACTACTTAATTAATTTGTTTGATTTAGTTTATCATGTTCCTAATTTTCCTATAGAATAAGCCCATTTAATATTAAATCATCCCTATATATTATTTTCAATACTAAATTAGCCATTTCCATTTCCAACTAAATCAACCTATTCAATACTAAACTAACCATTTTCTTGCTTCAACATACTAAATTGGCCCTATCAGACATAATTGGCCTCATTTTTTGATACTAAATTAGCCTTATCTAAAAAATAAGTCATCCCTATCTTATGTTATTAGCCTTGTCCTCCCTACCAACTAAGTCAGCTAACTGCTACGTAGTTAGCCACCCATTAGACTACTAAATCAACTCACTGCTATGTAGTCAACCATATATTTTTGGGTTGCCTTACAAACTAAGTCAACCAAGTTAAATCTATTCTTATATAAAGGAAATTTTTTGATCATTTACCATAAATTCCTTGGGAATTTATTAGTCTAAATTCTCCCCACCTAGTACCCCATTCTACCCTTAGTTTACCTAAAAATTTCCTAGGGTTCATTTTGGTGCCTATATTTTTCCTAACTATCAATTTTCTATATTTATCTCAATTTCAAATAAAAATATTCAAAAATTTGAAATTCACAATTGCTTACCTATGTTGTGGCTGTTATGAATCCTCCCCATCTTAGATATCATGTTCTCACCATGATGGCTCTCTAATCTCAAACTAGGTTTCTTAGAACTCTATTTTCTCATAATATTAAAAATAAAAAATGAATTCTTTTTTACCTTATTTATAATTACTATTAAAAATTATATACCTTTCAAATATTTACTACCATATTTCATATTTTGATCATATCTTTATTTATACTAGCTCTTTTTATGAGCCATAAAATGTTTTGGAATCCTAACATCATAGAGAATATTTTAACTTATTACATTTATATGTTGCATAAATTTATTTATTTTTCTCTTTTTCACTAATTTAAACAGGTTCGCCTAATGTTCCCTGTAATGGACACCTTCACATTTTTTATGTCTCCTTATTTATTTAAAGAACTAAGGTAAGTAAAGGTATATGTTTTTCAATTTTGTCCATTCGTTTATCTTATATTCTCTGTAGTGTAATATATTTAGCTTCAGTATTGTGTGTTTTTATGTTATTTTATTGAAGTACCATCCTATGTTACACCTAAGTGACACATGATGAGCTTGAGTGGGGCATATGTATAAGCATAATATTTTCAAATTTTTTTAATTACTAATGATTTATCTATTATAAGAACCCATTGAGTCTCAATCTCTCTAAGTGCATGCCTTATGGGGTGCACTGGTAAATGGGTGGGTGGACCATTGGTGCTTTTTAGGATTTTTGTCCCTTTACTACCGCTTGATATCTACATAACCTTCTCCTAAAAATATTCCCCTAAGCTTTACCTCCTCTTTTTCACCCTCCTCTAGTCATTTTTTAACTTTATTGGCCCTTCCCTAGCCTAAAATCCTTTGTAATGGTTTACAATACACTGTTAGCTCCATCAAATTTTTAATCTTATTAATAAAACTCATTTAGGGTCTAGGTCAGCCCCTTTTTAACCTATACCAAGACCTAATTTGTTTTTGCTAATAATGATACATAGTCGACTAGGATGACCCTATTGGCTAAACTTTTTGAAAGTTTTATAGTTATATTGAGTTATATATACACATTCATTTCATCATTTATTTAAGAAGAGAAAAAGTAGAATATTATATTGCACATATACTTATCCACCATTCTACTTGAGGATCATAGCTTAGGGTTTCATACTTTCATTATCTATATTAATCTTTCCTTATGGATAAGTATTTTAGATGCATAGATAGGTTGTGTATCTTAGAGATGATTTATCCTTATAATCATTACATACCACAACAACCTATTTCAAAGCACCTTGTCCAAGGGAGATATTGAGGCTTGGTAGGTTCATTTTCAAATGTAATTATTTATAAATTTATTCCTCCTTTGTAAGAGTAAATAGATTAGCATTTTTTATTTTTTCCCATGAATTAAGATTTTGTATACATTGACATGAGTATATATATTCTATGTATGTTTATTTTTCATGTTTATTACCCCCACTTTATGCCACAAGCTTTGGTGAGCACTAGATTAGTCTTTATTTTTCTTTTTTCATTTAAATTTGTGAATATGAAAGCATAGAACCTAGTTACGGTTATTTCATAGTTTGTATTGATTGGAGGCTTTGGAACCCTCCCTAGTGATATTATTATGGTAAGAGATCCATTGGTTAGGTCTAATAGATCCATTTTGGTCATGACCCTAAATATATAATGTATCAATAATAGAAAGTGTAAGTAGGATTTATCTTCTCTGAGCTAGGATTGATTAATAGATTAGTTGCATTTCTATTTTTATATAGGTGGTTCATAGGATGTTATGTTCAAAAAAAATAGAACCCCTATTTTTTTATTTTTTACCTACATTAACCCCAATGATATGGGTCTCAGATTGAATATATTTCTCCCTTAGGAAACATGCATGGTATGTCATAATGACTTTTACTCAAGCCCTTATTTGATTACGAATGTAAATCTATGTGTGATGCTAAGTAAATATGCATAATGTTAATTTATACTATTGATTAATATTTTTATAAATATGTGCCAATGCAATAAGTGCTATGTAGAATGCCTTGTGAAGCTCTTTATATAGAAGAGAGTTTATTTTGAATGTGAGTCACTTATTCTCAAGATGATAAGGTAAAAAGATAAATAGAATCATAAGAGGATAACCAAAGGAGCACAAGGACCCAAAATAAGTTAAAAACATGACCACTGGATAATAGTTTTGAGTGCTCCTATCTAAAACTAAACTATTTTGTTATGTGTAAAAAATTGGGTTATAACTAGGACAAATAGGCCAAGATCCCTTGTGGATGTAAAATTCATGACATGATACTAATAAGGGTGAAAATAAGGAAAATTATTCATAATAAGGACCATGTTGTCATCAAAATACCAAAGATACATGTGTGAACAAGACTCTTATTCATCATTAAGAACTTTATGTGAAAGAGCTATAAGAGACAAAGTACTTGTGTTTACTTGAAAAAATTAAGGTGTGTATAAGACTGTATCAAATAACCTATACTATTCTTTTCCTTTGTCTAAATGTACCAATCAAATTGATATAGTTATAATTTTCCTTCTAACTACATCAGCCAATCTGATACAATCAAACTTTACCAATTTCCTTCCAATTACATCTTCCAAGTTGATACATTTTTTTATGATCATTCTATATAAATTAACCCAATATAACTTTATATTTCTTGATCTTCTTCCCTAATATATTGGCTAACCTATTATAATATATTTTTATCATTCCTATGACATCAAATTTACTAGTTATCTTAGTATAGTTGATCCTTTTTGTTTCATAATGGAACATATATTGGACCAATCCAAAGAGAAATCCTACCATGATTTTCAAGGATATTAAAATAATCTACATGTTATGGAATTAACTAATCCTAATAGTCTTTCCCAAAAAAAATAAATTCCATATAAATTTTATATGATTCAAGATAAAGTTTATAATGATTTTAATATGGCTTCCACTAGATCCAAATGTTATGATACATACATCCCTAAAAACACTAGACTAGGTCACCTACTCCAAGACTATGAGGTTGAAGAGGAATGTGAAATAGAAAATACTAATGAGATGAAAATATTTTCTAAGAATATTTTAAGCATAGGTATAAGTACCCTATGGTTTTAAATCACATCATGATGACACCCCACATGGAATATCCCCCTTCTCATATTCATAATTTTTTAATAAGACTTCAGGAAAATAAATTTGTGACTTCCCTATTTCCTTCTCATTTACCATGCCTAATATAATTACTAATAGAGTGGGTCTCTTTTTAGTGGCCTAATAAAAGGTCACACATTAATACCAATGTGAATGCCAGATCTATTTAATTAAAAAATGCCACTCAATCCTATACTTCCATCCAAAATACTCTTTATCATAACCATGTTATCTTACAAGAAATGAATCAAATGGATAATATTCAAGATACCAATAGTGATCAAATTATACAAATGTAAAATCAACTTATGAAACAACCAATGAGACCTCAATAGGTTAAGTGGGGAGTTTCAACTCAAAATTCCTCCCCACACCCTTAAAGACACTCTTGGAAACTTCATTCAACAATCCCCACTTTGTAACAAAGCTATCAAACACCTTCAAAATAAACACTTAGTCCCTCAAATTATAGCCATTGATATAGGTGGTATCATTCCTACATTCTCATATAATATATCCATTTATCATGCTTTAAATTTTAATGCCTTTGGTAACATTTATAAAGGTTTGATTAAACATAATGCCTTTGTAGCTACCAAACTACTAGTCAAAATCTTTTCTAATGATGCTCTAGAACTAAGGTATAATTCTATTTATATCTTTGAAGACCTAGTTATTAATTTAGTCCAATAATTTGAATAAATTATTTTACTAAAAATAAATTATCTCATTTTATCAATTTCAAACAATTGAAAATTGAGATTGCCCAAAATTCTATCAAATGTTATATAGCCTTAGACAACAAAGTTGAGCACAATATGATGAAATACAACCTATTCCAACTCCTTACCAATGTATTAAATTAAAAATTATAATACATTGTTAATAATATCTCTAAAAAATCATTATAAGAATACTTAGACCAAGATAAACACCAAGACTACCTTATAAGACAATTCAAGCCTTTATAACCTCAGATTGATACTTGATTCTAATGAGAGATAAATATAATCACACTTTTGATGATGGAATATTATATACTTATGATTATAAGAAAAAAATCCATGACATTATGCCAAAAAACTCCAATAAATTTACTCTCTCCCTAAATATTAATGGAAGTCCCTTACAACATCATTTACCTCACTCACATGTCAATAATTGTGAAATCCATCAGCATATTTTCCTAGATGAGATTAGTAGACAACTTCCTAAACCCTCACCTAAATATATTGATCATTCCCATCCTAGTAATCATATATCTTATTCTTAATTTTTAATGGTTTCTTGTATATTGGGATCATTATCATGAAATTTATAATTAACTTAGACATATATATATTTTGACTTCTTTCTTGGTCCAAACTTTGATCATTAAACCATTAATAGAGAGTGTCACCAAGCCTATGACAAGGTAGCTAAGGCTCAAAACTTTAATTTCAAACTTGAATCACTTCACCAAGATAATTATAAAATTAACATTTATTACAATCATATTCCAAATGATACTCAAAGCCAATAGTCTAAAAATCAAAATCAATCCTCTTCATAACCAGTTGCTAATGTTGTTAAAACCATGGTTAACCCTCATTCTTCAAACTAGTGAGGAATACTTGGTGAACATGAACAACATGAAGTTTGTTGTTTCATATATTTATAATTATCCTCTAAATCCTCACATTCCTTATTAATTTTATATAATATTCAAATATGATCCCAACATCATTTTTTAGCTATTGGAACTAAAGATAATTGTTTTTATACTTTCCAATAGACCTATTATATTAACCAACCCAATACAGTTCTCTATTTTCAAAACCACATCATCCAACTTGGTAAAAATTATTTCTTTTATCATTTATATTTTAATATATATCATTCAAATTTGTATAATATCTTGTTTTTAGTTTAGGTCTAACTATATCAACTAACTTGGTATAGTTTGTTTCTTTGACTGATTATTTTTTAACTATATTGACAAGTTTTTTATAGTAATATTTACATAAATTCTACTAATATTGTATTGGATATCTTGGTATAGTCTATTTATTTACCAATTTATTATACTATTATATTAGTTAGGATAATATAGTTTATTTATAATGTTTCTTTGTCACCAACTACATTGACTAGGAAAAGGATTTCCTAGTAGCATAGAATCATATAAAAGTAGAGATAAGGAGTATTAAAATATTTATTACTAAGGAAATGATTGATGAAGTAACTATAATGTCTTATAAGTGGTCTATTTTTTATAGATACCAATAAAATAAAATGGAGATGATGTAGAGGTTCTTCAATATAAACTAGACTTTAAAAGGGCTTCCTATGAATGGACTTGTTGAGGTACTAGTCAGAGGTGTGCATGTAAATCATGAAATACCTTACTTTGGAAGGTAATTTTACTCTTATATTCTCACACCACTTTCTTCATCTTAATAATTTTCAAGCTTTTAAAATTAGTTTTACCTACTACTTACTAAAGTATCTTAAAATCACATCCCTTTCTTTTCAAATCAATGAAGAGAATGCTATCATCCATCAAGGCCTTATTTTATTTATTTTCAATCATAGAGAGACATTGCATAGTAAATATGTCTTATTGTGAGGGTATTATATGGAGGAATACTCCCTTGAGGAAGACCCAACCATGGAATTTCACCATCCTCTACCTATCCCTTCCCCCACAAGCCCCTTTTCCAAGAGCACCATGAGGTAAATCCATCTTTAGCTTATAGTTATAAAACCAAAACACATTATTTTTAAGGGAATATTGTAGAATATTATGAAAAAACAAATGTTCCTATATCTAAGGTAATAAAGAAGAACAAAATATAGTTGAAGGGTTTTAATAATAAACTTCATGATGTTGGACTTGGTCAGCTCATCCTAAAAAAGGAGTGGAAATCCATAAATAGATAAGCCACTAAAATTCTATAGACCTTTTCATAGCACATCAAAGCTAAAGTTCCTACCTATAAATATGATGTTGGGTTGATGGAGGTTCATACTCCAAAACCCTCCTTCAAACCCCCCCCCCCTCAAAAATTCATCAGAGAAGGAGCTACCTCAAAAGAAGCTATAAATGATTATGTTGAAGGAAGTCATAGAAGGATTGAGTAATAGGACTCAAGAAAAATAACTAGGAATAGGATGATGGATAGGGAAGAGGACAAGGACACTAGTAAGGCACTCATAGAAGAAACCACCCTCCTTGAGTAATTTCTTTATTTTGTTTTATTTTGTTTTATCCTCAACATTGGTATTCATCTAGATATTTTTATTCTATCATACTATGTTTCTCATCCCTTAGGGATTACTTCATTTTATTCTATTTTGTTTTACTCAAGTTTTAAGCCTTTGTAAAACATGTTAATTTTACCTTATCAAATAAAAAACTACATTAACTAGGCTGATATAGGTTGTTCAACCTACCTTAACTATAATAACAATGTTGAGACTACACAAATTAGCTAAAAATATGTTTTAGTTGGGATTAGTTTCATCTAAATATAATATAATTTATAAATCTATCCTTATTTCATAATCTCCTCCAACTCACACTAGCTTTGATGAGTGGGATCCCATAGAATAACTTTCTAGATTTACATCTTGATTTTCATTTATCAAGCTTATGAAAACTTCTACACAACATAAAAACTATTTCATGTAGCTTTTATTTGATATGGAAATTCTTCAACCACCATCTATGGGTAAAGAAGCTACATTTCCTTATTATAAGGAAATAATCTTTCAATAATATAAAGATATATCCATCTATGTCAATAAAACTATGGATGCATCTCTCTCATTAAAATTTCCTATTGCATATATGATTCTTGATGAAATATTAATTCATGTATATGACCCTCATTTTATTATTACTTTCCAAGTTGGTGGCATCTAAGTCAAAAAATCCTTGATAGATGAAGGATCCAAAACTTGTGTCACTTCCTTAAAATTCATTAAAACCTTAGGACATTTTAAATGCAACATTAAGTTTACCCAAACAACATGACTAAGATATGACCAAAGATAAATGCCTCTATTTGGATTTGTTTGAATTTATATCATTCTACCACTTATTCTAGTTAGAGTTGAGGTCATGATATTCAATTTACCTCTCTCTTATAATATTTTTCTCAACTACCTTTAAGGTCACCACATGAGGGTTGTGGCCTCTTCTAAATGTAAATGCATGAAGTTTCCTTACATGGGTGTTATTTATAAGGTACAAAATGATATTAACACTTGTGATTTTGAACAATTTTAGGAACATAGTGTTCATAAAATCCAACACTTAAACCTTTACCTAGCATAACATTTCATGAGTATCAATGTTTTAACTATCTTATTAACTCAAACAAAGGTTTTAGTGGTCATATAAATCTTGTGTGAAAATTAAACCCAACCTCATTGATTTTGATGATGATGATATCGATGTTATTAATTTAAAAATTAAAACATCATACCTTCCTTTTAGTATCATCATTGAGTTGTCACCCACTTAACAAGCCCATTATTCAAAGAAGACAAATAATTAATTTATAAGTTCCAAGGTTATTTATAATAATCCTACTTCACATACATATTCTAACAACATAGTGGTTGAAAATGTTCAATTAGATCTCACCAATTTTTATAATGATGATCTTTACACTTTAGATGACTTATTTGGCTATGCCTAAGCCAATAATGTATAAATACTTTATTGACATTCCTACATTCATCTCTCTTATGGGAAATCCTAATTTTATTTTATCATTACTTTAGTTGATATCATTTAACCTAGCATTCCTTCTCCCTTTGACTTTATTGACATCATTCTTTATTTGATCGATGTCGGTAGGTCTGAGATGGACATAACTTTTAATTCACAAGTAGTCCTAATTATTTTTGAACCTATTAAAATATTCTTAATGATCAATATATGACTAAAACTTATCAATTTTATAGATATCATGATCCTTTGAGTTAAATTCCTCCAAATATGTTATCACACTCATATAACCAATTCATGTTAATTTCAAACTTGTGGAGGCTCAACCTAGTACATGACCACTTCCTTATGATCCATTTGATGATGATGAATTACTATATGAAATTATAGAGAGATATCATTATGTTAATCCGTATAGGTTAGTTATATCACCATGCTAACCCACCCTAGAGTAAGATACATATTTAAAATTTTATAAGGTTTCCAATTATTCAACTTAAGAGTGTAGTTAGCATAATATAAGTTATAAGGCCCATATTCCACTATATATATGTATATATATATATATATATATATATATATATATATATATATCCTAAGCACTATTGTTTTTTTCATGGGACTAGTGCACATTATTTACTAACTTTTGAACACTTTGCCATTATATAGATATACTTCATCTAAAGGTAGTTAATTTCCCCTTCAACCAAATATGCCACCTCTCATGATTACACTAAATTATATACCCAAAAAATGGGGATGCATAATTTATTTATAACTAGTGTTATACACATTATATGGGTAAGTTTAGGGTCATTTATCAAAATTTCATATATTTTTAGGCCCATGTGTCAATATTTCTAGCAGAGTTCACATGGTCCACCTAGGATAGACAAAAAGTCTCCCTATGACTATAACCACCTCTTCAACCTAAGGATATGTGTATAATTCCTTATTAAATAGATCCATATCTTCATTTATTATGTAATTCTCATTAGGATGCTCCATGTCTTCCTCATTCTAGTGTGCCTAAATTTTTATTAGAACTCATATTCAAGTTAGTCCTTGCACTACTCACAAAAAAGGTAGAAGAGACTTTGGTTCAAGTTAGATACTAGTTACAACAATAATTAAAATGTCATTGATGATGTATGTAGAGATATCCAATGTCATTTGTGAGTATATATGTCATTATTTTATATTTAATTTAAATTTATTTAAATGACTCGATCTCATATTTTTGTCTTTAACATATATGATGCTTGTTGTATATGTATTACTTGTTTCATGATCTTTACTTTTCAACACTTTACTTTTTAATATATATATTTACTTTATATATTTTTATCACACTTTATAGTTAGCCTTAGTTTCCCTCATGAATCTTAGGTATCACTTTCATGCTTTTATTAATCATCACTTTATTTCCCCCCTCTTTTGGGATGATTTATAATAGAACCTAGTTTCCTTTATGTATTTTCATAGCATTTCTAGGTTTTATTTTTAGCATTTTAGCTTCCCCATATTTTGGGATGATTTACAGTCAATAATTATTTAATTTATGGATTTTTGGTAATACATTCAAGTTTATTTTTCACATCATTTATAATATTTTAGTCAACATTAGTTTCTTAGTCATTCTTTGACATCTCTTTAGATTCCACCTCTTTTTAGGATGATTTCTATTATCAGTTCTTATGTCAGACAATTTTTAGGATAATATGGCTTATATAATGACATGATTACCATAATTCATCTATTTTCCATCCTTTGGGTTTCCTTTCAATTATTTGAATTTCATTTCCATTACTTTTAGATCCCTCTTTTATCCTAGTCACTTCTAAACCAAAACTCTCCCTAATTATGGTCATTTACTAGCATGTATTCATTATATCACCTTTTCTCATGGATGCATCTTCCATAATCCCCATATTTCCTTATCCTTTAACTTGAGGCACACTTGGGTCAGTTTTGATATTTCACTCTTTCCTATGGTGAAATCCTAGGGGTCTTTAGGCACCTTGGTCTTTAGGTTCTCCTCTTCAATGGCTAGGTGTAGGCTCTCTTGTGTTAGTCATCTTTGTCACCCATGTTTGGTTTTTATGAATCCATATGGAGGAGGAAAATATAAAAATCATAATCATAATAAAAATAATTTTAAAAGGTAAAATTATATATTAAAAGTCAATTCGTACCAAAATACATGTTTTTTTACCACATCTCTTATCCTAGTCGAAGCTCAAACTCCATAGTTGGACTCATGATAGAACCAATGCCCATAGGGTGTGATATTATATTATAATATGGAAGTGTATATGATATTTATGGATTATATAGAACCTTAGTCTTGTATACTTCATAAAATTAGACCCTAGACTTTTTCCACTTCTAAAAATCTTGCATCTACTATATATTGTGCCTCTTGGCTTATCTCTTGGTTTGACCAATATTATATTGATGTATCAAGCCTTATATATTGCCCAAAATGAATAAAATTTACTTATATTCCACCTCTACAAGTTTTGATCCTATACTACTTTCCTACTCCTTAGACACTAATGTCTGAGATAGACACTAGCATCGACATTAGTGTCTTAACCTGATAGAATTGTATAATGCACTAAAGTCTTCTAATTAGTAAATGAAACATATCCTAATGTTTGGCCTAAGTGATTTAATGTGATTTAATTATCCAAAAGAAGTGATATAAATAAGATCAACCCTCATTTATTCCTCACTTAAAAAATACCAAAAGAAAATAAAGAACTTATCAAAAGCACCCTATCAAGCATTGTATTGAACAAAGCTTCCCTATTTCCATACTAATAATAAGAAAATACAATTACTAAATGAGTATCCCAAGAACATGATTTGCCAATTTTTAACTTAGGTCACTATTGTACTTACTTTGCACATATTATGTGATTCACACACATGCCAACATATAGGGGAGAAATACATTAGTCTAAGGCCCTCTTTTGAGTATTGGATATGTAGGTAGTGCTCATTGATAGAATATAACTTGGGGTCAACTCAAAACTATGTGCTCACTAACTTGTTCCCACTAAGGTCATTATGAAGATGAAGATCTAGGGTTTTGTAAATTCATGAGGAATGATAGTCTATGACCTAGATTTGAATACACCAAAGAAAAGGCAAAGATAAACCTATAAACAACCATATGGTCACATCCTTTTATATTAGATATTACATATAGGACACTTACATCAAACCTAAATAATATTGTTACCATAACCATCCTAGGCTGATGTTAGTGTCTAGAGCTCCAAAAGCATTAGATCTAGAATCTATTGATTGTTATAAAATCTCATTCTAGCCTAATTTATACTTGTTATAGATTTAGTATTATATTATCATCATAACCATCTATGTATATTACTTTTTTTTCATTTACATGCATATATTAGTTGTAATATATATATTTAGCCTATTCTTAGATTAATAAATTTAGTGTATGCTTATATCTAAGTTTAGAACCTAATTATCATTTGTAGATTTGATTATAACGCTTGTGCATTACTATTTATATATTATTAACCTTAAATATTATAAAGTAAGATTTTTATATACAAATTAGGGTTAAGCATTTAGTGAAATTGATCTTTAAACATCAAACCTTGGGTAAATTAGGGTTTTATAATTTTTTTGTTATTGATCCCTAATTGCTATAATTTTGAAATCATGTTTTCCATGGATTTCCCTATAAAATATTTCATGTTCCAATAACTTATATTATTTATTACTTGTTATGTCTCATGCCTAGTTAAATCCATTTGATTTATAATAGATTCAAAACCTACCTTCCTACATACCCCTTATCCTAATGTTTACAATGAAATTTTACTTATCAGTACAAAGAACCAAATGGAGTGCATGAAATAATCATCCTCCCTAGTTAACGTTACCACCTATAATAAGGATAGTACTACCAAAACCTCACTCATGGATTTGCTAAACCATTAAATCCATTCAAGGATATACTTTTTGATGCATTATGTATGACCCTAATCCCTTGTAATGTCAAATCACCATATGTTTCCTCTATCTTAAATTCCATAAAATGGATCGAACATATCATATCCTTTGAAAATGAGGATTTACTACCTCAACATATTATAAAAAATTGTTTTCCACTCTACATCTAGGTGTGTATTTTCAATAAAATAATAAAATGAGATCTTGTGGACAATGGTTCAGGACTCAAATTTTGTAATATATCCTTTCTTTGGTTAATTTGCATTGAAACTTTAGACTTGGAACCATCTAATATGAGCATCCATGGATTTGATAATATTTCAAGATAAGAATTGTGGAAAATAACATTGAATATTAACATGGGATCCCATATATTTCCCACTTTGTGCCAAGTTATAAAAAATGATTTGAGCTATAACATTCTATTAGAACATCCTTGGATATATGAAATCTATGTAGTTCCTTATATATTACATGTATGATTAAAATTTAGTCATGCATGATATATTTACACATGTCTAATGGATACTAATAATTTCAAACATTGTGAAATGGTACAATAACCAATTAATACTACATTACAATCCTATAATCCCAATTTTGCTTCTTGATATTTATAGAAATATGGATATAAAGGCCAAGGGTTGGGTAAAAATGAGCAAGGCATAGCTCATCCTATTTATCCTATAAATACTATAAATGACAAAGTTTGCATTTTTTAGACAAAGATATAAGACACAAACATATCTCTCATAGTACAATTTATTTTACAAAAGCCACAATAGAATGTATGAATATCTCCATAATCAAGCTCAAATTTGTCAACCATCATCTAATCGATGAAGATTATTCCCCAAAAAAATTTACACTAGATGAGTTTTCCATTGATGAATCTTACTAGAGTACTTTGGGTCATATGAGGATCTCCCTTCCTTCTATCATAGGAATAGGTTTTCTCATGGCACCTCTACTCATACTTACTTAAGTGAGAGATATGATATCAATGTCCAAAAATATGCATAAAATATTATTCCTACCACACCATTCATCACTAATAAGTATAGTTTATTAAATGAATAAATAATCAAGTATAACTTAGGGATAGATAAGGACCCTCAACCAATTTTACTTGATTCCATGATATATGATGATGAAGGAAAAGCCTATCAATAGGTTATCCATCATTTTTTTGAACTTTTTGCTTGGGATTATTCATATATGTATGATATTCATCTATCACTGGTAATGCATAACATATTATTATACCTATATGTAAAATTGGTAAAACAAAAAAAATATGCATCCTAAAGTGATATTATTGGTAAAAGATGAAATAAAAAATCTCTAAATGCCATATTTATAAGGTCCATTACACATTTCAACTAGGTATCCAACATTTTTCCTATCAAACACCCCAATGGTGACATTCAATGTTTCATCGATTATAGTAATTTAAATAAGACTTATCTTAAAGATTGTTTTTCATTACATAATATCAACATGATTGTAGATTCTATAGCTAGATATGAGACATTTTCATTTATGTACGAATTCACAAGATATAACCAAATAAAAATTAACTTCACATATCAAGAAAAGACCACATTTACCACTCTTTGGGGTATATTTTATTTTACAGTCATGCCTTTTGGATTAAAAAAAGTAGGAGCCACATATGAAAGGGTCATGACTCATATATTTCATGATTTTATACACAAAATTATTGACAATTATGTTGAATATTTACTTGAAAAATGCAAACATCAAGAAGATCATTGATACTGGTTTATGAGATATAATTGAATAATTGCACAAGTTGAACACTTGATTAAATCCAAAAAAAATGTGTTTTCAAGGTATCTTAGAGAAAACTCCTAGGATACATTATTTATCAGTGATGCATTGAATTTGATCCAAATAAGGTAAAATCCATTGTATAAACTCCACTACAAACCATTATAAAATAATTATGATGTTTGTAGGGATGAATTTATAATATTTGGTGTTTCATTACCTAATTGGCTAATAAAACAATCCCTCTCACCCTTTTTCTAAAAAAAGATACAAAATTTGCATGGGATGACTTATGTCAGCAATGTTTTGATAAAATCAAAAGTTATTTATCAAATCCACCAATACTTATACCTTCCATTCTAGATATACCATTACCTCTTTATATATTAGCCACCTAAGAGGCCCTAACACCACAATTTGATGATAATTACAAAGAGCATGCAATTTATTATATCAGTCGCTAGTTAGTTTATTATGAATTCAAATATATAGCCATGAAATAACTATGTTTATCCTTGGTTTTTTCCACTAAAAAATTATGACATTATTTTCTCAATACTAAGGTTCCTATTATAATTAAAGAAGATCCATTAAGGTTTATTATGAATAAAACACACCTAACCATCTGCATATCAAAATGGGTGATGCAACTTATAGAATTTGATATAAAATTTGTATCCCAAAAATCAATAAAAGGATAAGTTATAGATTAACAATTGGCTATGGCTCCTTTACCAAATTTAATTCCACGTAATAAAACTTTATAGGATGAGTTTAAAGCAATAATCTATCTTTCAATCCATGGATAATGTTCTTTAATGGATCAAATGTAGACTAGGGGTAGGTGTTGGAATTATATTTCATACCCCTAACGGTGAATATATGTCTTTATCTTACAAATTAGCCTTTTATTGCACCAAAAAATATAGCCAAATATGACTCCCTAATAATTAGATTATCCATAGAACATAAACTTCATATAAGAGACATCCAAATTTTTGGTTATTCCTAGTTAGTTGTTAATCAAGTTACTAATCATTACCAAACCAAAGAACATCTTCTTCCATATAAATAAATGGTAGATAAACTGAAAGAGACATTTGATACATTTTATATTGATATTATTCCACGTAAATATAACCATCATGCAAATGCTATGGAAAGTGTGGAATACATGATGACATTTGATGATGATCATATAAACTTTACAATATGCTAGCTATGAAATCCTTCCATTTCTTATAATAAATTGAATGCCCTTGTCATTATTGTTGTTACTCATATTACTATAAACATAGAATGGTATAATGATATTCATAATTTTATTTATCAAGCCTATATACTAGACCATTTTGCATGAAATGATAAATGAAAATTACAATGTGAAGCACTTCATTATGTTATTATGGAAATGATTGTTTCAAATGAAGTTTTTATGGATAATTACTCTAATGATTAAATAAAGATGAATCCTATAATTTAATCTTATAAATGCATGATATAAAGTGTGGTGGGAATTTTAGCAGACATGTCATGTCTCAAAAACTATTACACCAAGGTTACTATTAGACTACCATAGAAATGAAAAACTATATTTACAATGCCAAAAATACAATAATTTGAATCATGTGTCATTTCATGAGCTATAAACAATCATTTCACCATGGAATTTTTATTTATGGTGTTTTGAATTAATAGTAAAGGTAAATCCAATATCCATTGGCAGACACAAATTTATATCATATGTATAGAATATTTTACAAAATGGGTGGAAGTAATTCCACTTGAGTTTACCACAGGGGATGACATATGTAGGTTTATGATGACCAATATTATTTACAATTTTTATAGACCTTTTTTTATTATTTTTGATGATGGAACATCATTTAAAAATAATATGATAAAATAATTTTGTAGTAAATACAAGTTTAAGCATACCTTTTCTGCACCTTATTAACCATAGGGAAATGACCAGGCAGAGGCAACCAATAAGACAATTATTAAAATACTTAGAAAAATAGTTGAATGATAAAAAATTGATTGGTACCAATAAATGGTATATGCTCTATGGGAATATTGAACTAGTGTACACACACCCACTCAAGCCACACCTTACTATTTGATATATGGTATAGAGGTCATCTTATTAATTAAACTTGAGATACCTTATTTACATGTTTCTCTTAAATACATCATCAAATATAATAAATAATGTGAAAATATATTAAATAAGTTAGAGAATTTTAGTACCAAATGCACATAGGTTATTGAGAACTTATGTATTTATCAAAATAATGTAAAATGAGCATATAAAAGTTGGTTCAGCTATGCACCTTTGATGGGGGTGCCCTGGTACTAAAATAAAATCAAAATAATACAAATACATAAAAACACAAAAGGGAAAGCTAAAACCAAATTGGTTGTGACATTCATATTTACAAAAAACTTGGGAAAAGGTATATACCACATTTTTACACCTTAAGGAAAGCCTTTTAAAATACCAATGAACATTATGCACTTGAATATTACGTAAAAACCTTCCAAAATACCAAAAATATAAAAAAACATTCAAAAATCCAAAAAAAAAATTGGCACCTACATGTTTTATTGTCTCTTTGACATTTATTTTTAGTTCCATGTTGATGGATGGCATATTTAGTTAAATTTACATACACACTTTTGTGTTACAATTTTATGTCACACTTCTTAACTGTGATACATGAATACACATATACATGATATATTGCTATTGATATGTTGGGATTTACCTCTACTCATGTCATGAAGACATTGGTGGCATCCACTTCTTTTATCTTGATACACATAGGTTATATGGTTTGATGATCACATTTAATTATCATGTTTGATTCTACATATGTACTTACACATGCCTTTATCCATGATTATATCTTACATAGGGTACTTGATATGTTATGCACTTGAAATTTTTTCCTAACATATTGTATACATGGGCTACTATGACATATTTATTTTAGTTATTTATGATTTACTTTATGCACATATTTGAGTGTCTTGTCTTGATATTGTCTTGTTTATTAGAGAATTTGAATATGCTCCTTTAATTATGGCACCTATGCCTATGTATGATTCCATTGACATTTGAATATGTCATTATTTTATATGGACATTTGGATATGTAATCCTTGATTTTTTGGACATTTGACTAAGTCATATCCCTTTGATTGTGAAACATTTGAACACACCCCTTGTTTTCAGTCTCCTTAGACCATTGCCTTTTGAATTGATTTTGAGTTCTCTTGCTTGTGTGATTTATTTGATTGTTCAACTTGTACTATTATAATATAGATGTTTCCATGATCCTTATCATGCATCTTAGGCCTTCTGTGATCACATTGGTTCTATGTGATTTAGTGTTATATCTACCTATACATGTTCCTTCTATATGATACATGGTTACATTCACAAATTATACAGTTGGCTTATCCTTTTGAGGTGAGATAACTACTAGTTCATATATTTCCCTAACATCAAAAGTGGGGCATATTAGTTTGGGAATGTTATATAGGCATGTTCTCCATAATTGGCATGGTTTTTAGATTCAATGGGGGCATACTTTGGAAGCATTTTCTCCATACTCATTTAGTATTTGGTACTTATATCAATTTATAGATTTAGTGAGGGCATGTAATATGGGCATGAATTACACACATTCATAGTTTTTAGATTCAGTAAGGGCATGTTTTGGAAACATGTTCTCCACTTTGGTACTTATATTATTTTTCACATTCATCCATTTATAGTAGGGGCATGATTTGGAATAATGTTCACTAAATGTATACAATTTATGAATTAGCCATATCACATAGTTATATGATTCATATTTATAGTTTTTTTAGAATTATATACATTAGTGTTATTTTTATACATATTTTTAGCATGAGACATATATAAGGTGCATATGTTATATAATGTGTGCCTAATATTACAAAATCTAAATTAGTTTCAGATTTTAGAACATTCTTAGGGACTATCACCACCCTCCAATTAGAATTTTATGAATTATATTGAACTAATCTACTACAATAGTTAGTTCACCTTTTGGTATGGTTGAAGTGATCAAATCACTCAATATTTCCATGTTTTTAGGTTATAATTGATAGTATCATCCAAACTCACTAGTTTGTCAGTATGGGTGGCTTAGTTCACTAACACTCACTAGGTTATAAGTATCATTGGGTTACATGGTTAAGCTAATCTCAAATTGCAAGTGGTAACTCACTTTTTCTAAGGTTGGGGGAATCTCTCTCTCTCTCTCTCTCTCTCTCTCTCTCTCTCTCTCTCTCTCTCTCTCTCTCTCTTCTTGAATATATACACTTTTAATATTTATCTATATTTGTCCTAATATTAGTTTCATAGAATTACAATGATATATCTTTTTCAAATCAACTTGCCAATAGGCAATTTGGTTACATTAACACACATGTGTAATCCTACACCTTTCTCTTTCAATTTTAATCTATTTTAAGTACTTTCAATTCCAAATTATATGCACTTATTATATACTCTAATAATCTCTTAATTATAGGTCAATAACCAAAAAAACACTCATGTTGGACACACATAAAGATATGGTGTGTTATACACACCCATTAACATATTCCTTTCCTTTAAACTAGAAATTTAATTACTATATTAAATGGGGGAAAATGTAGATGATATTTATTTATTATATAACACCTCAATCTTATATACATGGTAGCTTAGACCTTGACTATTCCTCTCAATTTTAGACCTTTCCCACTTTCATAAGTCTTATATATACTCTATATTATATCAATTAGATTATCTCTTAGTTTTACCAATCTTATGTTGATGCCCTAGGATTTTTGTCTTGCCAAAAATTCTTAAAATGTACTTATATTCCACCTTTACAGGTTTTGAGCCTATACCTATTTTCCTACTCCTTGGAAACTAACATATGGGATAGAAACTAGCATTGAGGTTAGTGTCTTGACATGATGAAAGTGTCCAGTGACCTAAAGTCATCTAATATACAAATCAAACCTATATAAATGTTCAGACTAAGTGATTTAATGTGAGTTATTTCTCCAAAGGGAATGATATAAATATAATATCAACTTTCAGTTATTCCTCACCTAGAAAAGACCAAAAGAGACCAAGGAAACTTATCAAAATCATTATATCAAACATTTTATTGAACATAGCTTCCCTATTTCCATACCAATCATAGGAATAACACATCTACAAGTTTTAATTACTAAAGAATTATCCTAAGATCCCAATTTTCCAAGTTAAAATATGGGTCACTATTTTACTTACTTTGCATGTTTTGTGTGATTCACACACAAGCCAACACATAGGGGAGAACTACATCATTCTAAGGGCATATTCATAGTATTGTCCATGTAGGTAGTGCTCATTGACAAAAGGGTCTTTGGGGTCAGTTCAACACTATGTTCCCACTGACCCATTTTTCCCCAAGGTCACCATGAAAATGAATAACTAGGGTTTTAGAAATTCATGAATGATAGTACATGAACTATATATGTCACATCATACTCATTAAAGATAACATTAGTGGTAATGAGTAGTTATAATGAGTATTCACATGTCTAACATTTATGTTATAGGATGATAGTTGTATTATTTATTATATGATCAATTATGTTAGATGGTATTCCATGTTATATTGTATATATATTATGATGCTATGTATGGAAATCTTGTATTTTTTGTGATTTCATTTATAACACAATAGTTCATTTCTGTGTGTCTATGTGTATTCTAAGTATTTCACTTATTGGTTGCTAGTAGATACTAACTATCTTTTTTGTGTTTGAATAATGTGGTTGAAAGACTACCCCACCCTCATAGAATGGTACAGAGGGAGAGTATCATATGGGGGAAGGATCAAATAATAGTACTAGGGATAAATACAAGTAAAATTAAACCCACACACACCATATTGTAATTAGTTTTTACTTGTGGTTAATTAATATATGATTTATTGTGCATGTTTCCATGATTTTTAGAATAGTTAGTATCCTACATAATTATATATTTACATGTGATATTGATAGGTGTTAGGCTGGTTGCTTTACCATAAAACCATTACATGGACTAAATCATGTTGAGTGCGTTAATATTAAGACTTTCTTGTGTATTTTGAGGTGTACATAAGTATAGGGAATTAAAATGAAAGTCTTGGTGTATAATTTATCTTTTGTATGTTTTACACTTTTGTTCCTTCTAGTGGCCTAGCAAGGGTAAAACCAGAAAATGCACCCATAATCATGTTTTATATAGATTAATTTTACAAGCATAGGAAAATGGGTTTATTGCCTTATGATGAATGTAGTGGTTCATTTTTATACTTTTAAACCCTAAAAATAAATGAATTTATTATTGGAAGAATATTCAAAAGGATTTATAATGGTTTGATGTTGCTTTGGTCTTTGATTGGCCTTGCCATTAATGAGTGGTTTTTTGAACATATAAAAATATACCACAATTGAGGGGGTTTAAAACTACTAGAGATGAAATTCTAATAGAACTAAGTGCCAAATGGAAAACTCACAATATAAGAGGAGAAATTTGTGTCTATGCAAACTTGGAAATAGAATAAAAAGGGAAGAAGGAAAAATATTAGTGGACATAAAGCAGAATAAGGTTGGAATGAAAAGAAGAAACATGGTCATTTTCATTTTTGAAACCATAAACTTTTCCATTTATAATTCAGAACTAACTCATAATTAGGTAGGTTATTCCATTCATTCAAACAAAATGAAATATAGTTTATGTGATATGACATTAGACTTAGCTCAATGTGAAACAAACATGTGTTTTTTACAAATCAGGCTATGGTTAAAGCTTATCAATTAAATATGGTAGTTGTTTCATGTTAAAACATGTAGGGCTAATTTTTATGAACCTGGGGAAGGAACTTGTTTCCTTCCATAGGCTTGTATAAATGGTTTAAAGACCTATTAATTTTGGATGAAAATACCCTATAAATGTCAAGGAATCAATTTGTATATAAAAGGGATAGGTTTTATTAAATGGTGAATTATCTAATTGAAAAAATACATATATAAGCATGTTTTATTTGTTAAAACCTATATAAATGATTGTAAAATACATAGTTATCATAGGTAAATTCATTATATAAAAATTTATATCTTATGTATGTATGTGTATATTTATATATACATATATAAATATATAGATATATGAATATGACTTGAGATATATAATAAATCTATTTTTGGATGATATAGAAACCTTATAATAGTCAGATAGTGTATAATTGTGTACAATTGTTGAGTAGTTGAAAGTGAGGGTATTCAAGCCTTGGTAAGGTTGAATTTAAATTGTTACTTTATAATGTGTATACCCACATATTAGAAAGTAAAAATTGTTTACACACACACACACACACACATTTATGTATATATGTAGATGTATACACTAGATGATCTCAAGTCATTAAAATATAAAACCTCTTGTCTATATGTATAGTTTTATCCAAGTGTATAGGTTTATTTGATAGTAAATTTATAGGTACACCTATAGATAAATGGTAGATAGAATAAATGACATTGGCATTCAAGAAATTTATGATATTGGTTATAGTTAAGCTTTGAAACTTAGTTGTTAGTAGAGGTATATAAGGCTATAGCTATACATAGGGATTATTTGATTGAAATTACATACTTAGCTATAATCCAAGTTTAATAGATCTATATGTCAATGGATATATATACTCAGTTGTAGTTAAAATTTTATAGTATTAAGGAAATGAATTTTCTATAATTTCAATTTACAAATGGAATTAGACACCTTGTTGGGAAATTTTGGTTGTAAACAAATTTATATAGTCTTATAGGTGTTTCTATTTATTTGAGGATACATGGAAAGTTGAGAATTGGTAGGACTAAGAGGCATTTGACTTATACAGGTATAAAGGTGTTAATTTAAACCCTTACCTAGATTTGTATTTGTTGAATAGGAAATATCATGTAAAATTGTAAGAGGGTAAACTATAAATTTGTCTTACATTCATGAGTATTCCTTTGGTAGGAATAAATAAAAATAATTTATTTACCATATGTTATAATACCCAAATAAATGATAAATATGATGTATCCTTGATAAGAAATATGATGTTTTATAATCTCTATGATATATGTGCATATGGTATGGGATTAGATACAACCATATCTATCTATGAATACTTATTTGGAATATGTTGTTTTTGGATAAATAATTACATCTTTATGATATGTCAGGATATGGGTTAAGACTTATTATGTTACAAGATAAAGAGATTATCTTTATAACTTAGCTCAACTTAAATGTACTATTCTTTGAGAAATTTGAAGAACAACTCTAGACATTAAAAAAGGAATTTAATTTGGATTATATAAGAGATGGAATTTTTTTAATTATCATTATAGTATGTTGATTTGGGTTATAAATATTTATTAGGATTCTAGTAGACAGAGGTATTGTGTAACGATTTTACAGGTATGAACTATAAATTGACTGTTCATTCAAATTATACACTTATAAAGTGTAATAGTGTCAAATACATGACATTAGACTTAGAGATAGTATACATTAATTAAGTGGATTGGTGTTTAGACCATATTGGGATGCATTATGTAATTTTTATAAAAAGGTATCAATTCTAGTATTCAAGATGCTTTGCATTGAAAAATATGGAAAAATAATTATGATATTTTTAGTAGAAAACATATTGAAAGTGGTAAAAGGTCATTCAATATTTTTATTAAAAATGATAGATGAGTATATGTAAAAATTAAGTCCTTAACTTATGATTTTTTTTCATAAGCTTAATCTTACATAAATAATGAGCGATTCGAGAATACTTAATATGCCTACATGTGTTTATCTTGTAAGATTATATAAACATAAATATAATATATGAACTAGTTGCATATAGGTATGATATATAAGTGAAGAAATACCTTATATGGGAATGGAATCCTAATTGTATATGACCATAAAAATAGAGCTTGTCATTTGTTCATGTAATAGTTATTATCATGATAAGCAGGTTTTAGAAATTTTGGTAATCCTGATATTTACAAAAAAATATAAGTGTGTTAAAAATGCTTGGAAATTAATGAGTCTTGGATGTTATTGATTCTTGGGAATAATGTATTTCCTTGGAGTGTTATTATCAATCGTAATGAAAAACAATAAAGTGCCTTTTTATGAGACATAACTGTTATACTGTCTTTAATTTGATGTAAGTAGATGCTTTTGAGATTTGCTTATTAATTGTATGTTGCAAATCTATTGGTTTTATGATGTAAAAAATAGTTTATGAGATTTTACCATTTCATACTTATTAGAGGTATCAAATGATGAATTATCAGAGGTGGTTACCATGTGATGTATACACCTATCATATAGTATATTATGATCAATTGATTAATGTGTGTGTGTGTGTGTGTGTGTGTGTGTGTGTGTGTGTGTGTGTGTGTGTGTGTGTGTGTGTGTGTGTGTGTGTGTGTGCGCGCGCGTGTGTGTGTGTGTGTGCGTGTGTGTGTGTGTGTGTGTGTGTGTGTGTGTTTCACTAGTTTACATGTATATGTTGATGTCATAATAGATAGAGGAACTAGTTTCCATGTTCTATGTGATTAATACATGTATTAGTGATTTCAAAAGCATGGGTTTCAGTTAAATTCTCATCATTTGAATTAATTTTGTCTACCCTTCTATGAATGGTAGGGACACTCCCTAATTGGGTGGTATGTGGGGGATTATGGTCCATGGTTGGAGGTAAACCACTCTGGTGATGCTCTCCCTCTCCATTTATCTATTCAATCTATATAGGAACTTAATCATAGCTATTGTATTGATTATATGAGTTGTTTTTGGTTCTCATATGTTTCAAGGAATATTGTACTTATTGTATTTGATATTTAGTGGTAAACATTGTGATCTTATACAATATGATCTAGTTTATTTAATATACCTATTTGGTATATAAATTGTACTTTATTCTAGATATTATATCAATAGTGGATATAATTATAATAAAAAATGTAAATGTGTTTTAATTTTATGTTGAGATGTTATGATTGGATTCAAAACTTATGATTTGTTATTTAGGTGTTTGATACTTAAATAAATCATTGTATTAACCACTAGGTTAATAAGTATCTGAGTATTATTACTTAATATAATTAGAAAATAAACAATAATCATTAATTACAATTAATAATGTGGATGTTTTGAGTAAATGTAAGTGAAAAATAAAATTACATAACTTTAAGTTAAATCTAGTGGGGTTATGACCCAAATATGAATGCACTAGAGTGAAGGTGAATATAAACTCAAAAGCATTTATGTGGTCACATCCTTTTCCATCATTTATTATGTATAAGACACTATGTCAAATTCAAATAGTAGTATTTACAGAAGTATCTGAGGATGGCATTAGTGTCTAGAACTCTAAAAGTGTCATATATTGAATCTGATGACTATTTTAGAATATCCTTCCAACCTAATTTTTACCTATTCTAGATCCAACACTATATCAATATAATCAATATCTAAGTATATTACTTATTTATCATTTCTATGCATAGCTTACTTATACTTTCTATATTTAGCCTATTCTCAGCATAAGAAACTTAGTGTAAGTTTATATCTAAGTTTAACACCCAATTTTCCTATTATAGATCTGATTATCACCCTTGTGCATTGTCATCTACATATTTTTAACCCTATTTACTCTAAAGTAGGATTCACATTCAAATTAGGGTTAAATCAGAAGGATCTTTGATTACATCATTATATATTTATATCTTCTTACATTCTAGTGTCACCTACGTTCTCACATAAGTACCCAATCTTCATAGTAGACCAATGACTCTATAAAGGGACATAAGAAGTGGATAACATGTTGTGGTAAGGTAATATAATTTTATTTTTCATGAATATAACCTTCATGGGATTATATATATACATACGTACGTACATACATACATATATATGTATGTGTGTATGTATATATGTATATGTGTGTATATATATACACACATATATACATATACATATATATGCATATACATGTATGTATATGTATATGTATACATATATATACATATACATATATATTTACGTAAATATACATACATACATACACACACACACACACACACACATATATATATATATATGCATGTATACATATACATATACATATATGTATGTGTGTGTGTGTGTGTGTGTGTGTATATATATATATATATATATATAAACACACACATGTATGTATATGTATATGTGTATATACATGTGTGTATTTTACTTTTTAGCTTGAGCTTACATTTTCTAGGTGGAGTTCTCTATGTCCTTAATGTCAATATTTCTTAGCCTTGCCCATTTGATTAGAGTGTCTTGTTTTTACTAAGGATATATACATCACCCTTGTGGTGCCTTTCATACTTATATATCCATAATTATTTAATAATATTCCATTTATTTAATTTTTAAATTTTATGATGTCCTTCTTCTCTAAATTCCCATTATCTATCTATTTACTTCATAATTGACTTTTAGCTTCTGTTTATAGTGCGCTCAGATTTATAGTTTGTGAGTTCATTTTAAAACCTTGGTGAATCTAAATAGGCCTTCCTAAATAAATCCCATTACCATTAATATCCACTCTATATTTGGCATCATAGTTATGTCTCTAGATTTTTTTCCCTTACATCTTGCTTTAGTACAAACATTAATTTCAAGTTTTCACTTATTGAGGCATTTTGCTTATTTTGATAAATGTCCTTGTTCAATTTGATGCTTTTTTCATATTACATTGGATGCACCTTAATATGATTCCCCCCTTATGTTTGATTCCAATTAGATTTTATTGCCTTACATTGGATTACATTTTAAGACCTTTTTTCACATATATTTGTTTGATTATCTTTTTCATTTTATTACATTAAATATCTCTTCTCATAGTTATTTTTTACATCTTATGATTAGTTTTGTCTTAAATTTTTATGTTATTTATAAATTTATAATAAAAAAAATTTACATATCTTATTTTTTATTTTAATATTTTAGTTTTACTTACATTTGGTATAATTTACAATCATTTTTTCATCTTTTTGTTGTTAGCCTTGAAATCTTTGCATTTGAAGGCACTCATGAGATTGAGTGTTCTAAAGAGGAAAGTGAGAGACAATGTATGGGGTAAAGATATTGTATTTTTAATTTTAGGAATGATCCTAATTCAATCCAAGGATTAAGAAATTAAATATTATTTTACTCAAAGATTAGTAATTATTACCACCATAGGATCAATGTATGTGTGGTTTCATCTAGAATTCATTACCAGCTGAAGAAAACTTTACTCACTATTTGACACTAAGATATAACTTATTGATTTCTAAAATAAGGGAAAGTGATTTGAATCTAAAATAAACATAAAATGGGAAGGCAAGGTAGGGCATAAAAGAGATGTTTTTAGGATTGAAAGATGTTAATGCTTCAAAAATTGAGCTATGTGTTCCCTACCATAGTTATACCACTATGTGCCAAGTTTCACCAAGGGCTATGACTCATCTTTACATAAGGAAATAAATATAAGGAAACTAGAAATGGGAGATTAATTTATTAATCCTTCACTAAATATCAATAATAAAATGGGTTTGTAGTGAATAACAGATAGATTCTTCAAAGATAACCTATAACTTAAGTACATAGATTACTTATGTTGTGAATAAAATGAGAAAGATTCACAAATGAGTTAAAACAATGAGCACATTATAACTAATACATTAATTATAGTAAAACAACACTCATTTAAGTCTTTAACATAAACATTTACTCAAAATTGAAAATGATTAACACATTAGTAAATAAACAAACTAGTTTAGTAGAAAGTAGGAAATTTCATTCATTAAAATAATGTCTCTTTATAAAAATTCCAACCATGGCAGACACGTAAAGCTCAAAAGGGTGAGAGAATATCATGTATAATCCTAACTTAATTCTAAAATCAATTTGAGACCAAAATTTTTGACCTTTTTAAATGATTATAGTTTTAAAAATATAAAGGATGGGGGCTCGCCTCTAATTATCATGAGGTTCCCATCCTTGGACATGATGGCCTCTCAAAATTGTTACAACTGCACAAATTTAAAATGGCTAGAATATCTTCCAATTTCCTAAAAATATACCCAAGGGATCACCTAATTTATATGTAGAGATGTAAATGAACTACATCCCAACTACTTGGACTATGCCTCTTTGGTGTTCAGTGTGGCCTCCACTAGGTCAAATGCCTGATCCAACTTGACCAAATTCATTGGTGGCTCTTGAAAAATCACCTCTAATTGGGCCACTAATATTTTATATACTTGGATTGGGTCCTCTAGGGACATTTTAAATTTTGATTCCTACTTGATGCTCATAGTAGACTGAGTTCAAATTTCTAGCACTGCATGGGCTCCATCTTTGTTGGCTTTTACCACTTTCTTCCTCATGACTTGGTTATAGTGACCCAGATGAACTCCAAATTAACCTCTATCTATCAAGATCCCATTTATGTGAAATATCATAATGATGTTGACCTCTTGAAATAGGTCAACATATTTTCCATACTTTCTTCCAGAGGTTATATAATTATTTGTACTAAACTCAGCCACTCTTTAATTGAAGCCCTCATGATCTTGGCATATGTTTGATAAAGACATAGGTCTAAAGCAAGTATGAGTTTTAATAATGGGATCATGCCCTTGTGGATAATAATGGTGAGATTTCTACACTTTATCTCCATGAGAGAAATTATTTTTAAATATGCTTTCACCCTTAGAAGATGTGTGTTGTCATCTAAAATTTCATTTGAGTGCAATGAGTATCACTTGAGACTACCTTATCCTTAGCTTATCCATAGAAATATATTAGGACTTCTATTGATAATTTTATAGTTTTTTTGTGAGTCCAAACTATTCCAAGATATACCAATATCATCATAGAGCCACCCCCAGGCACCCAAGTCTCTTATTCACTAGCTCTTACCACCTGGACATTAGCATGGCCTTTGGAAAAGAACACACTATTATATTGACCTAGGGACCATAATATTATCCCTTAGATATTTACTCCACAAAAATATATATTTCCATTCCTTAAAGCATTCCTAGGGTCAACCTATACCTATTTCACATTTTGACAAACACCAAAATGCTACATATAAACCAATTTCATTCACTTATCAACTAAAGGTAAATTAGATACAACTAATCATAAAAAAACTCAAAAATGATGGTGAAAATTAAGGTAATTAATACCTATTTTATCCTAAATCTACATACACCCATCTAAAATAGCCTAGAGCTCAGATTACTCATATTTTTAATCTTAATTCACACTTAGGGCATTTAATCTAGCACTCATACTAGCATTCACTTGCACTTACATCATCACTTAGACTGGGAGAACTACATCATGCTTGATCCAATTTTAAGGTATTGGTATGTAGGAAACACTTAGTACATGGGGTGTTTAGGTCACGTCTAGCCTACCCTACTAATGCCACTCTTTTATATTTGTGCTCTTTAAAGACCCTAAAAATATGAAGGTCTAGGGTTTGTTATTGAAATTAGTCAAAACATGGAACAAATAAAAAACAACATTTATCCACATAGGCATAGGCATCTCAAGACCAAGTGAAGTTATAACATGAATCTCACTACCTCTATCAAAAGGGGACACTACCATGACCTAGAGGAAAATAACATAATGTACTACTTTTTGGAGGACCACACTACTATTCATGAGGGTTTTTGACTCTTGTTTTTAGTTCATGACACTCTACATAGCTTTTATACCAAATTATAGCTTATTTCTCATTTGTCTTAGTCAATTTCTAGCTAATTACATCCTAGTATAGTTCATTACTATTTATAGAATAATCAAGGTAGGTTAATTATTTTATAAATTAGAGGTTGTTCATATTGTTATATTTATTCCCTAATATATTATTCTAGAAATTTAACAACCTAGGTTTTATATTCCATAAATCCTTAAAATTTAAATCATTTGGTGAACCCAACTTACTTAAAATACCATCTAAAACCTAGCCTTAAATACTCTTAGTTTTTGTATCCTTTTATTTTTTATTCTCAATAATTAATTTCAAAATCTTAGATTTGATTAATTATTATATTTCCATAATCTTTCATAGATTTAATTCATTAAAATGTTCAAAATATATAATTTTTTATTTTCTTACTTCCCAACCTACAATGCCAAAATTCAATAACTTATTTTATGAGATTAATAAGAGACATTTATAAGATTTTGTTTCTAAACATCCTGATATGTAAGATGACTTTATCCATATTTTTTAAGGAGAGATCTTGAAATCCATTACAGTTAATCTTCCAATCCCATAGATACTAATATTCTGACATCTACTATGGGGGCAACTTAGAATCTACAACATCCTACTAAAACTATTCAACTCTCACTAGTGGCATTACATCTTATGGTTAGTACACATCTCTCCTCTTCATATGTATAATCCATTCAGTATGAAATTAATTATTTGTATTCCAAGGTGTTTAGCAAGGTGATATTAGACCATATTATGACTTGGAATCTCATATGCTCCTACATATACCTTTGGAACATCATATAACAACAACTCCTTTGTGCTCCAAATTTATGGCACCCAAGATTACACCATATGATGGTAAGGGTGACCTAGAGAATCAACTCCATGATTTTCATGTAGCATGTTTGGATTATGTGTCTAATGATTAGATCCTAACTTAGTTGTTACCTCATAGTTTAAAGGATTATGCACTAAAATAGTTATATGATATTCCTAATTAGTCCATAATAGAATTTAATCCAATAGTAGATATGTTTTTGGCACACTTTTTAATTAATATCAGTGACAAGGTTTTGTACACTCAATTTTCACAACTCAAACAAAAGTCCAATGAGCCAATAGCTAAATATGTCTTGTGATATAAGACTATATTAACAAATATGCCTAACCTCATGGTAGATAGAGAATCTAATATGTATTCAAACAAAGTTTCTTACTAGCATTACATGAAGCTACTATTCAAAAAATTTACATCATTCAAAGATCTATGTCATATAGTGAAAGAATGGGAATTCAATCTTCTCTACATGGGAAAATTAAAATACACAACAAGATCATATTCAAATAATAAGATTTATAATAATCCCCCATATAAGGTAAGGCCCACTAAAAACAAGAATGATTAAAATATAATAGTTAATGCATCCTCAAAGCCAACTCCTCACATGGTCTTATCAACTCCTCAAAGGAGATCTTTCACAAATCTTCTTAAATCACTAGCACATGTTTTTTAGAAACTCTTGGAATGCAACATCATATCTCTCCCTTTAATCAAAGAGGTTGATATGACTAGGCCTCTTCCAAAGAGTTATGATGACAATGAATTTTTTTACTATCATAGGTCAATTGGAAATACTACAAACAAATGCATCAATTTGTACCATGAGATACAAGATTTAATATATTTTAATATCATTGATGTTATTACTCTTATAGAAGCATCAAGAGAACAACCAATGGAATTGAAAGAATTGAAAATATTTTTAGATCTATTTCCAAAGCACATCGATAATGAGATAGTAGACACTTTAGGTGTTCATTATACTTATAAAGCACATCCACCACAAACATCTTATCACACTCATATAATGGACACATACCCTCTAAATAATATCATTGGTGTGTATCATAATAAAGTGCTAGCTAGACCTCTCATTACTTTATCATACTAGGAGATCATCGATGATGACTCAGATTTATATACATGTTTTTTACAAGATTACATTGATTATCATCATATTCAAAGTGTCATAGTTGAAAACAAGTCGATCATTAATATGTGTATTATTAAACTTCTGTCACTTGTATTTTTCATAGTAGGGAATTTCTCAGATAGATACCATTATTCATGGATTTAATGTCCATGTTCAAAGCTCCATCAGGAAGATAGTACTTATATTATAGGTTTGTATTACACATATGGCCACCAAATTATTAGTTATACCTAGTGCCAACACATTTGACATGTTATTGGGTAGGCCCTGGATACATTAGTCTCAATACATTCCATCCATCATACACAAATGTCTTAAGTATATACATCTTAATCAAGTGGTTATAGTCAAGGGATCTCCATATGAGTATACTTTACCTATTCCACAACTATTTATATAGTAGACACTAGTTACAGCTCTGAGCATAGCCTCTATTAGCACACCTCTTATATAAGTTGAGCCATATGTGTAAGTGAGGTGTAGTTCTATAGAATTAACACATACACATAGTCTCACATAAGTACCATTATTAGAGATATCCATACATCAGAGACATGTTGTATATTCTATAGATCATCTCTCTACCCCAGTACCACCTAGATCAATAATATAATATAGAGTACCCATGGAAATCACAACTTATTTTACTAGATGGGTCCCCAAGAACCCTAGAGTTCACAAGCCTATTTAGTTATCTCCATAGATTCATATCCCCACTCCATAGGTAGTTTTATCTATAGATTACTTAATACATCCATTTCACAGATATCAAATTCCTCTTCATACAACACATGCAATCACTATTCCCTTATTTGATATAGGACACCTTGATAATGAGTCTCTTGAAAGACTCATTAGTTAGTATATTCATCTCTACTTGTACATAGTTTCTCTTACCTTGATCCTTGTATATAGTTTCATTTTCATGTTTATTATACATATATTATACTTAGAAAACACAAAAATAATATAACATATTCAAAAATATAAAGACATTCAAATATTTTCTCTAAAAAATTAAATTTTTAGATTGTATGCATTTCTATGTTTACATTCCTTCTATTTTCTAGGTAATACATTACCATTTATGCTAGTAAAGTCATTTTTATCATATATACATGATTCACTTATTCTCTTCAAGTGTTTATAGATCATTACAAGACTTAGGTCCTCTACATAGATCTAGATTTTGGACTATCTTCTCATTAGAGGCAACATACTACACAACTTCTAATTTACTAGATTATATCTTTCTATACTCCATATCATAAATTTATAATTTATTATATATTAATATTGATCATACTATACTACACTATTTTTTTGTTAACTACACTACTATAGACTCAACTTATGTACATATTTTCTCTTATGCATATTTTTACCACATATTCATGCATACCTTTATTTATATCTTTACTATTTTAGATTTGGTTGTATCTCATTACTTCTGCATCTATTCTAGGGCATTTGAATATGTCATTATTTTATGGATCTAATCTACTTTTTTATTATGTGTATGCTTTGGATATGTTCCCAAGTCCTTTTGTGTGCCTTCTTAATCATGCATCTATAAATTCAAACATGTCCTTCCATGTGTCTATAAGCTAACCTTGATTTCTCTATGCATATGTGGATATTTGGATGTGTCCTTGTATGTATTGATTTCTCAGACTTAGTGATATGTGCCCATGTCCCTTGTATTATATCCTCTTTTCCTACTTTACATGCCTCATGTGTTTGTATGTATGCTTTCATGTATGTGTCATGGCCATGACACTTGTCTGTTTCTTGTTACTTATACATGTATCTTGTGATGCCATGAGGAACTTCATACATATCCCCTTCCTCCTTGGGTGTCTTGATGGACATCATGCCACATTCCCCTAGGTACTTACATAGATTATATCTAAATTTATTGTTCATATATATTTTTACATTGTTATATATATTTTGACAACCTTGTGAATGATATATCTAACATACATCATACATTATCAATTTTTTCTTAGACAATTTTAAATTTTGATGTCACATATACACATTATATTGGTTTATCATGTAGATATCATATATTTTCAATCTAACACACATGATGAATAGATTTTATTTTGAGGATAATTATTATATAGGTTCAACAACTACCCTCAAAATAGGGGCCATTCATAAGGGTTTTTCATAGAGATCAAACTACCTTAATGCACGTAGAACACAATTTTCAACACACAAACACATAATACATAGCCCACATTTAGAAAAACATAGTGAAAAATAGTCACATATAGATTAGTCTTAGTTTTGTATAGAAACATCATAGTTGGTCAATAGCATTACACAAAGAACACTAAAATGGTGCGATATTATCTAGGGGACCATGTTAATGTCCAATAACCCCATAAATAAATTGTTTTATAATTATCAAAAAGGTATAATAATTATAGTTTAGATATGCATAATCAGTCAAAAATTATTAGATATACGTAGTTTATACTTAGTTATACACATAATTACATAGGTTTTCTTAGATTGGTTGAATGATGAATGAAATAATCACTCTTATTTAAATTTTAGATACTTAGGCATATATTATTATGATATGGTCCAGAATCCATATACATAGATATCAAATTTTGGGACATGTGCATAACACATTATTTCCATATGTTTAGTTTGACACCAATACTCTCAAATAAAATGGTAGGTCCATATCATTCTCCACATTATTAATCCAAACACCATTTTTACTAGGTTCATGCTGTTGTTTCCAAAATTGGATTAGCCCATTTTTGGGAACAACCCCTACGAAACTTGTTCGTTTTGTCTTTTGTCTCTCTAAGTTTGTTTTTGAGATGAGTTTTGAATTCATTCTCATCTTGGCCTAGGAATGCAAAAGTGGTTATGATCTCATTGTGACCAAGGAACCCCTCCCCCAGACTACCTCTTCCAGAGTTGGTCTTTTCTTCCATTTCGTGCACGAGCAATAAATTTTACCGCTAATGCATTTTGACCTTTGTAAAGCAAGGGTGGCAAATTTTGCCGCCCTTACATATTGACCTGTAAGGGCAGAAAATTTTGCCACCCTTACATATTGACCTGCAAGGGCGGCAAATTTTGCCACCCCTGCATTCAAACTCACTAAAACATGTAAGGGCAGCAAATTTTGCCACCCAAGCATGCCTCAGTTTCTATGTGTGGCATTTATTGCCACACGCGGTGGGTTGTTGGGGTTATTTTTCACCCCATATAAATCAATTTGAACCCCATTTCTTCTCATTGTTTCCTCCTCTCCTCCTGCCTTCTGCGTCTAGACCATCTGACAGTGATTTGAAGTGCATTTTTGTAGATTCAAGCTTGTGGCACGAGTGGTTTTCTAAGTAGGTATTGTTTTTTGCATTTAGTTTTTGTTCTTCTTCCATTTCTTTATCATCTTTTATTAAGGATGCTTTCTACCTACTGGAGATGACAAAAGATGTCATCCCTCTTCGTTGCCCGCAGTTTCCTTTTTGTTTTCGCACGAGCAGCAATTTTGCCACCCGTACCCCTACAAGTTTCTTTCCAAAGCCCGCAAGGGTGGTGATTTTTTCTGTCCATGTGTCATTCTCCCCTCCCTCATTCACCTTCGCAAGAAGTGACTTTTTCCACCCACACTCACTCTTTAATGCAGGGGCGGTGATTTTTGTTGACCCTACTTTCTGCCCTTTTGTCTCGCAAGGGCGGAAAAATTCACTGCCTGTGCAGGCCATCCCTGTAAGGGCAGTAAATTTTACCACCCCTATCTCTTTCTCCTCTAGCCTATAAGGGTAGCAAAATTTGCCACCTATGTAGGCTGACCCTGCATGGGCAGCAAATTTTTTTGCCCTTGAACTTAAGTCACCTCAACCTGTAGGGGTGGCAAATTTTGCCGCTCGTGCATCCCTCCTCCAGATTTTCCTAACTCCAGAGGATTTTTTGTGTTGACTTTTTCTTTCCCTTTCTTCCTCATTTTCTAGTCTTTTTTCCAACTCGACCTTTTTAAGTGAACTCTGTTGACCATGATCACTTAAATTACATTTTCTCCATTTGTCCACTTTCCCCTAATCTCATAATCATGTCTGTAGTACCTTCATAGAACTCTTGCTCATCGACACCTATCTAACCAAAGCCAATTCCTGTGTCTGAAGCATCTCCAAAAAGGGTGAAGACCATGAAATACAAATATCAGGGCATCTTCCCACTCACGTCAGTCTCCTCAAATGTCGATGACATTTGGGACACAAAAATTGGCCATGTGGACATGGCCGAATTCATAGCTCAAACAAAGGCAATGAACCCAAGCACCAAGATAAAAAGGATCATCAAGAGCAACATCCACCTGGTGGTAGCTTTTTTGGTGGCAGCACATCATACATAGTTCATTCTCTAATGTGTCTGCTTCTACAACAAAGAGACCAGGTCAATCTCAGATGCCAATGGTAATGTGGTGATTTGGCTAGATCCCGAATTCATCGATAAAGTTTTCATGTGCCCTCCAGCTATCGAAGTAACCAAGATTGACTTCATAAATGCACAAAAGGAATATGACAAAGACCCTGAGAGGGCAAAGAAAGTAATGAACTATAAATAGTTGAAGACCCCCAAGACCAACTTATCAAGATGGCCATAAAACTTTCTAAGGAGTGACTTCATTGAGGAGGTTGGTGACTTGATCACCCTTCTCAATAGGGTACGAGGTCTCCCATCTTCTTCACTGTTCAATGAATGGATGTACCCATTCATTAAAATCATCCTCCAAGGTAAATAGGTCATCTTTTAGGGAGAGTAAATCAACAACGCCCTCCATGAGCAGCTAACCAAGGTACAAAATTCTTACAAATTTTATATGACTTCGTACCTTGTGTACATAGCTGCTATAATGCAAACTTTTCTGGGCTTAACCAGAGAGGGGGATAGAAAGACGATTCTAGTGTACTCATATTACCCCCAACTGACTTTGCAAGGATCAACCTGCCATTTCAAAAGGGTGAATGATGCCTTCTTCACTGCATTTCTATGTCTCTTTGACCCTCAGCTTGAGCAAAAGAGAGTATCAGACGAGGCTTAGGAAGTCGTCAATGATTATGGGTGCATGTTCCTATAATTCTCCACCTTCTACTATCTTTGGGTTAGCTTTTTCCAAGGCTACCCCTATATGCTCCCCAGGTTCCCTTCAGATAAGTTGGTACTAATGGAACTTTGCCGACAACTGATTGTCATGCATACCAGACAAATGGAGCTAAAAAAATTGGGCTTCAAGTTTCCAATCAAAATTAGTAGGTATTCCATTACAATAGCAGCCAAAGCTAGAGTCATGGAAATAGAAATGCAGATGGTCAATCTAAAACCATTCAAGAGAAGAGAAAATTTTGATTACAGGAGAGTCAAGGACAAAATTAGAAGGAAAACCCAATTTCGTGAGCCCATGATTGAAGACATCTAGATCGACCTGAGGATGGCTAAAGAGATCAAATATATGGATTATTGTAGGCTGACCCTACACCAGATTGAATATCTGGGACTTGTGGAGATCCCCTCCAGTCTGGCCAATGACAGAAACACCGTTAATATAAAATACTTAGCTGAAAAGGTTGCTGTCTCCCCTCTTCATCCAACTCAGTGGTCTCAGAAAGAGCTGACTTCTCTAAGAAAAAGATTCAAACCAATATTAGCTAACACCAATGATTGGTTAGCAGCCAAAGGGATCATCCTGAGAGAATTCATCATGGGATTAGAGGCTAAATATCAAGCACATATAAAGAAAAAGGTAGAGAAAAGAACCAAAAATAAAGGTGATGTACCTTCCCCTTCTAAGCCTCACAAGCATAGAATCATCTTTGTATCTAAGAAACCAAAGACTACTAAAGAGCCTGAAGTGGCAACAAAAGTAACTGAAGAACAGAGCCCTCAGACATAGGCAGCCTAGCCAATGGAGATAGATGATCAACCATCAGGGCAATCGAGCACTGGAACTCCACTCTCATAAGAAGCGCAGCCACTCAAGAGCATCTCTCCTTCTCCCCCTCAGTCTCTTGTGGTACCCTCTTTTCCTATCTCTCTGATCAGAGTTCCCTCTTTTGGAGCTGCTTCTCTTTCTAGGGTCATTTTTGGTGATCCTCAGGGCACTTTTAGAGGTTCTCCTCACTCTTTTGGGTCCATTCCAAGTTTATCATCTCCTTCTTTCAACTTAGAAAAAATCCCTACATAAGAGCTAGAATCAGTAGTTGGTACAATTTTGCCAGTTACTCCAACTACGACCATTGTCACTACTAGCAATGTAGAAGCTACCGTAGTAATACCAGCTGAGGGAACTATTGCCATAGCAGATACTTCTCTCCTGCCTTGGATGATAGCTTTCACCCCCAAAAAAAAGAAGTTGGCCATCTCTCCAGATGACTTCAACTTTGGCAAAATAGTGCCGGTGAAAGCTAAAGCTCCTAAGAGGCCAAGGATCCTCTCGAAATTGGTCGAGGAAAAAGGGCAATTTTTTTTGGAAATTGCCAAGCCTCCACAAGATGCAACCCTTGAGGGTTTTGAAATAAGCAGCTATTCTATCTCACGAGTTGAACTTGGCAAAGTTACTCACAAAGGTGCAAAAAGTGACCTTCAGTCTGCTATGGACATCATGGTCCAAAAATTCAACTGAGAGAATGAAATGAAAGATTATTACAAGGCCAAGATAGAGCAGCTAACGACAATAATAAGAAGGTTCACTTTCCCCCTGAAGCAGCAACTCTAGAGGCCTTCTCCATAGATGACCCAGTCATTCAAAAAGTAGAGAAGACTTACTTGAAGGGAAAAGTCCTAGAGGATTATATTGAAAGAATGCATACTCAGTGAATTTCTTTGCTATCAGAAGTTGCAAAAAGAATGAGTAAGATGAGGAAGGTAAGAGTAGAGTTGGATGACTTTGTCTCTGTTATCTCTTAAGAGATTGATAGTTCAAAAAAGGACCTTAGCAAATGGGAGGAGAGGAAGGATCTGAAGAAAAGCACCTTGATATCTATCGGTGTCATCTCCAGCAAGGACTCTTATATTGAGATCAAAGAGTCACTAATTTTCAGGATTCAAGTACTCAAAGATTTAATTGATGATCTCAAAGCTTTTAAGGAGGCTAGTGAGAAGAGCGACCTAAGCCTACTAAATAAACTAGAAGATCTACCTTGCAACCTAACCTCTAAGGACAATCAGTTCTTTTCGATAGAAGAAATGATTTAGAGTTTCAAAGAGATGATTCGAAGAGATTTTGAAGAAAAATCCTTCTCAATGTCTTCTGTGGATAATATTCTAGACGCTTAGTTAACTTTGAAAAATCTAAAATCTAGGTTAACTGGTCATGCTAAGGCCATCACAGCATTGAAGGATGCATTGATCAAAGCTAGAATCATCTCCAAGAACATAGTTACATCAGACATCATAGGAATTCAGGCATCCATCACTATGTATGATGCCCATATGAAGAAATTTGGCATCAAGAACTGAATCTTTCCCCTTCTTTATTCTTCTTTCCTTATGCACTTTTGTCTTGTGAAAAGTGCATGCAGTTTTGTAAGATGTAATTACATGTAAATATTTCAAAAAATATCTCAAAGTCAAAGATGAGTCATCTTTGACTGAGATATTTTTGTATTTTATTATTTTCTAGTTTTTGAGATTTTTCTCCCTATATATAGTGGAGACCTCATTTGTAAATGATCTTCAAAAAATAGAAAGCAAACATTCTGCTGAAATTGAAGCAATTTTTGAGACTTTGTGCTCAAACTTGTAAATCATATTTTGTTAAATGAATGAGAAGCAGGTTTATTTCAGACTTTGTGTTGAATTTATCTGTGTTGTCTAGGAAATAGTTTCTTATGTTCTTTTTCCTTATGATCTCTTGTTTATCTAATTTAATAAGCAAAGTGGGTGTGTTAATATTATCTGAGAGCACTTATAAAAAGAAGAGGATAGACTTTGAGCTACCTTTATCTTTGAGATTTAGTTATCTTTTGTAGTTTCAGATGAAGACTTTGTGCTCCGTTTTACTCTACGGTTACGCCTGTCCTAAATCGGTGAAAGAAGCTATGGAAGACTTTGTGCTTACGTGAGTGCTCTTGTGGACCTTGTCACTTCAAGTGATCTTCTATTTCCTGCTTAATACCATTCTTAATAGAAGAGGAGTGTTGTTAGCTAAGGATTAGGATATCCTTCTTTCTATTCTTTATACATTACTTCTGAAAAAAGAGAGGTAGATGCTGTTATACCACCCCGTGTTATTTTATGCTTAATTCTATACATACATATAGCATGTAAATATTTATAGGGAACCTCCCCTTGATGAGAGGAGAGATTTACTTCATCCAGATCTGGTAAATCCATACTATTCCTGGTGTAAATCTCCCTATGCTGTGGTTGATATACCCATTTTGTCATCAGTTAGTTGACAATAAAATATTCACCCAACAATTTTTTGGTGACTCCGCTAGGGACATGAATGTGCATTTTGAAGCCTCAAGCTCCAACTTGAAGTAGTTTTAGTCCCTTTTCCATTTAAAATATGGCAACTCCACGCTACACTAGAAGTCAGAGATCTAAGGGTGTTTTTAACCCTATGTTTGAATTGGCACAACAGAGCAATTTTGACCGATTTCCTCCATTGCCTTTCCTTTAATGATCTAGAAGTCTTCCTCCTGACCTTATTGGATCATCGCCGCAAGGAAGAGCATCTTTTCTTACCGTCAATTGCACCTTACCTATAAATACCCCACCAAGGTTTGTTATCCCACCATTTAATCATCCTAACATAATGGCTCAAGGCCCATGGGGTAATTCCTTTGGTCCTCTTAATTTGACTGCACCTCTGCATGAACTACTTCGTAGTTCTAGAAAAAAAATTCCTAAGTTTTTTGGTGATGGAAAGGTTCATCTCGATGAGCATATTGCCACTTTTTCCATAGCATGTGGCATGATCAGCATGGAATTCAAAGATGTAGCAGTTAGGCTTTTTGTGGAAACTTTGCAAGGAGCCACTACGGATTGGTTCTATCACCTGCAGGCCGGGTCAGTAATAGACTGGGATACGCTCAAGTCCAAATTCAAAGCTAGGTTTTAACTTGTTGAAGATGCACATGCTTTGTTGGCTCAGCTAATGTAGTTGAAAAAAGAATCCCAAGAACCCATGAGGGATTTCATAGCTAAATTCAACAAGTTGAGAAACTGGATGCTAACTGTGGCTCAGCCCAAGCTAGAAAATCTCAAGTGTTTTTTATCAATTCACAGCTTCCCAAGGTAAGTTTCCTATTAAGGTGAGCTGGCCCTATGGATCTAGCCTTGGCTCAAATTTTGGCTACTGAGATTGAGGATGATCTTATCCTGGCAGGTAAGATCAAAAAAGACCCTAGTAAAAATAAATTCTTTTCATCTGCTAAAAGTTCTTCAGGTACTACAGATCTTATGGTGCAAAAATTGACAAATGAACTGATAGCTTTGAAGAGGCAAATAGCCCAAGGTATGTCTACTCCTACCTATCGAGATGCACCCAAGAGAATGTTCCAGAATCAACAATATCAAGGTAATGCTATCTGAAACCAAGGGCAAACCAATCGCCTACCTCCCCCTCTAGGGAGATTGGCCATTGAAGCAGCACCTACCAATTCAGCAATCAGTTACCTGGAGGCTGAGCACGAAAATTCATTTCAACCTTAGTTGGACCAACAAGAAGATGTTAATCTCTTTGATGAGCAGGAAGAAGAATTAGCTGATGACTCCAATATCAATTTCCTGGATTACCAAGATGAAGCTGGAAGTAAAGGGGAGGGTTTAGATGGATCTTACACTATTTTCACCAGATCTCAAAATCAGTCAGCTTTGTAGACTGACAATGGAAAGGCAGAGGAGGAACCCCAGCCAACGGTTTCCATCACTAAACGTGGGACTCCATTGCCTCCATAATCAAAAGAGCAGGTAATTCATAAAAAAGTAAGTTCCTCCAACCACACCATCCCTTCCGCTTCTATTGCTCAAACCAGTGTCATACCTACTAAAATTCCTGATGATGGAATCTCTTTCTCTATTACAAATTCTTTTCAATTATTTGATATAATTAATCATGCTAGAAAG
The DNA here is from genome assembly GCA_037957365.1 of Torreya grandis. Taxonomy (NCBI): domain Eukaryota; kingdom Viridiplantae; phylum Streptophyta; class Pinopsida; order Cupressales; family Taxaceae; genus Torreya; species Torreya grandis. The sequence continues at coordinate 171,275 of JARHVA010008491.1, read as the reverse complement.
ACTAAAATTCAAATGACAGAGATTGAATAATTGAAGGCTAACACAGAATAGTTTGATAGGTTAGCAGAATATGTAAACAACAAAGTCATCCCCATAAGACAAGATTTTTTGAAAGATGTTCATGATCCCCCTAAAGATAAACTAGCCCAAAACAATCTTGTTGTGACTCCTCCTATCACTCCCAAGAAAATAGAACCTTTTTATGTTTCCCTACTTATAAATGGTTATAAACTGAGTAATTATATTATAGACTCTGAAGCTTCAGATAATGTCATGCCTGCCAAAGTGGCAGATTCTCTTGGCCTGACTTTGACCAAAACCTTTGGGAGGTGTTTTTACATGGAAAATAAGCAAGTCCCTCTCCTTGGTCAAATAAAAGATACTCAATATGCCTTCACAATTTTTCTAGAAAAGAAAATAAAAATGACGGTTTTAGTGGCCGATGTTCCAGCATCTTACGACATCCTACTTGGGCAGAATTTTTGTAAAAATGTTGGAGGTGAGCTAAATATGGACTTGTCAGAAGCAAGGATTCCAGTTCAAGGTGTCATGGAGAAGTTGCTTCTTGAAAAAAAAGTAAGGTATGTAGTTACCCGATCGTCAGCACCAGAAGCTCAAATTCTATTTGAGTCCTCAGGCATGGGCAAATACTTCCTATCTATAGATGAAACCCATGAGACATCTGATGAAACTCTTATGGGTAATGACTTGAGATTGTGTTTAGCTGGCAAAGTAGGAAAATTGACAAATCAAAATGAACACATAGAAGAGCCTCTTTCCCCAAACAAAGGAGTTTTCAAAGAAAAGGCAACATCTAACGAGGTATGAACTTTAGAATTTGATGATAGTTGCTCCTCCACTGATTTAAGGGTTGGGGTTGTGCTGGTATCTCCTCAGGGAGACATTATTCCTTCATCCTACAAATTGTAGTTCAATAATACCAACAACACAGCTGAGTATGAGTCCCTATTGCTCAGACTACAGGCTGCTAGAGAAAGGGGCATTAGGCTACTCCATGCTAAAGGGGATGCTGAGTTGATAGTCTACCAAGTGAGAAACCTCTATCAGATGAAAAATGAAAGGTTGTGCCACTATCGCAACTTGGTCTAGGATCAGATTGAAAATTTTGATGCTTTTAACATCTCTGTCATTCCAAGGGAATTCAATGACTAGACAGATGCATTGGCTATCTCTGCCACCCTTCTAGTCCCTCATCCAGACTTTAAGGGAGATAGGTACACTATTGAACTGGTCTTTCAGCCAAGTGTACTAGATAATGCTAGCCATTGGAAAGTATTTAACAATAATGATCAAATCATTGCCTTCTTGGAGCAAAAGGACAGTTTTGAACAACTACATTTTGAAGGTAGTGAACTCTGAGAATGTAAAGCAACTCCCGAGCCAAATATGAATACAGGTGAAGATTTCCTATAGATTAAGGGGAATAGGATTCCCAAAGGTCTGGTTTCCCTAGAGAAGTTGTTTTATAACCATGACAGGTTTATTAAACAACAGTGAATAGATTTAAATTCTTCCCAAGATTTTGATCAGGTCAACTTGGGAACCAAACACGATCCTAAGATGGTAAACATTGGAAAATGCTGCACTCCCGAAGAAAGATTTGAGCTTGCTAGTCTACTCCACAAATATATGGATGTATTGGCCTATTCTTATGATGATCTAAAATCACTCAGGCCAAATGACATTCGTCACGACATTCCTCTGAAAGCCAACTATGTACCTTACAAGCAAAAATCTAGGCAATATAACCTAAAAATCTCAGGTACTATTTTAGCTGAGATACAAAAGATGCTTGATGCCTAGATAATTTTTCCAATCCATCATTCAAAATGGATTGCAAACATAGTGCCTGTCAGAAAAAAGAATGGTGAAATTTGAATCTGTGTGGATTTTAGAAACTTAAACCAATTATCTTTAAAAGATAACTACCCCCTTCCTATTATGGATCAAGTCCTGCAGATGGTAACAGGTTTAGAAATGTTATCAATGCTAGATGATTTTTTGGGGTACAATCAAGTTGAAGTCAAAAAAGCAGATCAGGACAAGACAACGTTCACCACACCTTGGGGCACATTCGCTTACTGAAGAATGCCTTTTGGTCTGATAAACAAAGGTGCCACATTTCAAAGGGCGATGGATTCTGCTTTCAAAGATGAGATGGGAAAATTCATTGTAGTATACCTAGATGATCTGACAGTGTTTTCAAAACATCATTCTGAGCATATTCACTATTTTCAAAAGATACTAGAATGTTGTCATCAGAATGGTATCTCTTTAAATCTAAAGAAATCTGTCTTCAGAGTAACTGAAGGGAAACTTCTCAGACACATCGTGTCTTGAAAAGGTATTAAAATTGATTCAAAAAGAGTCAAATCCATCCAGGAACTTACTCTACCTACCAGCAAGACCGCAGTTCACTCTTTCTTTGGAAAGGTGAATTTTCTCTGAAGGTTTATTCCTAAGTTTGCTAAGAAAACCCATCACATTGTCAACATGATGTAAGGAAATGCTACATTTAGATGGACTGCTGAGGGTAAATCAAAGTTTAAAGAGATTAAGGAAGCAATCACCTGTGCACCAGTCTTGATCTATCTGGATTATACTAAAAGTTTCAAAATATACAGTTATGCCTCCGAACATACACTATCGGCTATTTTAGTCCAGCAAAATCCAGAAGGTGCAAAATCTCCTATCTCATTTATGAGTTGTCCACTCAAAGATCATGAGCTAAAATATTCTCCTATGGAGAAGCATTCATATGTTGTGGTCAAAGTGGTCAAGCATTTCAGGTTTTATATCCTGAACTCTCACATCGAAGTTCTCGTACTAGACACAATAGTAAAATCCATTTTGACTCAGCAAGAGTTTGATATGAACAGAGGTAACTAGATCACCAAGACTCAGGAGTTTGATCTGGACATCAAACCAACCAAGCTTGTATGGGTAAAGGGTCTTTGCCAGTTAATCACCAACAACATTCCAGGTGAAACAGAAAGTGAAGAAGTAGATATCGAAGGCATGCCTACGGTTCTCTTTGTTGCCACTACTAATGAGTGGTATTCTAACATTGCTCATTTTCTGACATATGGTGAGTGTCCCACTCATCTTTTTTTTAAAGAGAAATGGAATGTTAAATTGAAAGTAGTTGGTTATGTTCTGTGGGACAATGGTCTTTACAAGAGAAACCTGGATGGGGCATTTCTTCATTGTGTTGACAAGATGCAACAAGAGAGACTCTTAGAATCTTTCTATAGTCTAGCCTGTGGGGAACATTTTTTTGCATCGGTGATAGCGCATAAAATTCTATGAGCAAGGTATTATTGGCCCACACTTTTCTAGGATGCCTACAAATGGGTGTGTAGGTGTGAATTGTGCCAACAATTTGTTGGGAAGCCTAAGCTTCCTGCATTGCCTCTCAAGCCGGTAGTGATCGAGGAACCATTTTAGCAGTGGGGTATTGACTTCATTAGGGTAGTCAACCCATTTTCAAGTGCCATACATGATTATGTCCTTATGACAATAGGTTATTTTACTAAGTGGGTGGAGGCCATCCCAACCAAGCATGCTACGTTTGAAGTGGTATGCAGCTTTCTCAAAGAAAATATTATCTCCAGGTTTGGGGTCCCACTAAAGATCATAATAGATAATGCATCTTGTTTTTTATCACATGAAATTACTCAATTCTATTTTTATTATGGGATTACCTTATCTCATACTTTAGATTATTTTCCTCAAGGAAATGGCTAAGCAGAATCGAGTAATAAGAACCTGGTCACTATTATCAAAAAGTTGGTGGATGACAATCAGAGAATGTGGCACAAAGCATTGTATGATGCTTTATGGGCAGATAGAATAACACCCAAAAGGGCTATAGGTATGTCCCCTTTCTAGCTTCTTTATGGTTTAAATGCAGAAATCCCCATCATGCTTGAGCTGTCAGCACTTAGGTTAACTAAAACAATCGAAGACTCAACCTTCAAAAGCTTGGTCGACAAAAGGATCATGTGTCTAAACGAGCTGAATGAGGGTCGAGCTATGGTAGTGGATTGGATTAAGGAACATCAGAACTGGGTGAAGGCACTCTTTGATAAGAAAGCTAAAGTTTGTGAATTCTCAAGTCAGAGATCAAGTCTTGTTGTGGGACAAGAGGCGAGAACCAAAAGGGATGCATGGCAAATTTGACTCCCTGTGGAGAGGCCCATTCACCATTCGATAGCTCTATGGTGAGGCTAGATTCTTGCTAGAGTGACCAAGATATAACACCATTTGCACTACCTCATAGCAGACAGCATTTGAAGCTATTCAATCCTTGAGGCTTGGAGAAGTCCATTTGTATATATGTGCAGTCTTTATGTTTTGTCTATTTTTCTTTCATTTTTAGCTTGACTCCATATCCCAATGGCTTGGATGAAGGCACTTAGAGACTAGTTTCTACTCCCGCTAATCAATTTGATTAATGAAAGTTTCCTAACAAGAGCCAGCTGTTGTTTCCAAAATTAGATTAGCCTATTTTTGGGAACAACCCCCTATGAAACTTGTTTGTTTCATCTTTTGTCTCTCTAAGTTTGTTTTTGAGATGAGTTTTGAATTTGTTCTCATATTGACCTGAGAACACGAGAGTGGCTACGATCTCATTGCGACCAAAGAACCCCTCCCCCAGACTGCCTCTTCCAGAGTTAGTCTTTTCTTCCATTTCGTGCATGGGTGGCAAATTTTGCTGCCAGTGCATTTTGACCTTTGTAATGCAAGGGGCGGCAAAATTTGCCACCTCTGCATTTTTCTTGCAAGGGTGGCAAATTTTTCTACCCTTACATCTTAACCTATAAGGGTGGAAAATTTTGTTGCCCCTACATTTAAACTCACCGAAACATGCAAGGGCAGTAAATTTTGCTACTCAAGCATGCCTCAATTTCTATGTGTGGCATTTATTGCCATGCACGACGGGTTGTTGGGGTCATTTTTCACCTCATATAAACTAATTTGAACCCTATTTCTTCTCATTGCTTCCTCCTCTCCTCCTACCTTCTGCGTCTGGACCATCTAATGAGTGATTTGAAGCACATTTTCATGGATTCGAGCTTGTGGCATGAGCAGTTTTCCAGGTAGGTCTTGTTTTTTGCATTTGGTTTTTGTTCTTCTTCCATTTCTTTATCATCTTTTGTTGAGGATGCTTTCTACCTGTTGGGGATGACAAAAAACACCATCCCTCTTTGTTGCATGTGATCTCTTTTTAATTTTTCGCACGAGTGGCAATTTTGCCACCCGTACCCTGCAGGTTTCTTTCTCAAAACCCATGCAAGGGAGGCAATTTTTGCCATGCCATGTGTCATTCTCGGTTTCCTCATTTACCTTCATGGGTAGTGATTTTCACTACCCACACTCACTCTTTAATGTAGGGGTGGCAATTTTTGCCGACCCTACTTTCTGCCTTTTTGTCTCGTAAGGGCGGCAAAATTTGCCGCCCGTGTAGGCCATCCCTGCAAGGGCGGTGAATTTTGCCACCCCTACCTCTTTCTCCTCTAGCCTACAAGGGTAGTGAAATTTGCCACCTATGCAAGCCAACCCTGCATGGGTAACAAATTTTTCCACCCCTGCACTTAAGTCACCTCAACCTGCAGGGGCTGGCAAATTTTGTCGCCTATGCATCACTCCTCCAGATTTTCCTAACTCTAGAGGATTTTCTGTGTTGACTTTTTCTTTCCCTTTCTTCCTCATTTTTTGGTCCTTTTTCCAACCTAGCCTTTTAAGTGACCTCCATTGACCATGATCACTTAAATTAAATTTTCCCCATTCATCCACTTTCCCCTAATCTCATAATCATGTTTGCAGTACCTTCAGAGAACTCTTGCTCATCAACACCTGTCTCACCAAAGCTAGTTCCCATGTCTGAAGCATCTTTAAAAAAGGTGAAGACCATGAAATACAAATATCAGGGCATCTTCCCGCTCATGTTAGTCTCCTCAAATGTCGATGACATCTGGGACACATAAATTGGCCACGTGGACATGGCCAAATTTATAGCTCAAACAAAGGCGATGAAAACAATCACTGGGATAAAAAGGATCGTCGAGAGCAACATCCACCTGGTGGTAGATTTTTTGGTGGTAGCACATCATATAGAGTTCATTCTCTAATGTGCTTGCTTCTACAATAAAGAGAACAGGTCGGTCTCAGATGTTAGCGGTAATGTGGTGATTCAGATGGATCCTAAATTCATCGATAAAGTTTTCATGTGCCCTCCAACCACCGAAGTAACCAAGATTGACTTCATGAACACATAGAAGGAATATGATAAAGACCTAAGAGGGCAAAGAAAGTAATGAACTACAAATGGTTAAAGACCCCCAGGACCAACTTATCAAGATGGCCATGGAACTTTCTGAGGAGTGACTTCATTGAGGAGGTTGGTGACTTGATCACCCTTCTTAGCAGGGTACGAGGTCTCCCATCTTCTTCACTATTCCATGAATGGATGTACCCATTCATTAAAATCATCTTCCAGGGCAAACAAGTCATCTTTTGGGGAGAGAAAATCAACAACGCCCTCCATGAGTAGCTAACCAAGGTATAAACTTATTATAAATTTTATATGACTTCATACCTTGTGTACATAGCTGCCGCAATGTGAACTTTTCCAGGCTTAACCACAGATGGGGATAGAAAGACAATTCCAATGTACTCATATTACCCCCAGCTGACTCTGCAAGGATCAACCCACCATTTTAAAAGGGTAAATGACACCTTCTTCTTTGCATTTCTATGTCTCTTCAACCCTCAGCTTAAGTAAAGAGAGTATCAGATGAGGCTTGGGTAGTCGTCAATGATTATGGGTGCATGTTCTTGCAATTCTCCACCTTTTACTATATATGGGTTGGCTTTTTCTAAGGCTACCCCTATATGCTCCCCAGGTTCCCTTTAAATAAGTTGGTATTAATGGAACTTTGCCGATAATTGATTGTCATGCATACCAGACAAATGGAGCTAAAAAACTAGGCTTCAGGTTTCCAATCGAAATTGGTAGGTATTCCATTGCAATAGTATCCAAAGCCAAAGTCATGGAAACAAAAATGTAGATGGTCACTCTAAAACCATTCAAGAGAAGAGAAAAAATTGATTACAGGGGAGTCAAGGACAAAATTAGAAGGAAAACCCAGTTCCATGAGCTCATGATTGAAGACATCTCGATCGACCTAAGGACAGCCAAAGAGATTAAAAGGATGGATTATTATAGGCTGACCCTAGACTAGATTGAATATCTAGGACTTGTGGAGATCCCCTCCAGTCTGGTCGATAATAGAAACATCATTAATAGCAAATACCTGGTTGAAAAGGTTGTTGGTTCCCCTCTTCCTCTAACTTAGTGGTCTCAGAAAGAGCTAACTTCTCTGAGGAAAAGATTTGAATCAATATTGGCTAACACCAATGATTGGTTAGCAGCCAAAGGGATCATCTTGAGAGAATTCATCACGGGATCAGAGGCTGAATATCAAGTAGATATGAAGAAAAAGGAAGAGAACAAAACCAAAAACAAAGGTGATGTACCTTCCCTTTCTAGGCCTCACAATCCTAGAATCATATTTGTATCTAAGAAACCAAAGACTACTAAAGAGCCTAAAGCGACAATAAAAGTAACCGAAGAATAGAGCCCTTAGACACAGGTAGCCTAGCCAATGGAGACAGATGATCAACCATCAGGGCAACTGAGCACTAGACCTCCACTCTCACAAGAAGAAGTGCAGCCACTCAAGAGCATCTCTCCTTCTCCCCCTTAGTCTCTTATGGTACCCTCTTTTCCTATCTCTCTGATCGTTGTTCCCTCTTTCGGAGTTGCTTCTCCTTCCAGGGTCATATTTGGTGATCCTCAGGGCACTTTTGGAGGTTCTCCTCGCTCTTTTGGGTCTATTCTAAGTTTATCATCTCCTTCTTTCAACTTGGCAAAAATCCCTACACAAGAACCAGAATCAGTAGTTGGTACAATTTCGCCAGTTACTCTAACTATGACCACTATCACTACTAGCAGTGTAGAAGCTATCACAGTAACACCAGCTGAGGGAACCATTGCCATAGTAGATACTTCTCTCCCACCTTGGATGACAGCTTTCACCCCCAAAAGAAAGAAGTCAACCATCTCTCCAGATGAATTCGACTTTGGCAAAATAGTGTCGGTGAAAGCTAAAGCTCTTAAGAGGCCAAGGATCCTCTCAAAATTGGTCAAGGAAAAAGGGCAATTTTTTTTGGAAATTGCCAAGCCTCCATAGGATGCAACCCATGAGGGTTTTGAAATGAGTAGCTATTCCATATCATGAGTTGAACTTGGAAAAGTTACTCATGAAGGTGTGAAAAGTGACCTTCAATCTACTATGGACATCATGGACATTCTGCTGAAATTGAAGCAATTTTTGAGACTTTGTGCTCAAACTTGTAAATCATATTTTGTTAAATGAATGAGAAGCAAGTTTATTTCAGACTTTGTGTTGAATTTATCTGTGTTGTCTAGGAAATAGTTTCTTATGTTCTTTTTCCTTATGATCTCTAGTTTATCTAATTTAATAAGCAAAGTGGGTGTGTTAATATTATCTGAGAGCACTTATAAAAAGAAGAGGATAGACTTTGAGCTACCTTTATCTTTGAGATTTAGTTATCTTTTGTAGTTTCAGATAAAGACTTTGTGCTCCATTTTACTCTATGGTTACGCCTGTCCTAAATCAGTGAAAGAAGCTATGGAAGACTTTGTGCTTACGTGAGTGCTCTTGTGGACCTTGTCACTTTAGGTGATCTTCTGCTTCTCACTTAATACCATTCCTCAAAGAAGAGGAGTGTTGTTAGCTAAGGATCAGGATATCCTTCTTTCTGTTCTTTATACATTACTTCTAAAAAAAGAGAGGTAGATGCTGTCATACCACCCCATGTGTTATTTTATGCTTAATTATATATATACATATAGCACGTAAATATTTATAGGGAACCTCCCCTTGATGAGAGGAGAGATTTACTTCATCCAAATCTGGTAAACCCATACTATTCATGGTGTAAATCTCCCTATGTTGTGGTTGATATACCCATTTTATCATCAGTTAGTTGACAACAAATATTCACTCAACACACACCATATTTATTCCATATTCCATATACAATGGTTGGAATCACCTAGTAATCCCTAAGCTACATTCCTAAGTACCCAAGTGGCCCCTAAGCCATTTTACATTTCAAAGTTTATGAGTGGCCTCAGAGCCATCATAAAAAGTTGTAGTTACATCACATAGATTAAATTAAATTATGAAATATTTAGTTTCATATTCATCTACTACACATGGGAATGTAATGATGGATTCATATCCTACTTGAGTTATTGAGCCACATACATAGGAGAGTTGGACAAGCCATCATTCCAATCCAAGTTATTCACAAATTATGATAGACTATGTAGGGTTGGTAAATAATGGAATCAAGTCATATTGTAATTTTAGATACTAATATGGGGGTGAATTAGTTCACTTAAAATAATCATTTAATTTAACTTATCTTTCATGAAGCATTCATTCAAACATAAACATCAACCAATGCATAAAGAAGCATCCACATAAGCATATAAGATATCAACATAAGAGATATGTGGGAAACCATAATGGGGGATAAGACATATTGAAAAAAATATTTTAATATATTCCTATAAGAAATTAATTAATATTTATTGAGGCACCAACCCCACAAGGACCACCAACCCCTCACTAGTCAAGCACTAACCCAACTAGGCCTTTAACAAGCACCAGCTTGCAAGGAGGCACCAACCCCCTAGGTGAATCATAACCAACTCATCCACATAGAAAATTTGATCACATTTGGACATATTTTTCTCACTCAAATTATTATTATCACCTTATTTTGCTCTTCACACTCCTCTATCTCTCTCAAACAACCTATTAGGCCTCTTCACTCAACTAGCTCTCTTTTTCAAAGATTTAGGTCAAACGACCTTGATCATCATATGTAGAGTTATTTTTATAGATTAATGACATATTAAAAACACATAAACTATGGTATTCAATCCCTCTACCTATTTTCCAAACTTTTATTTCATTCATTCATACCCTCAATATTCTAACTAGTCAAATTAGGCTTATTAGACCCTATTCTTATACATGACTCTTTCTCTCACATAAATTAGTTAAATAAAACACTCTACATAATTTTATAACCATTTTGATATATAAAAAAACACAATTAACAATATAAATAACCATTACATATGTTGGTCACCACTCATAAGGATAAAAACCATACTTAGGACTAATAGAGACCTAATACAATTAGGCCTTCTCAAAGCACACATTTCACCTTGAAAACCTTGAAATTTTTTGAGAATACATAAATTGATGAAAAAATTAAAATAATATTCAATTATACCCATAATAATCTCACCTTATGTCCCCAAAAATATTTATCTTATTTCACTCTTTGAACCACACCATTAGGCCTACTCACAATTAAGCCTTCTCACTACCAGAAAGTCTACTTTGAATATATAAAGAATAAAATTAAATTTTAAACATAAAAAATAACATTTATATAACCTTAATTACCTTATTTTAATAAAAATTTCCATTATACATCATCATATAGGTCAAAATATATGAAAAATGAGTTGGTACACCTATAGATTCATCTTCATTATTTCCAAGATATGAAAAATGAATATATGAAAAACTTAATCATCTTCATTAAAATAATATGGTACACCTATAGATTAATATTCATTAAAATGAATATATAACAACTTAATCTTCATTATATTCTTAAAATATATGAAAAATGACTTAGGAACATCAGTCTCACTAACACACAAAAAATTGCTTGAAAGCTCCAAAACACAATCATGGAAATAATGAGTTGGTACACCTATAGATTCAATTTAATGAACTTAAAATTGGTTAATATTATAATAAAACATCATACTATTAACTTATAAAAAATATATTATAGGCTAAAATATATATATATATATATATATATATATATATCAGTTTTACATTCCAATCTCATGGCTTCACTGTACATAGATCTCACTATGTTAGATAAGTCATTTTGAGATAAATTTTCTATCATACACAAGCTTATCCAAAACTTATATCCATTATGGATATGTTTTATAGGTATTGAATAATAATCCCATGGATTTTTTCTATCCCTAATCATTGACAACCCATCCCTAATCTCATTCTCACTTCTTGGTTTTCTCATTATCTTCCTCACTAGGCCTTTTTAGTGATAGGAAAAATTCCATATTTTTTCATATTTAAAGTATATAACATGATTTAAAAATTACATGGACACAAAATAAAATTATTACACATCATCCTTCAATAATTTTTATTCTTTGACCTAGTCAACCTTACCTACTACACCAAAAATCTGAGAAATTGGGGGTTTCATATAGCTTTCATTCACACTTATGATAGACCAATGCCACTTTAATGTACCTAGAATAGTTGAATAAAAAATACAAACATCATAATAGGTTAAAAAAACTATTATGATAACTTTTGAATCACATATTCTATATTGGGTCACTATTAGGGTTTTAAAGAGGGTTTAGACTACCTTCCACTCTTAACAATCATTCATATAACTTAGCTCCTCAACCAAAAAAATAATACCAAAAAAATTGATCTAGGACCCTTACCCAACTATAATTAACTTATTTTATCCTCATGCAAAGTTTTCATGTGTCAACAAGCATAATAAAATCATTCTTGGGTCTGTAATACCTCATTTTATACACACATAAAACCACAAAACCACATTTCATTCTTTATCCTTCATAATTTGACCTCAAACTTGGTCAAAAAATTTTAAACAACCTTTAATACCTATAATAATTTTATCATAAACTCTATCACCTTGGAAACTTAACTTGACCCCTCATTAGGCCACACTAGGTCTCTTTGCTCATTAGGCCTAAACCTATAAGTTACATTTAGATCTTAAACACACATTTTAACCTCTTGAAATTATCTAAAAAACTCATAATCATGTCATAAAAACTCATAACATTATCACATACTACCATTATTATTATCATAAGCCTTAAACAACCCACCTCATCATGCTACCAAGCTTGTGCCTTCTCACTAGGTCTCTTCTTACAAAAACTAAGCCAAGAACTAACCTAGAAACCTCATTTGAAAGATTATATACCTTATACACATGTTTTCATAAAATAAAACATATTCTCACATGATCTACCAAATATTTTCATCCTTAATACATCTTGGTAACACATCATGACTCCTCATTAGGTCAAGCATAGTCTAAGACTAGTCTAGTTGCATGCTTAGGTTTAAGACCTTACCCATAGAGGTTTACCTTGAAAATTTGTTGAGTTATTAAAAACATAATAATCATTCTTTAAAATCCTTAAACATCCACTCATACCTATGTGTATCCATCTTACTAGAACACCATCTTCATACACATGCTCATGATATGACAATGTTCCTTAAGACTAATGATCCAAAGTATACATAGCTTGTATCTTGATCTTGATCTTGAAACATGTCATCAACCTTAGAATAATTACTATGTTTCCTTAAAATTCTCTCTCAATAGAGAGATAATAGTTTTCCTTCAAATTTTCTCTTGTCATAAGACTTCCTCGTCACATACCACTTCACCATATATGACATCAAATTTGAATTTGACATTAATCACATCCATATTGACCTTAAGATTAATGAAAAAATCAATTCCAAAATGGAAAAAAAATAGTATACCTCAATAATCTCCCACTTTGTCATTGATGATAAAAATTCTAAAAAATTAGATCATTCCTATCTCTCTAAGTTGGATCTCCTCCCAAACTAGTTTTTCTCCCAATCTGATCTTTCTCCCCCTTTGACATTAATGACAAAGGGTATTCTCTAATAATACTATAATCTGATCCTTAGACATAAAACATGCTTTCTTCCCAAATAATATAAATCTTCCTTTGATCAACCAAATAGAAACTTAACTCATATAAGTACCAAACTATTCTCCCCTCATCTCCATGAGATATCAGACACTATCATGAATGTGACTTAGTTTGATCAAGTCATCATACAAATTATTTTTAATCCATCTCTTGTAATCACTCCTCTAATAGACTATTCATTAAACATTATATCTGAGTATAAAAAAATAACATAAAGCTCCCTCCTAAGACCAGGCATCCTCCATGCTTTTTCTTACTATTTGAGTGCTTCAATGAAGCCTAATGGAGTCACCTCTTCTCTAGGGTACTAAAACAACATAAACTCGAGAGATTCCTAAATATCCATGTCCTCACTAAACTTAACTTTATTCATGATCCTGTTAGGCTTGAAAATCCTCTTTGTCTTGACCTCTTTAATCTTTGTTTGAACAACATTCTGACTTGGTATATTTATCTTGACTCCATCCACAATCTAAGCTAATAGGGAAAATTATCAAAACTCTTTTACATCTGAACTATGCTCTACCATGGAAAATAGTCCATTTGGAATTGTATATTGATCATATTTTACCTTAGATACCTTTGGTCTTCATTCATTATCTTAGCTTCTTTATTGCACTCTAGGTGCCTCAATCTTCTTTATTTGACTTGAGAATCCATGCTTACAAAACTTTGTAATATGACCAGCCTTTTGATAATTGAAACACATCATTCCTTTTGATGGAAACACACCATTACCCATACCTTCTAACTAATTATTCTACTCATATTTACATGCATATTCATTCTTGTAAGGTCTTCTACAATGCCTTGCTCTATGAACAAATTGGTTACATGAATAAAAATAACCATTGAAAGGATTAACATACCTTATAGCATAAGGCTACCTAATAGGATTAGTCTTCATTATTCCAACACCATCATTCATTTATTGACCATTGACCTTTAAGGTATAATTTTCCTTGATCACATTAGTATTCTTCCTTTGGTCTCCATTGAAACCAAGACCATTTTTGTCATTATCAATCTTTTGAATACTCAAAATGTTATCTAGATCATTGGTACTCTTTTAAAAATTCACAAAGAAATTCATTTTACTTGATGTTTGATATAACTCATCTATCAAGAAATACACTTCAGTTATATACCTTACACATTCTTATTCTTTAGCCTTTAGTCTTATAGTCATAATCTCAATTTGAGTCTCCACCTATTTGACTATTTCTTCTTGTTCCTTGGAGTTGTTTCTCAATATTTCCTCAAAAACAAAATTCTCCTTGTAGTATTTGATAAGAGACCTCATCACCTTAATCTTCTTATTCACCATCTTTAGTTATTTTATATTATTGATCAACATAGCCTCAAATTCCACCTCATATTATTATTCATCTAAATCACCAATAGTACCTCCAAACCACATGGACTCTTATTGATTTGAAAAGCTTGTTTCATCAACCATGAAGAGAAATTCTTCAAAATCATAGTCAAAAAATTAATGGTCACTCTTAGAATAACTTCTCTCACTCTCATATAATGAGTTGTAGCCTTCCTTGGTGTAAAAGCCTCTTTTATTCTTGATAAACTTCTTCTTGTCATCATACTTTTTGAAGCCTTTCTTTCTCTCATCAGACATGTAAGACTTTTTGTCATCACCATGACCTTCATCATGATCATCATCATTGTTTTTCATATGATTATGAGGTAACTTGTTAGCAAAGTATACAATTTAGCCACAAATAAAGTACTTTAAGGGTAGCTCACCCTTGTATTTACCTGAACCAATTTTCAACTTTCTTGTAAACATAAATATTAATTCATCATCATCAATATCATAATCATCATTTTATTTGAATTTATTAAATTATTTATTTGAATTTGTTTTCTACCTTGAAATAAAATTCATTCTTTGTAGGTCTTCATCCACATTTCCTCATCTTATAGGATGTTAGGGTGCCATTAAGTCCTTCCATCTCTAGCTTGTATAGATATTGCATCTCTTCAACAACATACACTTTATAATCAAACTTAGGAGTTAGATATCTCAAGACATTTTTAATAATAGTATACTCTTTCAATTATTCACCTATCCCTTTTATGATTTTTACCACTTCATCAACCCTCAATAGGTAGGCTGAAATGGTCTCATATTCATTCATCCTTAGTATTTCAAATTGTCTTCTGTGTTTGAAATTTAGCCAACTTAACCTTGGAGTCTCCCTCATGAATAGTATTTAAATTGTCCCAAATTTATTTTTAATATATACAGTGCAACACCTTCACAATATCTACCTCTGATAGACCACAAAGAATACCATTCATTGCTTTTGAATTATTTTCACTAGCCTTTTTACCTATTACATCTGTAGGGGGAATAGGGGTGTAGTATATCCATCTAAAACTGATTTACAGACATCATGACCTTGAGACATAAAATATGTTCTCATCCTAAAACTACAAAACTCATAATTATATCCATTAAAAAAGGGATCCTTAGTTCTAGAGAAACCACCTTGTGCTTGACTAGCCATCTTCACTTTTTTAGGATATCCTTTAGGCTATTTGGCCTTCTTCAAAAGAAATTATCTAATACCAATTGTTTGAATTACATATAATGATAAGGGGGGTGAATAAATTCCCTTAAAATAATCATTTAATTTCACTTATCATTCATGAAGCATTCATTCAAACACAAGCATCAACTAATGCATAAACAAGCATCCACATAAACATATAACATATCAACACAATAGATATGTTGGAAAACATCATGGGGGATAAAACCCAATAAAAAAATATTTTAATATATTAATATAATTAATGGATTAATATTTGTTGAGGCACCAACCCCATAAGTATCACTAACCCCACATTAGTCAATCACCAACTCAACTAGGCCTTTATCAAGAACCAACTTGCAAGGAAGCACTAGCCCCCTAGGTGAATTTTCACATACTCAGACACATAGAACATATATAACCTTTGGAAACATTTTTCTCACTCAATTGATGATGATCACCTTAATTTTCTCTTCACACTCTTCTATCTCTCTCAAATAGCCTATTAGGCCTCTTCACTCAACTAGCCCTATTCTTAGCAAATTTAGGTCAAATGACCTTGCTCATCATCTATATAATTAATATTAGAAATTAATGACATATTAAACACATATATATGATATTATTAAACCCATATACCTTTTTTCCAAACTTCTTTTTTATTTATGCATACCATCAATATGCTAACTAGTCAAATTAGGCCTATTAGACCTTCTTCTTATACATGACTCTTGCTCTCACATACCTTGGTCAAACACAAACCTATAAATAATTTTATAACCATTTTAATATATCAAAAAAAAAATTTAACAAGTGAAACAACCATTACATAGGTTGGTCACCACTCATAAGGATAAAAACCACCATTAGGCCTAATAGAGACCTAATGTAATTAGGCCTTCTCAAAGCACGCGTTTCACCTTGACCACCTTAGAACATTTTTAGCATCCATTAATGGATTAAAAAATAAAAATTAAATTAAATTATAACCATTATAATCTCACATTATTTCCCTAACACCATTTAGCTTATTTCACTCTTTGAACCACACCATAGCTTATTTCACTCTTTGAACCACACCATTTACCATTATTTCACTAGATCTCTTCATGAAAAGACTAAGCCAAGAACTGACCTATAAACCTCATATAAAAGATTATATAATGTATACATATGTTTACATAGATTAAAACATATTATAAAATTATCTAATTTATATTTTCATCCTTCATAGATCTTGATAATACCTGAATAATCCTCATTAGGTTAGGCAGAGTCTAGGACTAGTCTGGTTGCATGCTTAGGCTTTTACATTGAAAATTTATTAAGTGTTTAAACACTTCATATTCATGCTTGTAAATCCTTAAAAATCCACTCATACCTATGTTTATTCATCTTATGAGACCACCATCTTCATACACATGCTCATGATATAACAATGCTCCTTAAGACTAGTGTTTTAAGTATGATTACCTTGTATCTTGATCTTGACATTGAAGCATGTCATCAACCTCAGAAGAATTACCTAGTTGCCTTAAAATTTTCTCTCAACAAAGAGATAGTAGGTTGCCTTCAAATTTTCTCTTGTCAAAAGACTTCCTTATCACATACCACTTCACCATATATGGCATCAACTATGACCTTGACATTAATGACATCCATCTTGACCTTGAAGTCAATTCCACAACACTAAAAATAAGAATATGCCTCAACAAGGATAGATTGAGTTCTTGAGCCACCCACACATGAGGATTGAGAAATCCATTAGCACAGTCTAAATTATTCACTATTTGATCACCAACTACATGCACACATAGGATGTCACTAAGTTTTAGCATCACTTCACATACCCAACATGGTGCATTTGTTATTTTCCTCTCTCTCTCATCTCCTTACTAAATTTGGTCTTTACTTATTATAATTATTAAGCAATTACTAATTCATTCATGTTTCATTTGTAGGATATGCAATGGAGCATGATTCATAAAATTAAACCCATATTCATGGGCTTTACATCTTAGGTAAGTTTAGGTACATTTATTTTCTTTTATCATAGTATTTTAACTTTGATACATTTATAGAATAAAGGGTATGGGGAAACATATTCATTTAAAATGTCATGTGAGTAAAATAAGTATCACTTGAGACCACCTTATCCTTAACTTAGTGTTAGATCTATCATAAGGCCTCTCTTGATCATTTTCTAATTTTTGTGTGAGTATAACCTATTCCCAAATATACCAAAAGTAGCATTGCTCCACCCTCAAGCACCTAGACCATTTCTTAACTAACTCCTACCACTTGTACATTATCACAACCCTTTAAATACTAGTGTATCATGTTATTGACTCAAGGACCATGCTATTATCCCTTAACTATTCACTCCCCCAATAGATATCTTTTCATTCCTTAATGCATTCTTAGGGTAGGCTTAGACCTATTTCACATCTTGAAAAGCACTAGAATGCTATATATATACCAATTTCATTCACTTATCCACTATAGGGAAATCATATACAAATACTCATAAACAAACTCAAAAAATTGGTGTAAATTAAGGTCATTGATCCATATTCCACCCTAGTTTTACATATACCCATCTACAATAGCCTAGATCTTATATTACTCATATTTCTAGTCTCAAATCACACTCAAAGCATTCAAAATAACACTCATACTATCATTCACTTGAACTTACACCAAAACTTATATTGGGAGACCTATATCAAGCTTTATCCCTTTCAAGGTATTGGTATATAAGCAATATTCAACAGATGGAGTGTTGAGGTTGCATCTAGCATACCTTACTAATGCCACTATTTTATACTTGTGATCCTCAAATTCTCAAAAAAACATGGAGGCTTAGGGTTTTGAATTGAAATCAATTAAAATATGAAATAAATAGTGAACTAGCATTTAGGACCAGGTGAAGATATAACTAGAAGCTCACAACCTCTATTTCAAAAGGACACTACCACACCCTAGAGGACACTAGCTTAATGCACTAATATCCATAAGACCGTGTTAATATCTAAGAGGGTTTCTAAATCTTATTTCTATTTTAAAATACTCTACATAGCTTTGGTACCAAATTATAACCTATCACTCATCCATCTTAGTCAGTTTCTAACTAAGTACATCCTATTCTAGTTCATTTATATTTATAAAATAATTAGATAGGTCAATTATTGTGAAAATCAAAGGTTATTGATATTGTTATATTTATTCTTTGATTTATTATTATATAAATTTATAAACCTAGGGTTTTATATTTGATAAATGCCTTAAAATTTAAATCAATGTGCCTTACTATCAATCAACATCTTGACCACTTCATCCATATCTAAGAAAAGTTTCATGAGGGCATCCTTGACTCACCCAATCAACTCTATAGGGAAGGAGCTATTTATTTGTGATTCAAGTGACCAAACCTATTGGTACATGTCCTCCATCATCTTATCTAACATATCATGCATAGCTTGGAGCATAGATATTGGGTCCTTAGTCAGTTTATATTTTCCCATGGATGGCCTCACTTTGTTGAAGGATAATAGGACTTATTGAGTCTACTAGAATATAGGGTTTCATTCTTGGATTAACTTCTAGGTGAGGATCCTCCTCATGTTCCCTATGGTCTAGTCAAATTCCCATTGCACTTTAGGATCACCTTAAATAGTCATCTAAGGTGCATGTTTAGCCATGGCTACTCTTAGGGTATAAGTGGTATTGGTGGTGTGGTAGACATGGATGTGATAGGTGGAGTTATAGGTGGAAGAGTAACATATGAAACAAAGGGAATGAAGTAAGAGAGCAATGGAAGAGGAAGAGGTATGGGAGAAAAAGGGGGTAGGATAAAAGGAGAGACCCAGGGGAACATATATGCCTACCATAAACTCTAGGTCAAGTTAATCTATGGTGAAATGACACCAAGGAGAGGAATATTCATCAAAAGGGAAGAAATTCGTTGGTTGAAACCAAATACATAGGCACTTGGGACAATGGAAAAGGGACACCTAAGAGTGATGTAGGGAGTAATAGGAGGTGGTGTAAGAGGCTAAGGATGAGTTACATTTTGGTTTTTATATGCCTATTACCTATATTAGATTGAGATATTGTAGTGGATGGTGCTAGAGGATAAAGGCTATAGGGGCTGACTAAGGAATCTATCAAAGAATTATAACTATTACTGACATGGTTGTAATTGAGTGAACTATGCACATAGGTTCATGTATTATTGTGGAGGTAGAATAAATTATTGGATATAGGGAACCTATAGGTATCTAAACCTATTAAAGAACTAGTAGGGGAACCAAAAAGATCCATACTTATGGAATGGATTGATTATATGAGAACTTGAAAGTTGGGATGTTATGCACAACTGAAGCTATAAGAACTTGGGTGAATTATAGAAGGGATGGAATATGAAAAAGAGGATGTATGGAAGGTGGAGTATTATGTATAAGGAAAACTAGGGGGTGTTGTAATAGGCTATTAAGGAATAGTGGGAGTAAGGGGAGGGATATACACAAGTACTAATTATTTCCCCATTTTGAGCTTGTTTCTAGGCTAGAGATGACATCAAACCTGAGTACCTACATAACCTGAGGTTGAGCTACTTAGGGTTGAGACATCTTGGCCTAAACCATTTGAGGCTAAGCTAAAAGAGCCAAAAGACATGGTGGAGCTAGAGAAAAGGGCCATGTAGGTGCATCTCATGGAGTAAAATGTTGAGGAGAAGGAACATAAACCACTTTTAAAAATATCCTTGAGATTTGGGGAGGAGTTTCTTGAACATATCCTCTATCCTAAGCTAACATGGAAGAAGTAAGGCTAACTTGAATGGGTGTCAAAGGATGAACTTACTTTCCTATCTTTTTCTTAGACTCAATCCAAGTAAATACCTCTTATTCATTCACAGGGTTGATATAGATTACATCATATTCATGAGGCTAATGGCCATAGTTTATGTTAATTTGGCTTGATGCCTCACCACACATGCCATGATAACATCATGAAGGTTCTATTCTTCATTTTCAACCCTACCTAGAGAATCAAAATCCATTCCTACTTCCATCTTCTACAAAAATGGAGTATATTTTAGACATCATGCCTAATTATGATTAGGAAGGATGGGCAAGCCTTTTTCTAGTGAGTGATATAGTGACCAAATATTCCCTCAACTAGTTAATAAGTGATATCTTGCTTTGTTAGTTGATCTGAGACTTGATAGGGAAGGTAAAGGGGATATTTGAGGGTTTCATCCAACCAAATGATAGTCATGAATGGGGGTGAGAGACTCTATTATTTAGTTGGATAATTGAGTCATGTCTTCCTTATTGATGGCCATATAGACCACTAAGAATAAGTACTCACAAATTTCTTAGATGTGGTGCTAATAATGGTGGCCATCTAGTTTATTAAAAACTACAAGGAACATCATACCTCTATAAACCCATGTTAGAAAGGCATAAGGCTTGAATGTGAATTTTTTTAAACTATTTCCACTAAGTATCTCATAAATAAAAATTTCCTCCTCTTTAGGCATCTCCTACTACCTTAATTAAGTTGAAAATTATCACCCCCAAAGTTTGAGACCTGATCACCCTTGAGTTTTATGTGCATCAGGGGAACCCATAAAATATTAATGTGCATGTAGTTAATTACCCTAAATAATTAGTCTAGGAGTATCATCCATCTATTAATCCCTTCCTTGAAGGTGAAAATATTGTAGGAATCCATGTTCATCTTGTTAACCCATTTAACATCTAGGTTCTTTGCCTAGTCATTTAGGATATTGTATATTTGGTAGGTGTTGGTCCATGTGATCACTATGGCTGAATCATAAGTGATAATATACTCTAGGAGGTTGTATTAATCATTGAAACCACTCCCTAAAATATTCATAATCTGATGTTGGGAACTCATAGAGTAAACTAGGTCATGCACACTATCCTTTGCTTGCTTAGTAATGAGTAGTAATTTTTCAAACAAATTTTCCCAAGGGAAAACTTATGACTTAGATGTGGCTCTATGTATCCTAAAATTCTCATATGCCCATATGGAATCTTATAACTTAGACTCATCTTCATCATCACTATAATAATACTTGGGCACCATGTTAATGTCCTTGAACATTTCATTATAATGCTTAAGTGTATCATGCCTTATGGGAATGTGGTATCTCTATATTTAAGCTCAACTTTAGGGGTAGAGGATGAAGTGGCCATTTTAGAAAGGGTTAGATTTATTATGATAGTGAAATCTAAGTGAGGAAGGAATGGAGGGCACATGAATGAGCAAAAAATAAGAAGGTAAAATTTGTGAAATTAGGAACAATAATGTAAATGATGTTATCCTTAGGCACTTATAGGGATCCACACATATATAATGTATTGATGGTGTTTGGTATCTCACTTAGTGTGGATTAAAATATAATTTATTGCATCAATTTCATCATTTATTTCCCATTCTAGATTTAATTTATAGATTTAAAAATATATGCCACCTACTAGATTTGACAATCATGAGGCAACATTTCAAATTGTCTAATCAGGGCCCAAATTACCATTTGGTTATTTCTATGAGTGTGGTAGGCACATGGTTATTTCTTCCCTATGATATATTGGAAAATTTTTACCCTATTATATGTGTCCATTACTAATCAATCCATATTATAATGGATATAACCTAAGCATGGCCCAGTACTTCACTTTTACACTTTTGGGGGTAGGATCCACCAACTAGAGGAGTGAAGTGATACATGGAATATTTTGATTAGAATTTTAAATATGAATGTGCCTAGATCTAACTATTTGGGGCCTCTTGACCCCCTCTACTATTCTATATGGAAGTGCAACATGGCATGGTCTAATAGGTCAGGATATCCTATGTTCTAACATTTCTATCAAGTCTAGGAGACTAACTACTTTGATGATGTGACATATGGCATCACTCTATTTGGTTAGGATATACTAGGCTTTATCATTCATATTAGGTATAAGAGAGTGACAACTTTGATAGATGGCCACATTGTACTACTTCATTTGGTAAAGTTCTCTTAGGCTCTGACATTCCTATCAGGTCTAGGAGACTAACAACTCTGATAGTGAGCCATATGGTGATACTTCATTTGGTTAGGATTTTTGAAGATCTGACATTCCTATCAGGTCTAGGAGACTAATAGATCTAACAATAAGAACCATGTGACACTTTATTATTTGATCTTTCACCCTATAAAAATCCATGAAAGAAGACTAAGTGAAAATGGAATCCATGATATCAAATAAAACTTTGGCTTGTCCACCAAAGGATCTTTATAAGGTGCCATGTAGGATTCTAAGAGACTATGACTTCATGATATTTTGACTCCAAAAACTTCAATGCAAGTCTAAATCTATACAAATATAGTTAATGTAATAAAAATATTTTTTAAGTGTGACATTGCATTGTTCTTCTTAGGATGCAACAATGACTTAGCTATGGTTAAAATCAAAATATGCAAAGGGACTTTAATAAGGATACATTACTATTAATAATATGCTATATACATGGAAAAACTAGTGTGAAACATAAATTAAAGGACTCTTAAAGAAATATTTTGATCAGGGAGAGATTGAAACTTGAATTTGAGTAATTTTAAAGAGGGGTTCCCCACTTCTCATAAGAAGGGGGTGTGTTGGCCACAAAAAATGGTGACTTCCATGGGGAAAGTGGTGTTAAGAACTTATCACCCAAGTTTCAAACATTTATTCTTGCACAAAACATATAATGCAAGAAAATTCCCAAACATAAATAAAGAAATAAGGCACTAAAGTTAGTTATACCGAGTTATATACTAATATTTATATCTTCAAATTACCATCAATGTGTGTGAGGTGGTAAATTTCCACTTAAAATATTTAGAATTCACTTAATCAAGTTTAGATCAAGCTAGGCATTATAAAAATTTTAATGGGAATTGATTATCTAAATGGATTTGGGGGGGATGGTTGGGCATTGCTCTATCACCATCCAAGCACCTATATCCTCAACATAGATACCTCTAGTCCCACTCGAGACCTTACTCCATGACTATATATGATGGAAATCCTATGATTAATATTTTCTAAATAACCCTTTTGAGGAAAACTCAAAATCTAGGTTTTATATTTTTATTCCAACCTCTCTTATAAAATTTTATTATGAAAAGATTCTATAGTTTTATTAATAGAGGGTTTGGGACCAAGCCATGGGTGGTATGTTCAAAAATTCTAAATACCCAAAAATATTATATTTATTTAGTGATACCATGCTTTATATGGAATTTTTATTAAGTGTAGTTTGGTGGCTTATGTCAAGAAACATAGTTATTCTAAAATCCACTTGTTCTATTCTAAATAATTGGCCTTTGAGATCTAAAAATTAAAGGAATACTCACAATATATGAGTTTTTTCAAAATTAAAGCTCACAGTTTAGGTTTCTAAAGCTTAAACTATACCTTACATGCTTTCATCATTATTTAAATTGGTTATCACCCTTTTATCAACTCGGTTATTCTTCATGAATCATATCATCCTTTAAAGGTAAAAAATATAAAAAAAGTTAGCAAGAGATTAAAATTTAACCCAAAAAAAAAAAAAATCTAAAGACAAAATAAAACACACAACCAAAATTAAACACAAAACCAAAATTAAACTAGCCTAATATATGCATTACCACCTTTACTAAAGTCACTCTAAAATTACATTAGAAGGGGTAGCTGAGAAGTAATGCTTTAGGAACTATCCATTCACAAGTAGTGGGAGGTCATTGCCTTTGAGGTCTTTAAGGAATAACCCATTCTTCCTATGTATCTCAACCATCTAGTAGGGTATGATCCAAAGAACATTGAACTTGGTGTGTTAACCCTTATTTTCACAAGGTCTATCCCATAAACTTACTAGATCAAAATCCTTGGTCC
The DNA here is from genome assembly GCA_037957365.1 of Torreya grandis. Lineage (NCBI taxonomy): Eukaryota > Viridiplantae > Streptophyta > Pinopsida > Cupressales > Taxaceae > Torreya > Torreya grandis. The sequence continues at coordinate 146,790 of JARHVA010008491.1, read as the reverse complement.
TTTTATTAGACCATCACTTGTTAGTGCTCTAATGATTGCTGAAATTTAGTAAGGCTTCATCTCGAGCTTATTCTAACTAGACAATGTCTAAGATCTTGGAATTCACTTGATCATCATATTCTATGTATAAATGCATAAACTTGTAGGTAGGGAATCTAAGCATAACTGGAAGAATTAGATCCAATCAATAGACCAATAGAAATAGTGATATTTTAAGCACTTTTTATACCTAGTGAAATAATACCATAGATAAAATTTTAAAAATGAATATCACTCCTAAGGTTTATTAAATACATACATCTTGATGGCATTGATTAGGTTTTTATTAGTTGATTATACCAATCTATTCCCTTATAGTTAGTAATTAAATGAAAACATCAAAGTCATCCATTTTTTGTCCACCCATTCAGTGAACTTCATAAATTAGAATATGGGACCATTATCACATAATAATAAGATATGGATTTTGAATTTATTAGTTACATTATTCTCCATGAATTTGATGACTTCATCTATAGTTATTTTCTTTGTTGTTGCTACCTCAATCCATCTTGTGTAATAATTTGTGGTTGTAAGATCACATTTATGAGGATTTGGGTTTGATGACCCCCAAAATATATATTCCCCATTGGGTGAATTGTGTTTTTTCTATAACTATATGTAATGTCATTACAGCATGGGTTTTTATTTTGGTGAAGGTTTGACACTAATGGCATATCTTAATGTGAGCATGGACATCTATGAATAGGGTAGGCTAGTAGTATCCTACATGGAGTATATTTTATGATATTTCATTTTCTTTAGGGTATCCAATATCCATATTCTCATGAAAATTATCCATTACTTCTTTGGCATTAGCTTCTAACAACATCTAAGATAGATGCCTTCATGATTTTTCCTAAAGAGAACTCCTTTTTTCATCATATACTATGTCACCTTTAGTATGAGGGTTATTTTTGTGTTTGATTTATTCCAAGAGGTGTGTTCATATATATTATGTAATATATGATTGGGGTGTATCAATATTGCTACAATACTAGCTCTTAATCTAACTACTACATAGTGATCCTCAGATCTATTTCATTTATTAGTTGAGTAAGACGTTGCCCTATAACTATCTTGGTAGGTTTAATTTACACATCATAATCCTATATCTTGGTCAAAATTTTGCCTCTAACTTTACCCAAATTTTGATAGATGGTTGGGTTTGGCATGATTATATGCACTTTATTCCTGAGAATGTAATGTTGGAAATTATTTATAGCTTTAACAAGCATGTAGACATGATTGTCTAGAGTGGAATATTTCAACTCTACATCTTTTATATTGGTGCTTATACACCAATACGGTTTTCTTATCTATATAATCTTTGCATGAGATAAGTAGTGATGGCGTGTTTGGAGGTAGAAGGATAAATAAATAAATACTTTATACAGTTTGGATTGATTAGCACAAGTGCTTGTATAATAGTATATTTTATATCTTAGAAATCCTTATTATATTCATCATGCCACTCCACTTTTAATCTTATTTAAACATATAATTCATAAGCTTTACAAGCTTTACAAATCTAGAAATTAACTTGCTAACAAAATTTATTTTCTGAAAGAAAGATTTTAACTCTTTGCTATTAGGCAGGGTAAATTTTGAAATCATAATAGCTCTTTCAAGATTTATAGAAATACCTTCCTTCATGATGATATGACCAATAATCTTACCTTTGGTGACCCCAAACATGTTCTTTTTAATGTTTAAATAAATTTCAAATCCATTGCACCTATTAAACACCTTTTGAAAATGGTAAATGTGATATAATCTATATAATAAAAACATATTTAAATAATTCATGTAAATTATTATGAATTTTCCAATTAAAACTTTAAAACTAAAATCCATAGCCCTTTTAAATGTTTCTATGATGTTGACCAATACAAATGGCATTTACTTGTAGGAAAATGTAACCCATTTGGTTATGAATGTGGTTTTGGCTTGGTCCTCCAAATTGACCAAAACTTGAATGTATCCTAAAAATATGTCCATGAAGGACATCATCTAGGATTCACTCACCATTTGAATCACTTCTTCAAGGGAAGGTAATGGATGTTTATCTTTATTTGAAGATTAGATTATGTTATGGATGTCTATGCATAAATGGTTTTCTATATTATTTTTGTGCATGGGCATGAGGTTGATTACCCATGTATAATGGCACACTAGGAAGACTATTCTATCTATGATTAATTTGGGGACCTCTTTATGTATCAAGAGTTACATGAATAAGTCTCTACCTCTACCTAAATGGTTTTGATATGGTTTTAATTGAGTGGTATGAATAATTACCTTTCGTTTAAATATGTTGATGTTCCCATAGGCCCAATAAATCATGTCCTTATATCTTAGTAGAAAATTTCAAAGCTACTTGAGTTCTAAGTCCATCTAATCAAGACTTACATTAATAGTTTAGGATCTTTATAACAAACTAATATTAATTGTTTGACACTTTGAATTCTAAAACTTTGGATTCTTTATTTGGGGTGTAGGGTTGAATGTGTCAAACACCTTTTTGAATGAAATCATCCCCTTCAAAATTTGACTTCCCTAATTACTAAGAATCTCATATTTATCAAGTTTAGTTATAGGATTGTCTCTATCCACTTGATTAATTATCTAGGCTTCAAATACCCTAATTTTATTAAGGAATTACATATTTTTTTTATCATTCTCAAAGACCTAAAAATTTGTCACATTATTTGGGATAGAGGGACAAGGGGTTAGCTCTATAAATAAATCCTATAATTCATTATCATCAAGGGAAGTTAAGCTCATGGTCAATGATTTTAGTGATTTAGTGATTTGATTTTCTTCTCTAGGGATAGGGATGACATTGAATGCATTTAAAATCTATATTAAATCCCATGTTTTATGCTTATATTTTTTTAGGTATGATAGCTTTCACTAAAATTACCTATTAACCTAGTTGAATACCATCTCAAAATTGATAAATACTCTCAATTCCTTCATGTTATGTTTTAATGCAATTACAAACCTAAGATTAATACCTCATATTCTAACAAATTATTGGTATAGGGGAATTATAACCTAAATGAATATAGGTATCTCATTCATTTTGGGTTTATTAGCATAAAAAATACTCCACTACCTTATTTGGAATTGGCCCCATCTACATATAGGGACCATAATCCTAGAAATTTAGGTTCATTTCCAAATTTTTCTTTAGCAAGTTTCATTCTCAGTGTATTAATCCTTTAGTTTTAGGATACTAGGTTCACTTTATCATTAATTATGTTGTAATAAATTATCATATGATTCATATGAGGTTCCATTTTCACTCTAATATAATTATATACACCTCTATATCATAACCCAATATGAAATAAATCAGTGACCATGTACCTGTTGGCCACTTTGGCCTACATGTAAAGCTTCTACTTGAATGGATGAGCTAAATAAAGTTCTAGATGGAATGAGTGGTCCAAATATCACAGATATCTTGTAAATATTTTGAAACACTTTAAGTAAACTTAAAGTGTAGTTTGTCATATTTTAAGGAAGTAGGTTTTCATGGTGATTAATGTAGTTAGAATCATGGAACAAGTTTACATAGGCATTAGAGACTCATTAAATCTTTGAAAGATCAAGTAACACTTCCTAGTATAAGTTTAAATAAACCCAACTATCATGGTACATCATGTAGACATGAATAATAAAGTTCACTTATGAATTTTATAAGTATTCTCAAGAATACTCTTAAATCCAAAATATTACATGGCCATGAGGTTCTTCATGCTAAGATCATCCTCTACAAATTTTGTATCTTAATGAGTTGTCTATCTCAAGATATGAGCTTCCAAAGTTGAACTTGTAGAGTGGGATGTGCATACAAATGCCAAATTTAGTCCTCATAAATATAGCCATTTAAATCCAAATATTATAAGGATGAACACATGGTAGATAAGTGTCATTATCATGGGATCTTAAGTCAAGTTATAATGGCAAGCAGGTGATCAATGATATCAATGGGTCCTGAAGATCTAATAGTGCATGATCCATCATACCAAGAAGATCAATAGTGAGTAGTAATAGGATAGAGTCAGTGGTATTGAGGATCTAAAGGTTTTAATTTGATCATGCATCTAAAGATAAATAGTGAGAATTAAATTAAAAATTTAGAGTATCTTGAGATTGAATGAGGAATTGATAAGTGGCATGATCTTGGTGAACAAGCAGATCAATGGCAGATATTTAATCAAGTAGAAGGAGATAGATGACATGAATTCAATCACTCCAAGAAGATAAATGGTGCACATGAGGTCAATACGTCAAAGGGATTAAATTAATGTGAGGCTACCATGTGGTGCAAGCATGGAACCAAATAGGGTTGACAATAGGATCTTGAAAATGAATAAAGAGCTAGCAAATGGCATAATTTGAGGAGCCCTGATTAAAATCAATGGCTAAAATTAAAATTCAAAAGTGAAGGGACTTAAATGACATGTAAATGTGACCTAACATCAAACTAGAGTAAATATTTCAAGGGTATTACACATATGTAGACACACTAGACAAAGGATTTCACCACCTTGAGCAGGTAGAATATATAAATAAAAGATCAAACATGATCTAAGTTACCAAGAGAAAACTTGTAAAGCCATCTAATGCCATTAAATTATTGTAAAAAAAATTAAGATCTTCTAGATATAGGTTTTACATCTCATTTAGATTAAATAAACCCTATTTAATGGATCTTCGTTTACAATCCTGACTATATGATAACCAATGGGATGATTGGTTTCCATCCATAATAGATAAATATTTAGGATTTATAAGTAATGGTTGAATGGTGACTATGTAAGGAATGTCAGAAGGAACAATAAGGAGAAAGCCCAAATAACTCCTTGATAATGTGAAGAACATCAAGCATGATTGAGAAGGATAGTGAGGCATTTAGTGTTTCAAAGTCCTTAGGGACTTGTTCCTATTGGATGGATTAGGGTTCACCATCCTCAAATTGATGATAATTGATCAAAGATTGTTTAGTCACATTTATTTATGGATATCTATTTATTTACCCTCTCTCTTATCCCATTATGATATAAATTCAATCTTTGAACTCTTGATTTTCATCCTTGGCTTGACATATCAAAGCTCTACCAAAATCACTTTGTAAAACTCTTTTGATGCAATATAAGACATCTCAAATTCTAGTTGAATTCTAAGTGTGATTTATTTAAGTTTGATTTACAGAGTATATGTTTCCTATTCATCATCTATATGTCCTTCATGTACCTTACTTCAAGTCTATTAGTTTATTGTAGGTTGTGTGAAGTGTTAAATAGTGAGGTTTACCTTGAAGTGTCATAAGTCCATAATGTTTTTCTTAATCCTATCTCTTTCTATCCTTCAAGTTATAGGTCTCTTTTCAACCTTCATACAAAATACTCTTGTTTTCAACCTTGTCATAGAATCTAGTTAGTTCTTATCCTAATTAGATTTATTATTAGTCATAAAAGTGTCTAAGATGAGAGTGGATCATTGAACATTCGATACATCACCATTTAAATTGGGTTTTATTCTCTTTATATTTCTTCCCTTTCCCTTTTCCTTGGTATAAGTATATATTTAAGAGAGTAACTATATTACCATATCATAGGATATAGCTTCATTAAAAACCCTAGAGTTCTGACCCAATATTAGGTAATCCACAACCTAGGGTCATTCCCATGTTGGACTAAATTTGAGTAGAGGACTTAAACAATCCTTTGCTTAGCTAAGGTGCAATTTAAGTCTATAATAATTTCTAGAATACTTAGTGGGACCCATTCCCTTTTGTATAGCTAAAGTATGGAGCTGAGAAGAAGTATTTACAATAGAGGGATACATCCACCATCATCAAAGCCTAAATATTCTCCAAGTTGTAGAGTTTATAGCATCATTCAGATAACACATCTCATACCTAAGGTTCATAGAAGGTTAGCTAGTAAAGGTACTCCCTTTTAATTCATTTAACTACCTTCTATTCAATATAAAATAATAAGATTCAATAGTATAAGTCCTTATTCCAAAAATAAATATTCATCTCTTGTTCATCCTATTATTTTAAGTAGTGTAACCCCCACTGTGCAAATGGTAAGGCCTAGAATGCAAGATTTTGTACCCTTCAATGGTGTTAGTCCTCTTAACTTTCAACAACATGATGATATACCTACTACCTCTTTGAAGAGTCTAACATAATTTATAGGAGAAAACTCCACCACCTGAGTAGATCACATAGTTGACATTTCAAACCTTTATTAAATATATAACATTACACAAGAGAATATATCCATGAGACTAATAGCCACATCCTTGAAATGAAAATACCTACTATGGTATATGGGTCTAGATACTACCTCAATAAATACTTGGGATGAGTTTGGTGAGTACCTATGTAAAAAAATTTAGGATAGAAGTGACCATGTGTCACTTTTGAACAACTTACCTCAATCAAGAGGGCATCCCAAGAATTTATGGTCAATTTCAACTATAGAAGTCAAAATACTTGGGATAGGATTCCTATAATCATTAAACCCACACCTAATTATGATTCTATTTACTATTTGAGAGCATTGAATTGAGACATTTCAATCATGTTCCAATATATGGGTGGGACAACTCTTCCTAGAGCTTATGATATATCTATAAGGGAAAAAAATTGTTTGATACAAGTAGGGAAACTCATTCCAAGACCTATCATGCCATTTTTTCTTGATCTTTATCCAACCATACCTACCATTACTCTATTGCCTACCCCAAATATTCAATCCTAACCTGTTGATGGTCAAGTGGACAAAATTTTAATGATTAAGAACTTGTTGAAGGCATAAAACAATAAGCTAGTGGTTATAGAGAGACATCAACAAGATTCATATAGACCATACCAAGGTCCATTCCAATACCAATACCCTACTCAATCCTATAATAGACCCCCTTATCCATCAAATCAATAAGCCCAAGGTTAAATTACTCAAGGTAGATCTTATAATAGTTACAACCCCACAACTACAAGTAGTTAAATAGCCTTGGTCCCCACACAAAGAAATCTTACACAAGAGGGTTAATGGTAATCACGAGGGTAGTCTAATGAGATGTTAATGGTTAAAAGTCAAAAAATTTATCAAGATCCTAGTTGGTTGCATAATCAGTCATTTTGAGACCATGAAATAATGCCTCCTCCACCATAAGGCCCTCCAATGAATAAAGATAATATGCCTACCATGACATCATCAAAATCTCAAAATCAACAACAAGGGAGCATGGTTAAGGCACCAAATGACACCATGTGCATAAACTTTCAAAAATGGGAGCATATTTTTTAGTGTGTAGTAGTAAACATGGGGTAGATTACATAAAGAGAAGATGAACCAGTTGTAACCAATACAAAGGATAAGAGGAGGATGTTGGATGATAATTTGGGGTATCCTAAGGCTTCTTCAACACCTTCACAAGTCAGTCAGCATCCTACCATTTTAATATATTTGTTAAAGCTAATACAACTCAACAAATATGTCAACATCTTAGATATTAGTGAAATTATCCTTTTGTTCCTCATGTCACTCAAGTGCTAAGTGATACTTCTACTTTTTAGATGAAGTTCAAAGGTACTAGTCTTCCTTTAAATATTGTGGGTCATATGAAAAAAGATAATGTCACTATGTCTATATATGATTCTCTATATATTTCAAGATAGAAAGAGATACTTCAAAAATATCTCTCTAAGCTTTCTCATGAGAATAAGACAACTGATAAGGTGAACACTATTTTTACAAATAGTAGTCATCCCAATCAAATTCAAGCTCCTAGTCAAGTTCAAATTCATAATGTTGTTTATCTCCTTAAGTTTGTCAATCCCCCTCCATTATATTTATCTATCATCATAGGGGACTGATTAGTACACAATTGCATGATAGATTTAGGATCTTCAACCTCAAATATGCCTAAATCCATAACAGATAAGCTTAAGCTTAAGTATGTGCCTAATGAAAAAGGTGTTCTCCAATTAGATGCTTACCCCATTAAAATAGTAGGTATATTGAAAGCTCTTAAGATCACATTAGTATCCTACCCAAATTATGTCATCACTTAGGATGTAATGGTTCTATACTTACCCCCATATTTTTCCCTATGCATATCTAGGGATGTTACTACAACAATTGAGGCATATTTATCCTCTAACTGGTCAAACATGGTTTTTAGGACTAGATATGGGACTAGGATCATTATTAGGTTAGAACCTATCTCTAGTTTCTATCTGGAGCCCTATATGCCTAACCTTACAAATGTCAATTGTACCATATTAGATGAGGATGAAAATGCAAGTGAGAAATATCATCATAACCATCTTTAATGCATTTTAAACTTGTACTTGGATGAATGGGTAGTTTTCAATCATGGATTTGATCCCTACACTAATAGTAAAGAAGCAAGCTTAGAAGTGTATTGAATGCATGAGGAGGGTGTTGATATACCTTGCCTAACTAACACCACTCAAGAAGAAGATGGTATATGAAATTTATTCTTTGATGGATCAAGGTCAAAGAATGGTAGTGGATCTAGAGCCATGTTAGTTTCACATTTAAATTATAAATAATAATCAGATAAAATATTTTAATTCAGTTTAAATTCAAACATATATCAATATGAGGCTCTTTTACATGGTTTGCAAGAGGAAAGAAGAAGAGGTGTCAAACTTATTCAAATCAAGGGTGATAGTGAGCTTGTTTTGAAACAAGTAAGAGGTATAAGTATAGTTAAGAACCATCATTTAAAATCTTACAAGCATCATGTATGGGATCTCATAGAGGACTTCTTGGCATTCAATATACAATCCATACTAAGAGAGTCAAATCAACATGTAGATAGGATTTCAACCATTAGAGCTCAATATAAGGTTGTAGGAGTCAAAGGCAACTAAAGTCAAGATAAGATCAAAGTCATATGTAGTCCAGTTGTATTTTATAATGAGGTGAGTTGGTAAGTGTTTGATAATGATGACCAAATTATATGCTTTATGATGTAGGATTTAGAATTCTACCATAAGAATAAAAAAAATCCAACTTAGTATGATGATTAGATAGTGTAGCTGAGATCTAAAAAGTTACCTAAGGGACTTGTGACAATGGAAATCATCTTCAATTAAGATGACCAAATGAGAAGAGGCAAATATAAATTATGAAAGAATAGAGATATTCAAATATAAATTATTGAAGTTAGGAAATATTAACATAATAGAGGAGAGAGTTGAATTTGTTGCTTTATGCCAAGAGTTCTCTAATTTATTTACATGGGAATACAAGGATTTGAAGTTTTTTTATCCCAAAATTACATAACATACCATTGAATTAGAGATAAATTCAAAACCAATTAGGTAGAAATAGAGACATATCAACCCAAAAGTTAAGGTATTGATGAGAAGGGAGCTATTTAAGTTTATTGAATCAAAGATAATATTCCCCATTAAACATTCGTCATGGGTGGAAAACCTTGTGCGAGTGAGGAAGCATAATGGATAAATATGATTATGTGTTGACTTCATGGACCTCAATAAAGTATCCCTAAAAGACCATTACCCACTGACCTTAATCGATTAGATTATTCAAAAGGTGTAAGGTTCTCAGATATTTTCATTACTTGATGGCTAATCTAGTTATAATCAGATTATGGTCAAGGAAGAAGATAGGCATAAGACTAACTTCACCATAAAGTGAGTCACTTATGCATATATGAAAATACCCTTTAGACTATCCAATTCTATAGAAAATTTATAGAGGGCAATGGATGTTTACTTTAAAGGTTTGATTAATGACATAGTGGTCATCTACCTAAATGACAACACTATTTTCTCAAAGGACCCAACTGATCACATTTCTCACTTGACGTTATTATTTGAAAGATGTAGAGAATTTGGTGTGTCAATAAATCCTAAAATTATGTATAATTTGTGTTCATGAGGTTAGGTTATTAGGACATGTAGTGTCCAAGGATGGTCTTTTCATAGATCCTAAAAGAGTTGATTCCATATTATCCCTACCCTTACCCAATCACAACTAGGGTCTACAGAGTTTATTAAGAAATAAAAAATTTATAAGAAGGTTTATCCCATGTTTTTCAGAGATAGTCAAGCCTCTTACCCACATGTTAATTAAATGTAATGAGTTTACATGGATAAAATAATGTAAGAGGATTTTTGGATCCATGAAGGAGGCCATCTCTCATGATCCTACACTTCTTAATCCTTATTTTAATAAATAATTCTACTTGTATGCCTTCTCCATGTTAGATGCAATCTCTGCAATGTTGATGTAGTAGAATGAGCAAGGCTTGGAATAGCCTATTGCTTTATTTAGTCATATATTAGAGGGGTATGAGGAGAGGTATATATTTATATGCAAACATGTGATTTTATTAGTGACATGTTTGATGAAATTTAGGCACATGGTCTCTAATAGTAAGATCATACTCATGGTGGTACACCCAAGTATTAAGGAGTTTATACTCAACAAAGACATCAATGAGAAAATAGTTGTATGGGTGAAAAAATGCATGGATTTTGACCCTGAATTTAGAGCTAAAAAACTTATAAGGGGTATAGGGTTATGTGAACATATTATATAAGAGGTAAAACAAGATAAAGATCAAGTGTTAGCTGTCCATGATAGCCAATAGTTAGTTGTAGACAACACACCTTTCAATTAGACACATGATATAATCAAATTTATTGAGTTAAGATAATGTCCTATGGGACTAGATAGAGCCAAGAGAAGTAACTTCATGTTATAAATTATACCTTATGTCTTGGTAAATGGAGTTATTTTCAAGAGAGACATAGGAAGCATGCTTTTGAGGTGTGTGGAATCATGCTAAATAGACAAGTTAATAGAGAATTTTCATGATGGTCTAATTGGAGGGTGCTTTGCTTCCAAAACCAAAACCTCTAAGATCATTATATTTTTTTAATTCTATCTCATAATGTTTATATATGCACACCCTTGGGTAATAAAATGCCCAAAATATGCAATGTTTGTTAGCAAGCAGAAACTGGCTACCCTACCCTTGCAATTCATACAAGTAGAACATCCTTTCATGTAGTGGGGATTAGATTTAATAGGGATGATATACCCCCCTTAAATTAAATGACATAAATGGATAATTATAGCTACATACTAATTTACAAGGTGGGTTGAATTAACTTCCCTCAAGGAAGCTAATAAAGATTCTATTTTGGATTTTTATGATATCCTTATAGCCAGATTCAGTGTGCCTTCTACAATAATTTCTAACAATCCATTGGCCTTAAAAAATATCAAGGTATGTGAGTGGTATCTTTCACATGTAATTTATCTCAAGGCATCCTCTAAATATCACCCATAATGTAATGGACTAGCAAAGTCCACAAATAAGAATTTGTTGAGGATTATCAAGATAACTATGGAAGATGGTCAGAGGAAGTGGCATACTAGACTAAGGAATTACCTATGGGTAGATAGAGTGACATATAAAAAAGATAATAGACACTCCCAATACCTCCTTATCTATGGTAAAAAAATCCAAACTTCCTATATCTTTTAAACTTCCTATATTAGAGCTTGTACATCAACTTGAACTCCTAGAGGATGATGCTATGTAGATAAGGTTGAATGAGCTAAGACAAACGGAGGAGATAAGGGATAATGATATGCACATTATGTGGTCTAATTAGAACCAATTGAAGAGTGAATTTGACAAGATATCTTCCTTAAATAGATTCCATCAAGGTGATATAGTCCTCAAATGAGATGAGGACCATGAAAAACTAGGAAAACACTCCAAGTTTGATGTCTTTGGAATGGGCCTTATGTTACCATAGGTTACAAGGAAAGCAATGCCTTTGATATTGTCAAGTTAAATTAAGAGAACCTTACCATTATTATCAATGGGAGGTATCTTAAATTCTGATACTAGTTTTGTCTCATGATAATTGTACATAGGTAGATAGTTCCATCTTTACCTCCAAGTGCTCTTGCACATTGCTCTATTGGTTATTTTCCTACTATTTAGGTAGTTGTTTGGTGTGTTTTGTTGCTCTCTTGTCATTTGTGTGTGAATGTGTGTGTGTATTATATTCAAAGTATTTCTAAGAGTCATGTAAAACTCTTTTATAAGTAATACTTCATTTTTCAAGTCATCATGAGCAAGCTTGATCAAATTCTAGGTTTAAGGATGAGCAGGCTGGTTAAGCTAGCTAAATCACCAAAAATGTTGGCCAATTCTTCATACATGTAAATATTCTACCTGAATAGATGAGATAAATAGAGTTCTGAGTGGTCCAAATATCACATGTAACTTAAAAATATTTTGAATCATTTTAAGTAAACATAAAGTGTATTTTATCAGATTTTGAGGAAGAAGGTTCTCATGGTGATGAACGTAATCAAGATCATGGAATGAGTTTGTATAGGCATCAAAGACTCATAATATCTTTGAAATATCAAGAAATAGTTTTTAGCACACATATAAATAAACCAAACCATTATGGCATGTCATGCAAACATGAATAAGCTAGTTTACTTGTGCATTTTATAAGTATGCTCAAGAAACCTCTCAAAGCTAAAGGATTTCATAGACATGAGGTTATTCATGACAAGATCATCTTTTACAAATTTCATATCTTGATGAGTTCTCTATCTCAAGATATAAGCTTATAAAGTAAAACTTATAAGGTGGGACATATGTGTAGCATCAAATTTAGGCTTTACGAAATAATTGTTTAAATTAAAATGTTCAAAGGATGAACACATGACTGAAAAGTGTCAATATTGTAAGAGCTTAAGTCAAGATCTAATGGCAAGTGGATGATCAATGATGTTAGTGCGTCTTGAATATCTAATAATACATGATCCATCATACAAAGTAGATCAATAGTGAGTGGTAATAAGATAGAGTTAGTGGGTCTTAAGGATCCAATAGTGTGTATTAGATCATGCTTCCAAATATCAATGTTGATAATCAAGTCAAAAATTTAGAGGATATTGAGATTGAGCAAGGAACTAACAAGTGACATGATCTTGGTGAATAAGCAAATCAATGGTGCATGTTTGATCAAGTAGAAGGAGATTTATGGCATGTATTCAATCAATCCAAGTAGATTAATGGTGTACATGAGGTTAATAAGTCAAAGGGATTGAATCAATACAAGGCTACCATGTGGTGCAAGCATGAAACTAGATAGGGTTGACAGTAGGATCTTGAGAATGAATGAGGAGTTGATAGATGGCATAATTTGAGGAGCCCAGATTAAGATTAGTGGCTAAAATTAAAATTTAAAAGCTAAGGGACTTAAATGAGAGAAAATATGACCTGATGTTGAACTAGAGTAAATATTTTAATGGGATGCCTAAAGGTAGACATTTTGGACAAAATATTTCACCACCCCAAGAAGGTAGAAGACATAAATGCAAGATCAAACATGGTCTAAGTTACCAAAAGCAGACCTTGCAAATCTATCTAATTCCATTAAATTTCTATAAAAATTTTCAAGAGATTTTAGATGTAGGTTTTATGTATCATTCAGATTCAAGAAACCCTAGCCTATAGATCTTCATTTGTGATCATGATAATATGAAAACCAATGGGGTGATTAGTTTCCATCCATAATAGATATATATTCAAGATTTATAAGTAATGGTAAAATGATGATTGTGCAAGGAATATCAAAAGGAACCTCAAGGACCAAGCCCAAGTAATTACCTAATACTGTGAAGAACATCAAGCATGATTGAGGAATATAGTGGGGTATTTAGTGTTTCAAAGTCCTTAGGGACTTGTTCTTATTTGATGGATTATGGTTGAACATCCTTGGATCGATGATAATTGAATAAAGGTGGTTGGGTCACATTTATTAAGGCTATCTATTTATTCCTCTCTCTATCATCCCATTTAGCTATAAATTCAAGCTTTGAGCACTTGATTTTCACCCTTAGCATGACATAGTGAAGCTATGAAAAAATCATTTTTTAAAACTCTTTTGAAGCAATATAAGACATCTCAAATTCTAGTTTAATTCTAAGTGTGATTTATTGTAGTTTTATTTATAGATTGTATGTTTCCTATTCATCATTTGCATGTCCTTCATGTACCTTGCTTCAAGTCTATTGGTTTCTTATAGGTTGTGTGAAGTGTTAACTAGTGAGGTTTCCCATGAAGTGTCATAAGTCTATATTGTTTTGCTTAAACCTATCTCTTTATGTCCTTCAATTTCTAGGTCTCTTTTTAGACTTCATATAAAATACACATGTTTACAACCTTGTCATAGGATCTAGTCAGTTCTTATACTAATTAGGTTCATTAGTATTCATAAAAGTATCTAAGCTAAGAATCGATCATTGAACATTTGGTACATCACCATTTAAATTAGATTTTTTGCTTGTTATCTTTCTTCCCTTTCCCTTTTCCTTGGTATAATTATAGATTTAGGAGAAGAACTATATTATCATATCAGAAGAGCTAACCTCATTAAAAACCTTATAGGTCTAACCTAAGGTTAGGTAACCCATAGCCTAAGGTCAATCCCATGTTCAGCTAAATTTTAGTAGAGAACCTAAATAATAATTTGCTTTTCTAGGTTGAATCTAAGTCTCCAATAGTACCCTTTTAAGGTTTTAGACCAATTTCTACTGGGGAACATTCTATAGGCCTTAGGAATCTCTACCACTTGGACATCTATGAACTAATTAATCTTAGGCTTAAACTCTAGTTATATGTGGACATTTAAAATCTCACCTAATATCTCAACCTCTAATTTATTGACTTGAGCCAACACCTTATCTAATTTGATAGGGACCAACCCTAACTTCTCATAAACACCCTTAGGCATTACATTTATCAATGCTCTTAAATCCACTATGAATTTGTGAAAGTTCTTCCCAAATAACCTAATAGTTATGAGGAAGGGAGGAACTTAAATATTATTCTTATGGATGAGAATATTGGTATGGGTTATTTTCTACTTATTTTGGGTTGGCTGAATTAGATTTTTAGCTAGATATCTAGATAGAAAATCACATTGTTCTGTGATCTGAGCAAGAGTTGGATATAGTCATTGATATATTAAGGATTGTCATTGATTTCAAAGGTAACAAGTTCTATTATGACTTAATTACAAAGGTGTTGAGTTGAACAGATTTGTTGTAAATCCCCATGGAGTTATGTGCACTTTGAATGATTATGATCATACAAGAATAGTCATATGAATGTCTTTGCTCACATGGTATCTTAAAAAATATGGATAAGTACACAAGTGGATGTTAACACATTTGCATTTATCTCTTTGTGGTCTAAGTTATAAGTCATAAGAATGAGTAGAGAAAATATTACAAATGCATAATGTTGTCCCTCAGATAAAATCCTACTAAGTTTCTATACTTAGTCATTTTTTCACCTTTACATTTATCTAGGAATTATTTTAGAAGAAGTGGCTTAGGTAATTATTTTGAGAAATTTTGAATACTTTTCAGACAAAAAACACACAAAAAATATTTCAAATCTTTGAAATTCTTTTAGGAAAATGTTCAGTCTCCACACTTAGTCATTTTTTCAAATCTTGGGAATTCTTTCATAAAAATTATTCTGAACAAAAATATGAAGGAAATGAGTACAATTTGGAATTATTTCAGATAAAGTGGTTTTATGAATTCTTTTAAAATAATGGCTAAGTCTTTGTTAGAAAAATTGTCCTAAACAAAAGTTTCTAAAGGGTACTTTACAAAAGTTCTGAAGAGATCTTTTCAAAATTCCAAAGGGCGTGTGACCCAAAAAAAAATTCCTAAGGGTACTTTGCCAAAGTTATGAAGGGCATATGACCCTAATAAAAATTCCAAAATGTACTTTTCTAAAGCTATGAAGGGCATGCGATCCAAACAAAAATTCTAAAAAGTACTTTGCTAAATCTCTAAAGGGCATGTGATCCAAACAAAAGTTATTAATAAGTCAGTTATAGAAGTCCCTAAGGACACTTTTGAAAGAAGGACATTCATGAATTATTTTAGAGAATTTTTCTAAGGTAGGTAGACACTTACAAAGCTCCCAAAGGAAACTTTAGGATGGAATGTACTCTTAAGAAGTTTTTGACAGATATTTCAGAAGAAATATAGGTCACTTCCAACATTGCCAAAGGATAAGTGTGGAGTCTCATAGGGAATTTTAAAAAGTGCTGAAAGATCAAGGTGAGTTAAAGGTCAAGAAAGTTTGAAGAGATCAGAGGAGCAAAACTAATACAAGAATTCCAAATTAAATGAGATGAGGTCAACATGTCAAAGTTTAATGACCAAGCCAATATAAAGATCATGAATCTTTAGAGATTAAATGGCATGTGAAGCTCAAATGCAAAGATTGATGAACAAGTTTTAAATTTGGAATGAAAATAAATGAAGAACTACTGGAGTGATTTAGTTACAAGAATCTAGTGATACAATTGAAGGATATAAACAATAAAAGTTGAACTAAAATTATTATTCTAATTTTGTGAATGTGGTAATTGATGTGACAAGGGTAGAATTCAAAGAGGCTCAGAGAATGGAATTTAAAATAATAATTTGATTGGAATGAAAAGAGATAAGCAACAAATGAAAAATTTATAAAGAAAAGAGACTCATCTAAATTTTTATTGATGAAAAATTCCAAAGTGATGAAGAATAGGGAAGAAAAATAGTCATCATTTTTATTTTTAGAATGAGAGGAGTTGATTTATAGATGCATAAATATGAGACTCATCTAAGCATAGAGGAGTAATGGTCAAATTGGAGAATACCAAAGTGTCAAATAGATAAATTTTGACATAGAGAAAGGATGCAGGAAGAGTGAAGATCACACACGAGTGTGTTGAATGAGAAATGAGTAGTTTAATATTAGACATGCAACAAAGAATAGAGACTTGGATTCTTTTGTGAATCTAATTCATGAATTTGAAGTGTAAATGTTTGATTGGTTGATACCATCAAATTAATCTATATTGGTGATCAATATATGGAATGTGTGCTTCCTTAAAGTTTGTGCTCTTAAAATAGGGGATTGGTGTCTCCTTAAGATGGGTGTCCTTAAATGTAACTAGTGAGGTTTAGTCAGTGAGATAAACTTTATGAGGCTAGATTAGAATAATAGCTTCTAGCATCATTCTCACAGTGGTTTCTTCCCTTTGGGTTTCCACGTATAAATATGGTGTTGTGTGTTATGCTTTTGTACATGTGATATCTTTAATTTATTTTTTTAAGATTTCATATGTGTAAAATTCATCTTGAAAGTTGTAAGAAATTAATTTTTGAGATCTATTAATTCACCCCTCTCTTAGTAGATATGTGTGTTTAACAATTAGTGTCAGATCCAAGGGTTTTAAAAGAGAAGATTAATTAGATCAGGTTGATCTTGGAAGTCTAAACATAAAATGGTTAGTCATGAAGGAACTTCATCAAACAAGGCAACTTTGTTGTATGGGTCTAACTATGCCTTTTAGAGCATAAGGATGGAAGCGTATTTGACCTCCTTGGGGCTTGATGTCTGGATGTCCATTGAGAATGGATACACACCCCCTACTATTTCTCCTATTGATCAGGTTTTGAGGAAGGCATGTGAAAATAATGTAAAAGTAAATAATGTTATTCTTTATGGATTGTCAAATAATGAGTTTGTCAAAGTCATGCATTGTCAAAGTGAAAAGGACATATGGGTCAAATTAAAGAGCATATATGAAGGAGATGATAGATTAAAACAAGCCAAGCTTCAAACACATAAGGGATAGTTTGAGAGCCTTAAGATGAGTGAGGAAGAGAATATCGCAAACTACCTCCTTAGGGTAGATGAGATTGTAAATGTAATCGGAGGACTTGGAGAGACAATGGATGAATCAGTCATTGTCAAAAAGGTTTTAAGATCTCTAACAACAAAGTATGATTCTAAAAAAAATTCCATTGAAGAAGCAAGAGATCTGAACAAGCTCATAGTAGATGAATTACATGGAACTTTAACTGCATATGAGATGAGGTTGGGAGATGCAGAGTCATCCAAGAGAGAAGTTTATTTTCAAGTTTCCAATTAGGTAGAAGAAGAAGAAGCTCCAAATTCTAAATTTGAGGAGGTTGATGATGTAGACACCAATTTCATTAGAAATTTGAAGAATGGATTAGGCAAATATAAAGGTAAGTTACCCTTCAAATGTTTTAATTGTGGAAGGATAGGTCACTTTGATAATAAATGTCCACATAAAAGGAAGGATGACTCTGATTTAGCTGAGAAAAAACAAAATGACAAATCCTATTATCCCAAGAAGATTAAAATATTCTATAAGAATAAAAAGGTGATGTACTCAAAAGAAGATAGTGACTTGGTTGATGACAATAGTAGTTAAAGTGATGAGCATGATAGTGATTTTATGGCCAAACAAAATGAAGTTATATTCATGACTTATGAATCAACTTCTTTATGCCAAGAAGAAGAGGACTTAGATGATGATGATGAAGAAGAAGGAGAAGTAAATCTAGAACGCAAAGTCATATATTCTTTAAAATAAATTGACAAGCTTAGAAAAGAAAATTCTAAAAAAAATAAGCTTAGTCAAAAGGATTTTGAGAAATTAAATAAAAGAAATGAGGAATCAGATCAAATGATAGTGAGTTTTAGGACCCAAGTTGAGGAGGCAAAGAGGATAGAGGATGTGTTCAAAACTGATTTGAAAGCAAAATCTTTATAATTCTTGAAGATGGATGAATAAGTTATGGACCTAAGAGAAAAGCTCAAAAAGGCCAAATAAAAAATTGATAAAGGCCTAAAACTAAAAGGAGGATCTACAATACTGGATGAGATGATTAGCTCAAAAAATCCCCTCAAATAAAAATTAGGTCTTGGGTATGAGAAAGGCAAGAGTCCCATGTTGAGTATAGCTAGGAATTTGTATGAAAACTTCAAGGCAATAATAGAATCAGGAATCAAAAAAGAAGAAAATCACATTCATAAAGAGAAGAAGAAAAGTAATAACTTTTTTCTTATAAAGACCAAGGTTTTTGCTACAAAAAACAACATATCAATAAGGAACGTGAATAAGATAGAGTTCAAGAGACCTCCTTTATATCCCCAAAGGAGAATGATAACATGTATTCTTCATCATTTTATGGTTATTGTTATAGTTGTAATCAATTTGGCCATAAAGCTATTGATTGTAAGATTTTACCTAAGAGAAGGATAAGTTTCTTAAGTAAGAATTCATTTACCCCTCTGCTAGATCTAGATGTTTTATGCTACAACTATGATAATTTTAGGCATATAAAAAAGCATTATAAAGCAAATCTTGTTAAATCAAAGTCTAACAATGCAAAAAGGGTTGAGACTCCTAAAGTGAACAAAGTCTCACAAATCAATGACACAACAAAGAAAAGTGTAGTCAAGAAATCCAAGGAGATATGTAAAAAGAAAAATTAGTCTTATGATCACCCAAACATCATTGCATGCTAAAGAGAAAAATATATGGGTGATAGATACTGGTTTCTCAAAGCATATGAATGGTGACAAGAGTAAGTTCATCAAATTGAGGCGATGTAAAAAAGGGGATATCAACTTGGGAAACAATACTATAGTCAAAATTAGAGGCAAAGAAACCTTCCACATTGATGGAAAGCTCCCTACACATGATGTTCTTTATGTTAAAGGACTAAAACATAATCTAATGAGTGTCAGTTAGATGTGTGACAATGGCTATAAAGTCATATTTGATGCTAACAGTTGTGAATTAATAAGGTCTATAAAAATTGTTGCACAAGGAAAAAGGACTGAGAGTAGCATATATAATCTAATTGAGGTAAATGATACAAATTATCTCATGGGAAAGATTGATGAGAGCTTCTTATGGCATAGAAGGATTGGTCATGTTAACTTTGACAATTTAGTCAAAGTTCTAACAAGTGTGTAATACACATGCCTAAGATAACCAAGCTTACTGACATAACATGTAGAGAATGTCAGCTCAGTAAATAGCTCATTCCAAACTAAAGAGTATGAAACTACAAAACCTCTATAGATAGCTCATACTAATCTTTATGGACCAACCTAGAATTGAGGTTCCAAAGGAGTGTATTATTTCATGTTGTTCATAGATGACTACACTAGAATGACATGGGTAACCTTCTTAAAGGACAAGTCTCAAGCCTTTGAGAGATTCAATATTTTTAGATCCATGGTTGAAAATGAAATTGGTAGAAAGATCAAGTACCTTAGATCTAAAAAAGGTATTTAATTCACTTCAAATGAATTCATAGACTACTGTGAAAAGCATGAAATTAAGAGACACTACTTTGATACAAGAACTCCACAACAAAAAGGAGTTGTTGAGAAGAAGAATAGGACTATCAAGGAGATGGCTAGAACAATGTTGAAATAAGCTAACTTGTTAGATGGTTATTGGAGAGAAGTAGTCCAAATAGTAGTATACATCTTGACCATAGTCCAATTCAGAGTAAACAATGACAAAACTCCATATGAACTATGGTATGGAAAGCCTGCTTCATTCTAGTATTTTAGAGTGTTTGGAATAAAATTCTACATTTGAAGGAAGGAGAAAAAGCTAGGTAGTTTTGAGTCAAGATGTGATGAGGGAATATTCTTTAGTTATTCCACTCATAGTAAAGCCTATGTTTGCTACAATAAAGGACTGCATAAGCTAGTGGATAGCATCCATGTTAAAGTTGAAGAGATCCATAAATAAGAAATTGAACTATAAAGGAGATCAAAATTGAGGAAATAAAAGAAGGTGACGATGAAATATAAAATAATGAAGAAGAGATAAAGAGGACTGAAAAAACACCCTCAAGGTTTGTTCAAAAAGATCATCTTAAAGAGTAGATCATTGGCAACTTGAATGAAGGAGTCCAAACAAGAAGGGTATTAATGAGTAAAGAATAGGTAAGTTTTATTTTACTATCTAAATTTGAGCCCAAAAGCTATGTTGAGGCCAACATAGATGATAATTGGCAAAAGGCCATGGATGAGGAACTAAGTCATATAGAAAAGATTAAGACCTGGTAACTAGTTCCAAGACCCATAGACAAGAATGTCATAGGCACAAAATGGTCTTTAAAAACAAGTTGAATGAAGATGGAGTTGTGAGAAACAAATCTAGACTTTTATGCAAAGGATATTATTAGGTAGAAGGAATAGACTTTGAGGAGACATTTGCCCTAGTGGAAAGATTGAAAGCCATCAGAATGTTTTTAGCATTCTCAGTCTTTAATAAGTTTAAAGTCTATCAAATGGATGTTAAGTCAACTTTCCTTAATGAAACCTTGGAAGAAGAAGTCTATATTGAACAACCTAAATGTTTTCATCTAGTAAATGAAGAAGACTATGTGTGAAAACTAAAAAAATCACTATATGGTCTAAAATAGGCACCTAGAGTATGGTATTCAATGATGGATCAATATTTAAAACAACAAGGATTTATCAAAGGATGTGTAGATAGTAACTTGTATGTTAAGTCTAAAAATTGATATATGTTGATCATAGTTTTCTATGTTGATGACATCATTTTGGGTGGTAGAAATAATAATATGTGCAAAGAATTTTCAAATCAAATGCAAAAGGAGTTTGAAATGTCCATATTGGGAGAAATTTCATTTTTTATTGGTCTATAGGTTACACAATCCAAAGAAGGTATATTCATATCCTAGACCAAGTATGTGAAGGAGATGCTCAAGAAATTTGGTATGGAAGACAACAAACCAGTTAGCACTCCCATGATTACTAGATGTAAACTGAGAAAAGGTGATGAATCTTATAAAGTGAATCATACAATGTATAGGTCTAAGATTGGTAGTTTGTTATATCTCACTGCATCAAGATCAGACATCATGCAAACTATATACATGGTTTCTAGATTCTAGTATGCACTAAAAGAAACACATGTAAATATAGTAAAGAGAATATTCAAATATATCAAAAAAACACTAGACTATGGCTTATAGTATCCTTCAAGTGATCATTTCACTTTGATAGCATACATAGATGCTAATTGGGAAGGAAGCACAGATGATAGAAGAAGTAATAGTGGTGGTGCATTCTTCTTTGGTAAAAGACTTGTATCATGGCTGAGTAAAAAACAAGAATTAGTTACACTATATATAGTAGAATTAGAATATGTTGCAACAGTGGCATGTTGCACTCAAGTGTTTTTGATGAAGCAGTCACTAAAATATATTGAAGTGGATTTTAAAGGACCAATTCCCATTCTATATGACAATTCAAGTGTTATAAATATATCCAAGAATTTGGTGATGCCCTCCAGAATAAAGCATATATCAATCAAATATCACTTTCTGAGAGAGAAGGTTGGTGATCAAGAGGTCACAATGGAATATGTTCCAAGAAAAGATCAATTTTTAGACATATCCACTAAACCTTTGCCCAAAGACCAATTTGAATATCTAAGACATTGGTTGGGAGTGGTAACTCCTACACCCAATCATTAGTTCCTAATGATTAGGCATGTCTCCAGGGGGAGTATAAAATTAAAATCACTAACTCCTAGAAAAAGAAGATTTTAGGCAAATGTGCCACTTCTTAAGGGGGAGTTCCTCATAAAGTGTTCTAGCCTATTAGGTCTAAGGATGAGAACAACCAAGATTCCAAAAAATGAGAAGATTTTTGACATATTATGGTAGAGATGCTTTGTCATTAATGTCAAAGGGGGAGAAAAGAGCAAGATGTAGGTGTAAAATAGAGATTGTGTTATTTTACAGAAGATGTTTTTGCCATCAATGATAAGAGGGGAGATTATTGTACATAGTCATTGATGTATGAAGGATTTTCATTGATGTCAAAGGTAGCAAGTGCTATTATGCATTAATGATAAAGGTTTTGAGTTGAATAGACTTTTTTTAGATGCCCATGGAGTTTTGTGTGTACTTTGAATGATTATGATCATACAAGAATAGTCATATGAATGTCTTTGCTCACATGGTATCTTAACAAATATGGCTAAATACATAGGTGGATGTTAACATAATTTTCATATATCTCTTTGTGGTCTAAGTTCTAATTCATAAGGATGAGTAGATCAAATGTTAAAAATACATAATGTTGTCCCTCAGCTAGAATCCCACTAAGTTTCTATACTTATTCATTTTTGTACCTTTGCATTTGTCTAGGAACTATTTCAGAAGAAGTGGCTTAGGTAATTCTTTCAAAGAAATGTTGAATACTCTTTAAACAAAAATCTTGCAACAAATTTTCCAAACATTTGAAATTATTTCCAGAAAATGTTTGGTCTTCACGCTTAGTCATTTTTTCAAATCTTGGGAATTCTTTCATAAAAATTGTTTCGAACAAAAGTTCTAAAGGCAATGAGTGTAATTTGGAATTATTTCAGAGAAAGTGGTTTGATGAATTCTTTTAGAAAAATGGCTAAGTATTTATCATAAAAATTCTCTAAAAAAAGTTTTGAAAGGGTACTTTATAAAAGTTTCTAAGGGATCTTTCCAAAATTCTAAAGGGCATGTGAACCAAACAAAAATCCCAAAGGGTACTTTACCAAAGTTTTGAAGGGCATGTGACCCAAACAAAAATTCCAAAATATACTTTGTTAAAGCTATGAAGGGCATGTGATCCAAACAAAAATTCTAAAAGGTAATTTGTTAAAGATTTTAATGGAATGTGATCCAAACAAAAGTTTTGAATAGGTCACTTATAGAAGTCCTGAATTACACTTTTGGAAGGACATTGATGAATTCTTTTAGATAATTTGTCTAAGGCAAGTGGACACCTAAAAAGTTCATGAAGGATAATTTTAGATGGAATTGAGTCTTACAAATTTTTCAAAGGATATTTTATAATAAATAGAGGTCACTTACAACATTGTCTAAGGATAAGTGTGGAATCTCATAGGGCATTTTTAAAAGTGCTGAAGGATCAAGGCAAGTTAAAGGTTTAGCAAGTTTGAAGAGATCAAAGGAGAAAAATCAATATAGGAATGTTGAAGAAAATGAGATGAGGTCAACATGATAAAGTTTAATGACCAAGCCAATATAAAGATCATGTATCTTTAGAGATTGAATGGCACACAAAGCTCAGATGGAAAGATTGATAGACACGTTTCAAAGTTAGAATGAAAATAAATGAAGAACTATTGAAGTGAGTTAGTTACAAGAATCTAGAAAGATGGTTAAAGGATATAAATAGTAGTGATTGAACTAAAATGATTATTCTAATTTTGTTAGTGTGGTAATTGATATGAGAAGGGTAGAATTTGAAGACGCTCAGAGAACATAAGTCAAAATAGTCATTTTCTTGGAATGAGAAGAGACAAGCAACAAATGAAAAATGTATAAAGAAAAGAGATTTGTCTAAGTTTTGATTGATGAAAAATTCCAAAGTGATGAATAATAAGGAAAAAATTAGTCATCTTTTCATTTTTGGAATGAGAAGAGTTGAGAGAAGCCAAGCTGTAGATGTAAAAATATGAGACTCATCTAAGCATAAAGGAGTAATGGTCAAATTGGAGAATACCAGTGTGTCAAATAGATAGATTTAGACATAGAGAAAGGATGCAAGAAGAGTGAAGATGTGAGTGTGCTGAATGAGAAATGAGAAGTTTTATATTAGACATGCAACAAAGAATAGAGACCTAGATTTTTTTGTGAATCTGATTCATGAATTTGAAGTATAAATGTCTGATTGGTTGGCGCCATCAAATTAAGTTGGGTTGGTGCTCAATAAATGGAGTGGGTGCTTCCTTAGAGTTGGTGCTCTTAAAATAGGGGATTGGTGTCTCCTTAAGATGGGTGTCCTTAAATGTAACTAGTGAGGTTCAGTCAATGAGATAAACTTGATGAGGCTAGATTAGAATAGTAGCTTCTAACAACATTCTCACTATGGTTTTTTCCCTTTGGGTTTTCATGTATAAATCTAGTGTTATGTGTTGTGATTTTATACATGTGATATCTTTCATTTTTTTTTTAAGATTGCATATGTGTAAAATTCATTTTGAAAGTTGTAATAAATTCTTTTTTGAGATCTATTGATTTACCACCCCCTCTTAGTAGATAGGTGTGTTCAACAAGAAATTTCATGAAGGGTGATATTTGCTTTAATATTCTTCTTGTCATCTATTATGTTGTATCCCACCTTGTTTTGGATTGGTTAGGTATCTAGAAGATCCTTTGGTTCATGAGGTTTTGGAGGTGGAGGGTCATTTTTAGCATTATGATCTAGTGGGGTTGCACCATTATTTGTGGGAGTTGAGGTAGGGAGGGGTTGTTACTATTTCCTATTCCTAAAGACATAATTGTTCATCTATAATTTTTGGGATGCATGAACCTCACTCATACTTTCTTCTTGCCTATTGTAATCTTAGCTAGGAAATTCTAGGGTTTTCATCACCATGGTTATATTAGGGGGTCATACTCTATCTCTCTCTATGATATCTCAAAGGTGTTATAGAATTATATACAGTTAAGTTCCTTGTATGTGGCCATGTTATGCACTCATAACCAATTAGGAAGAGCTATTTCATAGATTTTGACTTCATATAGCCTATTAGGGAAGGGCTATATCTAACTATGGAGATGATTTTGATTTATATTTTATCTTTTGTAACTAAATTTTTTGTTTAAAATTTAAACATTAGAGATACTCATTTATCTTTGCAGGCCAATGAAGTCATTACTTAGTTTTTAGACCATTCATAGGATGGAATCCAACTCATTTTTTTTAGATTCTTTAGGTATAACTCAAGTGCTCTTGGATAAAAATAATGTTACTTGGTGTTATAACTAAAGAACCATTTCATTGTTTAATAGGTTAAGAAAACCCAAGTATTGGTTTGGCATGACATGATTGAAAGGGAGTTGGTTCATTATGGGTAGCATTTGGAGCATTGGGATATTCTAGTTTGCACTAGGTATAAGGTTTAATGTATGCATATGTATCAACATGTTAGGAATGGTATACATCATTTGAACTTAAGGTTTCAATTATCTATCAAACTTTATGGATTAAACATAAGTTAGGAGTAAGTCTTTTATCATAGGATGTCATCTTAGGAACATGGATATCTACAGGTCTAATGAATTATTATACATCTCAATTTCTAGTTGTGAATTAGTTTGATATAACATGGTGATTTGGATATACATTTTTTAAAATCTAGTGTTGAAGTTTTTTATAAGCTCATGGAGTTCTCATTTAATGTAGGAAAACTAATAGTAGAGGACACTAGGGTCAATAAATTGCACAAATTGGGACAAGAAAGCACTACTAGATTGGTCCCAAATTGTGATTGAGTTTTTGAGAGGTTAAAGAACCAATCATAGGTTGAATCCATCAAAGTGAAGGGGAAAATTCTACACACCACATCTTAATGTTACACATTGATAAGTTCTAAGGTGATCTTACACAAGGTCTCATGTTATTTCATTGTTCATCCTACACTAGGAGTGAAATGGGGAAGGTACCCTTTTATGTTTTCAGGTAAGTCATGAATAACTCTAGGAACATTGATAGCTAACCCAACTAACTAGACTATTGGGAGATACATTGTGAGTGGTCTATTTGGCGGAGACTAGGAAGATGAGATGGTGGAATTAATGATATTTATAAGTCTATTTCTATGAAATTTGGAACTCTGATACATTTTTGGGGGTAAAATATTTAGTCTACCTTACCCTAAAATAAACCTAGTAATCCATGTAGTATCATCCATATTTTCTCAAGAGTAAACTAGTGGGTTAAAACTTCCTTATTAGGGTTTGTATTATTTTGTATCTATTAATCTTGGGGTTTAAGGTTCATAAAAAATAAAAAATAGAGGAAAATCAATGATACTAAATAAAATAAAAGGCCTTCCTTCTAGTGACAGCTATTATGTGTATTTAAAGCACATAAAAATAGAGAAAGCATAAATAAGGGGCAACAAGATGTACTCAATAAAATATTCATTCGAGTCTTAGATCCTTACTAACAATTACTCTCAATGCCCTCCTTCTATCACTAATTATTTTGTGTGTTTGAAGCACATAACAAGGGATAAATCTTAAAGGAGAGGAAACAAGATGCACTCAATAAAATATTCATTCAAGGCTTGGATCCTTATTGATAATTACTCTCAATGCCACCTTCTAGTGATATCTATTGTTGGCTCCAAAATCCTTCTATTTGAATGCACTCATGATATTGAGTGTTTCAAAGAGGAAAGTGGGAGATAATTCATGGGATAAAGATATATCCTCATTAATTTTAGGGCTGATGCTTGTTCAATCTAAGGACCAATCAATTTAACCTTGTTTTACTTATAGAGTAGTAATTTTTACTACCAAAGGATCAATGTATGTTTTCTCCCAAAATTCATTACAAGTTGAAGAAACCTTTACTTACTATTTACCACTAAACTAGAGCTTGATGATTTATAAAACAAGGGATAGTGTTTTGATTCTAAAATAAACATAAAATGGGAAGGAAAAGTAGGGAAGAAAAGAGATGATTCCAAGCTTGAAATATGTTAATGCTTCAAGAACCGATCTATGTGTGTTTATTGCCATAATTATACCATTATGTGTTGAGTTTCACTGAGGGATTAGACTCATATTTACATAGGGAAAGAATTCTAAGGAAAATAGAAAGTAATGATTAATTTTTTAATGTTTCACTAAATATCAACATTTAAAAGGGTCTATAGTGAATAACACACATATTCCTCAAATATAACCTATAACTTAAGTACATAGATTACTTATGTTGTGAATAAAATGAGAAGGATTCATAAATGAGTTAGAATGGTGAGAACATTATAACTAATGAATTTTATCTAGTAAAAAAAACACTTATTCAATTCATTAAAATCAACACTTACTCAAAAATGGAAATTATTGACACATTAAAAAATTAAAAAAACTAGTTCAATATAAAGTAAGAAATTGCATTCATTAAAATAAAGTATTTATAAAATTCCAACCATGGTAGACACTTCGATATCAAAAAGGTGAAGGAATATCAAGTATAATCCTGTCTTAATTCCAATAACACTTTGAGACCAAATTTTTTGAGTTTATTAAAGGATTATAGTTTTAAGTGTGTGTGTGTGTGTGTGTGTGTGTGTGTGTGTGTGTGTGTGTGTGTGTGTGTGTGTGTGTGTGTGTGTGTGTGTGTGTGTGTGTGTGTGAGTGTGATAGGGACTTACCTCCAAGTAGCATGAGATTCCCATCCTTGGTCATGATAGCCTCTCAATTTTTTTATAACTACACAAATTCAATATGGGTAGAATATCCTCCAATTTCCCCAAAATATACCTAATGACCCACTTAATCGATACATGGATGTGATATAAATGAACTACCTCCTAGTTACTTGTATTGTGCCTTTTTGGCAGCCAACATGACTACCACCAAGTTAAAATCTTGATCCACTTGGCTAAATTCATTGGTGGATCTTGAAATATCACCTTGGATTGGCCCACTAGTCTTTGATATAATTAGAGTGGGACCTCTAAGGACACTTTGAATTCACAGACTTGGTTGATGCTCATAATAGACTAATTTGAGATTTTTAGCACTACTTGGGTTATAAATTTATTGTATTTCACTACTTTATTCCTCATGACTTGGTCAAAGTGATCTAGGTCAACTCCAAACTCCATGTTATCTAATAGGGTACCTTATAAGTGGAATAACATAGTTATTTTAACCTCTTTAAATTAGGTCAACATATTTTCCCTAAGTTATTCTAGAGTTTATAAAATTATTTATGCCAATATTAGCCATTTTTCAATTGAATTCCTCATGCTCCAACCATATGTCTAATAAAGACTTAGTTTGAAGTAGGCATGATTTTTAACTTTGAGAACATGCCCTTATGAATAATCATGGTGAAGTTTCTACACTTACTCTACATGAGAATAATTATTTATAAATATGTTTCTGCCCTTATAATATGTTCCCTACTATTGATCAACATCTTGACCACTTCACCTAAAGCTAAGAAACATTACATTAAGGTATCCTTGACTCACTCGATCAGATCTATAGGTAAGTATCTCTTCACTTGTGATTCAAGTGCCTCAACCTACTCTTACATGTCCTCTAGTAGATTCTTTGACATATTTTTTTTATTCTAGAGCACAAAAATTGGGTCCTCAACCACTTTATATTCTCCCATGGATGTCCTCACTTTGGTGTGGGAGAATAGGTCTTATTGAGTCTAAAATACTAAACTAAAGGGTTTCCATATTAGATGAACTTCTAGGTGAAGATCCTCCTCATGTTCTATATGGTCTATTTGAAGTCCCACTATACTTAAGGATCACCATGTATAGTCATCTCAATAGCCTATGACACTATGGTTACTCATGAGGAAGAAGGGGGTGTGTTGGTGAGGTGGTGGAGATGGATGTGACAAGTGGAGGTTTGGGTTGAGGAGGAATAAATGAAACATAGGGAATGAATGAAGAGATAAATAGAGGAGGATGTATGGGAGTAAAAGGGGCTAGGATGAGAGGATATGCCTAGGGGAACATCTATGCCTACCACTAGATTTGGGTCAAGTTAACCTATGGGGAAATAACACCATGGAGAGTATAATTCAACATAAGGGAGTAAATTGGTTGATTAAAAACAAGTCTCTAGGCACCTAGGATAATGGAAAAGGAAGCCTAGGAAAAATGTAGGGAGCAATAGGAGGTGGTATATGAGGCTGATGATGAGTTGCCTTTTGATTATTTCTAGGACTCTTACCCATATCAAGCTAAATTACTATAGTGGAATGAGATGGAGTTATAGAGGTCATGGGGGCTAATGGAGTAATATTATAAGTAACTACAGATGTCATTTACGTGGCTAAGGTTGAGTGAACTATGCACATAGGTTAAATTATCAATAGGTAGGTAGTAGAAATTATTGGAGATAGGGAACCTACATGTATCTGAACTTGTGGAAGAATTGGTAAGGGAACTATGGAGAAATATAATTGTGAAATGGATTGAGTACATGGGAAATAAAAGGTGAAGATGTTGTGTATATCTAAATCTAGAATTACTTGGGTGAATTGTGGAAGGGGTAGAATATGAAAAAGGGAAGGCATAACTAGGATGGGTTGTTATGGAGAAGGGAAACTAGGGGGTGTTCCACTAGGATATTAAATAATGGTAAGAGTAAGGGGAGTAATCTACATGCGCACCAATTATTGGTCCCATCTTGGGCTTATATTTGGGATACTACTAACATCAATCTTGAGCACCCACATAGCCTAAGGTTGAGTTGTTTAGGTTTGAGAATTTTAATTTTAAACTATCTAAGGCTGAAATATATGAGCCACATGAGGTGGTGGAACTAGAGAAAGAGGACAAGGTCAAAGAGTAGGATTAGGGACCCCTTGTAAAATTATCCTTGATATTTTGAGAGGAGTTACTTAAACATATTTTCTATCTTGAGATGACATGGAGGAAGAAAGGATTCCTTGGGCAGGTGGCCCAAGATGAGCCTATTTTCCTTTCTTCTTCTTAGGCTTGATCTAGGTGAATGCCTCTAGGTCATTTTTAGGGTTGAGATAGAGTTCATCATCCTCATGGGGTGGTTGTACATATTTTATGTTAATTCAAGCTTGGTACCTCACCACATGAGCTTTGGAAATTCCATATAGGTCCCAGTCTCAATGTTTGACCCTATCGACGGCATAAGAATTTTTTATTGCCACAATATTTTGTAAAGAAGGGAGGATATTATAAGCAAGGTGCTTGATTATTATTTATAATCATGTAAAGACTTATTTTTGTGGTTGATTTAGTGATATAATATGCCTTCAACTAGTTGATAATAAATATCTTGCTCCATTAGCTAGTTTGGGACTTGATAAGGTAAGTGGAGGGAAGTGTTGAGGGTGTTATCCATTT
Source organism: Torreya grandis (assembly GCA_037957365.1). Classification (NCBI taxonomy): domain Eukaryota; kingdom Viridiplantae; phylum Streptophyta; class Pinopsida; order Cupressales; family Taxaceae; genus Torreya; species Torreya grandis. The sequence goes on along the minus strand of JARHVA010008491.1, from coordinate 115,850 downwards.
GAATAATAGTGTCATCCCTACATTACTAGTAGTCATCAATGGGTTAAATATAATCCCTTATTTACCTATAGAGTTGATTCATTTATTCCTCATTGATGGACATATAGACCACTGGGTAGAAGGACTCATAAATTTCTTATATGTGGTTTTGATAATAATGGCCATATAGTTTATAAAAAACTACATGGACCACTGAACCTTTGAGAACACATGCTATAAAGGTAAAAGTCTTGAAAGTAATCATTATGAATACTATGCCCACCAATTATCTCATCATATAAAAAATTTATCCTCCTCAAGCATCTCTTACTACCTTAATTAGGCTGAAATGGATAATCCCCAAGATCTAGGACCTGATTTTACTTGAGGATTATGTGCAGAAGGGTCACCCATATAATATTAACATGCATGTAGTCAATTTAAATGGATATTTATTTCAATAATATCATACCTATGTGAATCCATTTATTTAATTTTATAATGGTGTAGGAATCCATGTCTATCTTGTTAACCCATCTAACATGTAGGTTCTCTACCTAGTCCTTCAAGACTTTATAATCTGGTATGTACTAGTGCATATGCTCACCATGGATGAATAATAATTTATAATATACTTTATGAGGTTGTATTAATCCTTTAAATCACTCCCCAAAATATATGGGATTTGATTCCAAGAACTCATAGAGTATACTAGGTCATGAACAACATTCTACACATACTTAGCAGTGAGTAGAAATTTGACAAACAAATCTATACAGGATAAAACATCTAGCTTGGTTAGAAATTTGTGTAACCTAAACTTCTTGTATGATTATATTTAATCTTAAAACTTGACCTCATATTCATCATCACTAAAATAATACTTGGGTACCATGTCAATTACCTTGAACATCTCCTTAAAATGTTTGAAGCATGTCAAGCCTTCTGTGAATATGGTGTCCCTATATTTGGACTCAAATTTGGGGTAGAAGATGAAGTGACCATTGTATAAAGGTTTGTATTTCTTGTGATAGTGAACTCTGAGTGATGGAGGCATGGAGGCAATATCAATTATTAGAAAAAAAATAAGGTAGACTCTACAAAAATGGGAGAAATAATAGTAAATGAGATTATACTAGTGCATTTATAGAGATTCACACATATAATATATTAATGGAATTTAAAATATCACTCATTTAGAATTCAAATCTAAGTTGGTGGCTCAATTTTCTCATTTATTCCCAAATCTAGACTTAAACTTAGAGATTTCAAATATACATCGGCTGTTAGATTTGGTGATCATGATTTGATGTTTCAAATTATCTAATCAGGGCCTAGTTTCCCATTTATTTATTATGATTAGTGTGGCAGGCACACAATTTTTTCAAACCTATGACATCATAGATAAATTTTACCCTGTGTCATGTATCCATCAATGATTGATCCATACTTCAATGATTACCACCTACGTGCAGCCTAGCACTTCACTTTTAAACTTTCAAGGGTAGGAGCCACCAGATGGAGGAGTGAAGAGACATGTGTCCTCTTTATATTATATTTTAAAATATAATTATACCTAAATTTAAATTTTTGGGACCTAACAATCCCCCTCTATGAGTCCATATGGAAGTGCCATATGGCATGGTCTAGTAGGTTAGGGTCTGACATTTATATCATGTCTAGGATATTAACTAATTTGATGGTGGGACATGTGGAACCACTCTATTTGGTTAAGATCTATCAAGCTTTGAAATTATTGTTAGGTCTAGTAGAGTGACCAATATAATAGTGGGACACATGATGTTACTTCATTTGGTCAAGCTCTCCCACGATCTAATATTCCTATCAGGTTTGGGAGATTGATAACTCTGACAATGGGCCACATTGTGCTACTTCATTTGGTTAGACTCTCTTAGGATATGACATTATTATCAGGTTTAAGATACTAATAGCTTTGATAGATGGAACCATGAGACACTTTCTTATTTGGTCACTCACCCTGTGAAAATCCATGAAGAAAAACTAAGTAAAAAGGGAAGTCATTATATAAAATAAGACTCTCACCTTTCCACCAAAGGAGATTTATAAGGTGACACATAAGACTCTCAGAGACTAAAACTTTTGGATATTATGAATCCATGAACTTTAATTCAAGTCTAAATATGTAGAAATGTAGTTAGCACAATAAAAATATTCTGTGTGAAATTTCACTATCCTTCTTAGGATGCAACAAGGATTTAGTTGTGTTTAAACTTAGAAGCTATGAGGGGGACTTTAATCGGGATCCATTCCTATTAATAATATGTTATATGCATAGAAATACTATAGTGAAATAAAAATTTGAGGACTCTTAAATAAAGACACTGATCAGGGAGAGATCAAAATTCTAAAAATCTCAAATTTGATTAAATTTAAAGAGGGGTCCCCTACTTCTAAAAAGAAGGGGTGTGTTTTCCACAACACTTTTGTTAGTTGATTTTATATCTAGTTACATAATATATCATTTTTATTATTTATTTTTTTATTTTTAAACATGCACGTGCTCACATTTGCTATAAAATAATAAAACATACATCACATTTTATCTTAGCATGATATTAAATCCATAGTACATGATAGAAAAGAAAAACACATGATATTTTTACACGTGTAGATAACCAAATGAGTTAAAAATGATATTTTATATATACATGAGTTTATTTTAGTTTTATACTTCACAATACATCATGATACATCATAATACATTAAATTTCAAAATTTAAGATATTTAGGCCTATGGATCACCTTCACCTCACATGGGTTGAGGTACATGCTCACCAAAGATATCCTAAACAATAAACCTACAATATTTTCCATAGTGATCAATTCTAAGAATTCATTCCATGGACCTATCCCTTTATATGGGCGACCTATGCCTAAAACTCTACCACTCATCCCATAGTTACCATGTGTGCAGCCTAATCTATGGATAATGATTTCCATATTTCCACTTCATCTCCTCCCTCAGCTAAAGGTTTTATCACCTAATCCACAACTTACTATCAATGTTTAATATCCGTCATAGTCATTCTAACCAATCTAAAGCAACCAACATGAGGCCCAAATGAGGGTGCTACATGATGTGGCATCACAATAATGGCATGATATGGTAACAGGGCATCTAATATATCATGATGTGTTATCTACATTATATTTTTCCACCATGTAACTTATTGGTAATGGTAAATGTAACGTCAACTCATCTTCTTGTTATTTTATCACAATGGTTAAGGTGGAATCATACCAATCTAATTTTATAGACCTATAATGGAAAAATTAGTTCAAGAGGAGTAAAGGGTATTTTTAAAAGGTTAAGTATTTAAGGTAATTTAAGTAACACTAAAGACTTAAATAAGTTTAGAGAATCATTTAGAGTAAAATATTTTATATTTAAATATTTCAAGATAAAACAAACATCAAATTAGACCAAACGACCAAAGTTAAATGAATAATGCACATTCAAATATCAATATATTGTACTCTATTTTATATTATTAATAATTTCCAACATATTAATGCCTTTTTACAAGTCAATATATTAGAGGACTGAATATTTTGAATACAAGAATCACATTTATCTATGTGAGGAACTTCTCTTTTTTTATCACTTTATTTATCCAAAATATATTTTCTTATATATTATATACAAGAAAGAAATTTTTTTGGTGGAACCAATAATATAAAAAAAGAACAAAAAATAAATAACACTAAAAAACTAACCAATTAAAAACTAAAATTAAAATATTATAAATTAATGAAATTAGAAATTAAAAAAATAGAATGTGTTAGTTACCAAGTAAACACTATGTCAAATTTAAGAAAATAAACTAAGGAAACTAATTAAATAAAAGTATACTAAGAGTGAAAGAAATAAATAAGACTAATAAAAGAAACAAATAACATGATAGAAGTTAATATATTAACCAAGACTATATAAATAAATAACTAATCTAAACAAAGAGACAAGTATAAGAAAATGCAATCGACATTATGAAAGGAAACTACATATAAAAAAGTAACACAATGATCACAATAAGTGAACTGATTTGAAAAGGAGAATGATTTTATTGAGAAAAAATACCCTTCATACATGACTTTAAAATTTTCTAATAATATAAGTGATAAAGAATGAGAACAAAACAAATTATCACATAGTATGTGAAGTATTCTCCATTATTTGGGAAAAGTACAAATGTGATCTATACATATGATTATTTTATTATAAAATATTTAAAAGGTTAAAAATGTTGACCATGTTTATAAAATTAGTTTATAAATAAAATAATAAGTGTGGATATACCTAATTATACTAAACACTACACTTCACCATCAAAGAATGTGATTTTTAGTCTTTCTATAAGTAACACTCGATCTCAAAGATTTATCTTAAAAGAGAAAGTGTAATATAAAAGTTTAAAGTAAAATAAATTATTACACATGTGATATGTTTATCCCTTTTGAATTATGTCTTCAAGTCCTTTTATGGTCTCATTTTGGAAGTTAGTTATACTTTTAAGCTATAATTAACCTATTCTTAACTTTTAATAAAACTAAATAATTTAATGAGACATTTATGAATAAGTTTATAAAGTGAACTTATTCAAGTTCAAAATAATTTTTTTAATCTAAACTTAAGACAAAAATTATAATAAGACAAAATAACTCTCTAATGTGTTGATGATATCTTTGGTGAACACTAAAGATCACCCAACTAGTTTTCAAAAAAAAGAAAACCCAACCCCACAAATATTGGAATGAAAAAGTATATCCCCATGATTAGTTATAAAACTATGAATTTATGCATCTCATTTTCTCATATAGAACATTAAAAATAATTGACCTTCACATGGAAAATAGTATCTAGTTAAATTTTAGGCACATTGTGGATGAAAATCAATTTAAAACCATATATCACACCACTGGTAACACGAAAGTGGGAAAGGCTTATTGGTTAAGAAGCCTTTTCCATGGATATGCAGAAGTTTGTAGGGATCTAGATGATTTTTGGGTTGGGATTTTCAGGCACAACTAAGTTATCCTATGGATTTATTTTGAGAGTTATAATTTTGTTACATCATTGGTTCATGAAGCGGTGGACCTTCTTCATGTTTTTTTCATTGTGGTTTAAAACTCTATAAACCTAACCTTATTCAATAAAAATTTGTTGAGGATTGACTTTAGTTTTGTAGATGGATCATTGTGATGTCCCTTTTTTCTTGGTGATCTTTTTTAAGGACTGACCTTCTAATAGTGGTTGTTGTTCTATTGTTATCATTTCACTTTGTTGGATTCATTGATCATTTTTTTAACTAGTTACTAATGTTTCAAAGTTTTTTTTGGATTAAGTTCCTTATGGTTCATTGTTGCATCTTTTAGCTCCTTTATCTATTTTGAAGGGATAAAATAGTTGGCCTATTTTGGCTAGTTCATTTCTATTCCTTCACTAATTTTAAACTATTTCATGTTGGTTTCATATGTAGGTTAACCCTTAGGTTTAGTGTGTGGTGTTAAATGGGTACTCTTTACTAGTTCCATTTGAGTGTACCACTCTATTATGTTGTATAATTTTTGGGATTTATTATTAAAAATACCTCTTTTCACTAATGCATAGGTTATGAGACATGTTATTTAAACCCTTTTCTCAATTGTGAGTCCTGTATAAAAATCCTCACCTTTTATGCATATCTAATAAAAAATAACTCTCTAACAGGTGGATGCTCACTTAACAAATTAGTTAATTAAAATAAAAATCATTATGCGAGTAAAATAATAATAAATGACTAATTTAAATTAATTAATCCATACAAATTATCAAATTTATCAATTTATATCTCTAAAAAATGATTAAAAAAATTAAACATATATTATCCATTAATATTTTACGTAGGTATAATGTTGACTACTAAAGCAAAATTGAGAAATATATCAAAAACACCAAAATTGTTAAAATTATCAAACTAAAATACCATACCACAATAACATAAATGCAATGATCCATATAAACTAAAACAAAGTTAACCACTATCTAAACTAAACAATAATGAATGTATGGAGTAATACAAATAGTCTAAATGAAACTAAAATAGACCATCTAAAAATGGAATATCAATCAAGATAGAAAATACTAATCATCATCTAAAACCAAGTCAATCAGAGGTGCTTCATGCTCAATTTGATTTTATGTATACTTAAAAGGTGTCATAGGAAAATCTACTCTAGTGATGCCACTAGATTCATTGTCTAACATTAACTTCATCCTCTTGAGTATATGTGTTCCCATAGGTCAGTGTGAAGAGCTACTAGTGCATTTCTGACTGGAAGAAGCATATTATCAGGTACAATGTAAAAAAGAGCTTGATTAGAATTGAAAGGAGGTATGTCAACATTATATATATATATTAAAATCAACATGTGTGAAAATTTTATTGTGTAATAAAAATTTGGGAAGAGGGGGTTGATGAACTACATCCAATTAGGAATTTTTTACAATTACCTCTATAAAGACCTCTTCTATAACGAACATACAAATAATCACTAGGAAACATGTTATACACATTAGAAAAATTAGGGTCATGAGCACTAGAGTGTAGGGATAAATGAGTGCCATGATTGAAACCTCACATAAATGCACTAGTGTCCATTTAAGCCATATAAGTTCTACCTTGGTAATTAGCTTGCGCAAGAAATACATTGTCTTGTTGTTCACTCCATCTACCCCATACATTATTTTTATAGAACTTTGAGAATCCTAAATCTAACCTAACATGTTATCTCTATATATAAATTAAAATATATGAGATATTTGAAATAACCCCAATTTTTTTTTAAATTATCTTTTAGAGTATACAATAGAATAAAAAAATGCCCCACTACATAAGATTACTGCAGTGCAATGCAACTCAACAACTCTACAAGAGGTACTAACAACCCATAATAAACATCCCAAAAATCCCAATGGATAATGTTATAAAAAAATAATGTAATTAAGCACATCTAAGAATGTCTAGTGAACTAAATGCTTTATAAGAAATTAAGATATGCTAGAAGTGCAATACTCAAGCACGTAGTTCCAAAAGACTAACACAAGGATCCATATCAAAAACTTGCTTAACAAGTCTTATCACTTTGTGAGATAAACAAGTGGAGATCTCTAATGCACTACTAAAGCCAACATAATGTAATCTAAATTATCCAAAACCCTTTGGGTAAACCACCCAATGAAGAATACTCCATGTCTTACCCTCATAGATAACCATATCATGATCCAAGGTCCTTTAGGAAAACATTACACTTTCATCCCATTAATATGTTAAGGCCACACAAATAGGATGAAACTCCATGAAGAAGGAATTGTATTTAATAACTAAATGAGCCACCATGAACTAAGCTCAAGTTCGATGACATCACACATATGAACATCCTAATATCTAAGCATACAATTAGCATTAGGAATTTCATTACTCCTCATACTAAATGATCACTTAAAATGTTGTAGGATCATTTATCATGATACAAGATCACTTATCATGTTATAGGATCACCATCCCATGGCCAACCATAAGATTCAAAAACTTAAATGTTGCATAATTATCCTTTATTTACCCTACCATGTTATTAAATTAAGCATATGTATTTATTCCATTCAAATAGCATCTGTATGACCACACAAATTCATTATTTAAATAGTCTTAGGTAATGACACATGTGTTCAATAATGAAAAGTATGATTTCATAAATCATTACCAAGTTATATTATTTAATAATATAACCATGTGCTAACTTAAAGATTTCCATAACCTATCAATTCTCATTCTCATTCTGGGATATTTTACCAAACACATGGATTATTCACATCTTGATAATCACAACACATGGTATATCATGAAGTTAACTGGTAAGGAGAAGATTTAATTTTTAATCACATACATAACTAATATAACCAATGTTGATCCATTCCCATATAAGCATTAATGATGTTTTAGCCAACTTCCATTAAATAAGAGTTGCATTATAGCATCTAAATTAATAAATTTAAGAAAACATGTCATATATCTAAAACACTATGACATTATTAAAATAATAATACATAATCCAAATGAGAATCCACATACGAAGATCATTAATATAGCTTACTTAATTGCTTAAGTAATGGAAGTAGGATGACTACAAATGAGATTATGACCAACAAGCATTCATTTCTATAACATATTATTGAGAACATATTTCTTGCATCACCATGGTCTATATGCAAAATCTCTTTTCCACAACTTAGTTTCAGCCAAGGTTATAAAAATAAACCATGTTAAGACCATGTGTCTAGTAATAACACTAAAAATAAGGGGTATCTTATATCATCACTCTAATGACATAAATAATTGGTAATTTCACATGCTAGATAAACATTTCATGTTACAGTAGTATCACCAAATAGAAGTTCATCATGAAACCCAAGTGAAAATATACATAATTCCACCAATGATGTTTACAACCTCTAACTAGTTTTAGCATATCATAATATAACACCATCTTATTCCATGTAATTCAAGGTTAAGGATGTTATAGTTCAGTTGTTCCAATAATAAAATTTTCCAAGTTCATTCCTACTTAAAATCAATAAGTAAATCACTAAGCTATGTACATATAATAGAATACAAGATAAAGCATAAACATAATGCATTGTAATCACTCTACCACTCATGTGGTAATTACAATCCAATACAAATGCATACCAAGGAGTATATATATCTAGTTAATTATATGAGAACCATATACCCATTATCAATAATGCCTCTAAGTCAATATCATATCCAATAATGTCCATATTCCAACATAACAATATCATCAATATACATAAGGAAATAAGATGAGCTACAACATAGTAATGGTTAATCAGCCACTATTCATCACTCCAACATCATATGTCAATAGGTGTGGATGAGAGATTAGCAACCATAAAAAAATAGGTGCATCAATAGAGAAGGACAAACACTGCAAGAGGGACACCCCTTAAACTAGCCTTATGAACCCAACCATTGGTGGCCCTTACCACCCCAACCATTAGTTTGGTGGAGGGTTTTGGCAACCAAGTACTTAGGTGAGGTAAGAAATATACACATAATACTATGCCACCAGTAAAGACTTAAAAGGTTGTCAAAAATAAAAATATGTACAATAGGTCATTTAAAATCGTTTAATTAAGAACCAAAACTCCAGTTATTAAAATAATGGTACTAACAGGGTTTCACCCCTTTCATGTAAATTCAACAACATGCCAAGCATATAAAATCCCAAAACAAGCCAACATAGAAATATATCAAAATAATAACACTCAGGAGGTTCCACTCTAGGCCACATACATATTTTATAACTAGATTTAATTATTCAAGGGAGCATGATTTATTTAGTTTTTATTAGGGAAAGATCCAATCAATGTTTCACATGTAATTATTTCAATCAGACCCAAATAATTAAATAAGATAACAAAATATAAAAACCCATCCCAACTGAAGTATAAAACCATATGGCTAAAATGTGTCATTTTGTATATGTATATAGCTAGTTTGAATAAAACCACAACATAATTTGATTCATTGGAAGAAGTTAAAAGTGCATAAAATTTAGTCTTTCAAGTTTAAGAGGTAAAAATTGATCTCGATTTGAGTTTAAAAATCATATAGACAATCCTAAGCCCCAAAAACTCATATAATATAGCTCATTTAAAATTTGAGGACATAAATGGATATTTTATTTTAAAGGATTATAAATCAATAATTGGATTTTACCCATGAGGGTAAATTGAAACCCCCAAATCAACTCTTCCCATAATTTTGAGAAATACAATCACTAGTAAATAAATTGATCTTATTATTTTAAGGCATGGGTTGATTTAAATAAAATAATATAGAGATATGATGGAAAGGGTGTAATTTATCAAAATTAAAACAACCCTCAGGCTGATTTAGTTGAAAAGGAAGATTTTAATGTCTAAAGGATAATTTATCTTAAGGAATTAAATGAATCCAAGTCCTTTTCATATAAAAATTCTTAAATTACTTTATTTAATTATTTAACCATCAATACATGGTACAAAAACATCCAGTTATGCATGAATTAAATAAATTATCAATGAAACTAATAGCCTAAATTGCCAAAGCTAAAGCATGGAAATTATGAATAATAAATCCCTCATTTGATGTTGACAAGACTTAATAAACATCACCATTCTAGTTTCTATGGTAGGCAGTAGCCAATACAATACCCAATCAACCCTTAAAAGGTAGTAGGTTTGATAAATAAATAAATAAACATTTCTTAGGTTGAGAGCATAACCTAGATTAATATGTAGGATAACAATTAATAAAATGGTTTTATCCTTTGCCCATTCATAAAAAAATAAGAATAATAAATTTATGTGGATTTTAATGTAATTACCATTACTCTTTCCAAGAAGATAACTAGTTTAAAATTAGGTAAGACACATCTTCTTGGGATGTTGAGGAGATACAACTCATACAATGTCTTTATGGTTATTAAAATGTACCAATAATACATCTTTTACCTGTAGTCTTCTTTTCTTCCTTACCTAATTTCTCTCTCTTCTTTCCCTTGCTATTGTGTTTTCATTTTTTTCCTACCCCTTATCCCCTGCATTTTACTTCTACTCCCCTCTCTCTGCCTTATGTCTTTGTCCTAGACTCCACACACCACCTCTACTTACCCCTCTATTCCCTTCTTCTACCCTCTACACTATGCTTTCTCTCTCACCTCCTATATGTTTCCCATGCTTCGACCTACTACACCATATCATCTCCATACTCTCCGCTATCATGCTATGCTGCTCTCTTCCCAAAACTATCTTCTTTTTTTCTCCCCCTTAAAACGTAAGCCCATAAAATATAATAAAATAAAAAATTAAATTCAAAAATTCCCAACCATTAATTGGCATCTAAAAACACGAATAAACTTCCCATAGCATCCTCCATATGCTAAAGGAGATAATAAATAAAATAGGAGAATTTAAAAGAAGGTAAGGAAACTCCTTTTTACTAGACAAGAAGGAAATAAAAGAATAAATAATAATATAAGTAACAATAAAATCCATATTAAAATAATAATAATAATTATTATTTAAAAGATATAAAAATCATTAATAACTATAATTAACAATATTAACTAGTTATTAAAATGATCATAACATGTAATTCAACCAAATTGATAGATAAATATTAATTAACAAAAATAAAATTGATAATAAAATAAAGTCATTAACTAAACTATTAATGAAATCAATAAAACTATTAAAATGATAATAATAATAATAATGACAAAAGTCTCAAAGTAGTAATATTTAATAAAAATTATTAAACAACAATGATCCATGAAAACAAAAAGTTGACCCATACTCATGGTTAATTCAAGCTGACATTAAGGAAGGAGTTTCTATATGTCTACCAAGGTTAAGAGACTCAAAATGGTCTAGTCAAACCCAACTAATCAAGTTAAAAAGAATGAACCACTCCTATGGCTTAATCATCTAGAATTTTTGATACCTAGGTAGGATAACCAAAATGTGAAAAATGATGTCAAAGACATAAGGATAGGCACAAGGAAAAACAAAGCCAAAACTTGAAACTCTAATCATGGAACCATACAACATGCACATGTGCAAATATATAGCACAATGAAAAAGACAAAAAACAATAACACAATAGAATATAATGGTGGCTCAATATCATATAGTACATGTTATACCTATCAGAGTGACCTTTTGACTACTTTATCACCTGTAATATACCTGAGATGTCCAAACCCAACACCAAGCCTAGCTCACATCTTGATGCCTAAATCCACCAAATAAGACATTAGCAATACCTAAATGATATCAATATTATAATAATAATAATAATAATAATAATAATAATAATAATAATAATAATAATAATAATAGTAATAATTTAGAACCAATCAATACACATAAAATCATAAATCAAGTATAATCATTTATAACTATGAAATGGACTAGAGTCAATACTAATGACCATGACCCAAAGCATGTCATGTGACATAACCAATAGCTACAATAGAAATCAACATCAATCCACATCTTGTAAAACATGATATATCAATGACATATAGTAATGTAATTAACTGAATCAACATACATATAAAATAGGATAAAATAAATCCAGTGTAAGTAGTATGCATAACAAGATATATTGAATCCAATGTAGGTATAAATCATGACATAACATGTCACATCATCTATCTAAGCTACCTACATCACAACCATCTAAAAGCAAAACCAACATCAACCATTAGCAGTCAAAATGCTATTAAAAACATGTTAAGTAGGATATAGTCCAATATATGAAAGGGACCACAAGGTTAGTTTGTGACATCCTCCCCTTCTTAAAAAGGATCTATCATGGTGACTAAAATAGTTAGGTATAAATTATCTAAAAAATCCATCAAAACCAATCAAAATTATTACCCATCTCTCCACCCATTGTGGGGTGGCAATGTCTCATCCATATCTTGTTGACATGCTTATCTATTATCATTAGGGCATATACATTATCTAATGCATTATGCCAATTAATGGCCTCTTTACTATCCACACATGTCCTTCATGATACTAAAATGTAAAAATAGCACTTAAATAACACTATCATAGTATAAAATTCCACCAAATCTCTCAACTTGGCTAGAACTTTTCCACTCTCATGCCTTAAAAAGGCCATAAAAAACTTTAAAATCAGCTAAAAACAAGCTATAATAGGTTCACCAAACCCAAAATTCCTTCATCAGTTCACAAAATTTCCAAGGTAACATATGTTAACTCCAATGTAACACTTTGGTTACAACCATCCTAGCCATTATGAAGGTGATCACAAAGCATCATGAGTATATAGTGTCTAAAACATAATAACTCATACCTTCCTTAATACTTCCTAACAAGGGTAATAAAAACACTCCCAAGTGGGAAAATGCAACTAAAAAAACATAAGAAAAAAGTGATGTCTAAACTAAATAAACAATCTAAAAATGAAACCTAACTAGAGTCATTATCATTTGTGTCAACACACATAGACCTAAAATATGAGGTCAACAATCATAAAATTATCCAATCCCACTAGATTACAACTAGAATCTAAATCAAGAGTGGAAATCTTCCACCTAAAACATTATGACACATGCATAATCCAAAGATCATTCATCACATAATGTCATATCTAAATGTTAGTAATCCATATTGTTATGGTTACTCCACTACCAATCATGCTAAACTATGGAGAAGCCATACTAGGCATTACATGTAACCCAAAGGATTATAACATGTTCTCCAAGACACATGTGATCTCACCATGATGGTTCAAGGATACCAATACCACCATCCAAAAATATCCATTCGAGGGCATCACCCAACTTTCAATAGTCTATCCAAGAGTCAAGTGGGTACCTAGGATTTTAAACACCACCTAATTAGGGCTTAATGCTACTCTATCATAGCATAAAATTAGTATACATTCTATTAATTATTCTAAAATAAAATAAAAATATTCATCCCAAAATATTTATAATAGGTATAATAATAATAATACCTTAACCAAATCTTGGTTTCACCTATAGGCTAACACATGCATGCATCTCAACAAGGACCACCTTGCTAGTTTGTATAAATATCTAGGTCTATAGGACTAATTAATGCTTTATAAAGGTGAAATAATAAAACTTTACAATGGTTGAATTTACCACAACCTCCAAGAGGTGTCTAAAAGAATGCTAAATCCATAAAATGACCATTATGCACTAAGATTTCACAACCAACTTTAGGCATACATGGTGCACACTCTGAATGAATTAGGTGACTACTTGTGCAAAATGGAAAGTCTATTTTCAGCCTATGAGAAACTCCACTTGTTATCCTATACCCAGTCAAAATAATTATGGATGTAGTGCTTCTCTACCCTCAACCTCATACTTGCACCAATACTCAATGCTATAGTGGTGAATGTGAGATTACACAACATGATACCTTGGCAAATTCAATCAAATAGAAGCTGATTTCATGCAAAAAAACACATCACATGAGTGGTGTAGGACCATATTACCACATACCAAATATGTTAACAATATAATCACATTTACTCCAAGACATGTACATAAAATAGTCATGCAACAATTTTAAAACATATACCAACATAAAGTTCACATGATTGATTTTAAAAAAGGGGGTAATATCACATTACACAAGTAATTGTAACTTATTCACACATTGAATAATTAATAACATACAACCATGAATGTAAGATTCTCATACCATAATGTTGATACTAAGAAGAGAGTGAAAACCCACAAGGTTAACTACATACACAGATGGTGTAAAAGTTACCAATTTATATGTCAATGATATGTAAAATTTCACATAGTAAGGTTGGTATCAAAATAGTAAGTGAAATTCCACAAGGTCAACCATATGCAAAAGTATAATAAAGTCACAATTTTACATGATTTAGCAAGATCAATGAAAATTAATATTTATATAACACATATAAATTTTACATTCAATGGGGAATTACAAGAAAGAGATTACACATATGTGACTTAGGAATTCAAACAACTATGCCAAGGTACTTTCATAACATGACAATAAAAAAACATGATGGTGAAGCACAAGGACCCATGAGTCACATTGGGCCATCTAATGTTTAGATGTCATCCAAATGACACCAAATAACCATCATAAAATACACATAATCAATCATCAATCCCAATGATCTAAAATTATGATTGCCTTAATTATATAAAGGTTATGTTCTAATGAGGCCCAAAATCTATCTCCATGAGTTCTAAAAAATTTACCAATAGTGTTCATACATCATGTATAAATGGCTCACACTAACTGATAACAATAAGAGATTCTTAAAACTCTCTAACTTTCCCAAGAAAGTTAGTCACACTCACCCTATAGACCCTCTAGGCTCAAGCCACACCCTTGGACCTCCCAATATATTATACATTAGCATCATTGGATAACTCAACCGTATAAGCTATCAATTGCCACTGAGGCATTATCTCATGATTTCAAAGATAGGCTTACATCACCTATTGTTGTAGTTTACTTAATCCAATAAGTCAAATGTTAAATAGTAATGTTTGATTTGATGCAACCTCATTTTTGGGAAAGGGTGGACTTAGCCAAGTCATGGGTGAATGCTAAAACACTACTATGGGAATTATAATTTCCCACAATCAACAAGATCAAATGAGCTCACAATAAACATCCTCATAGATGCAGGGCATATCTATATCATAATAGATTCCCATTAGTATCAAATCATTACCAAGCTTCTGATGAAGCATCCTCATGGATGCATAACTCATCTAGAATCAGATAAACACCCCCATGGATATAACATATCCATGGTCAACATAGCAAGCTCTTGGAAACCAACCTATCTATGATCAAACAACTATCACTGGTGTAATGACATCTATGATTAGAACAACATCATATTTTCAAAAAGGAAATAAACATCCCCACATGCTTATTTATTTTCAGCCCTTTTGGATTTATGAATCGATATACTCATTTATCTAACTCAAAGAGATTGAATACATAAATATGATCAAACTCTTAATACAAAACAAAATGTTCGTACTAAGTGGAGATCCCAAGCCTCACTGATTCACCCAAATAAATACAACACCCTCACCCTACATAGCTCTCTAGGTTTGAGATCAACCCTTGGTCTTCCTAAGGTCAAGATGTTCTAAGCATCTACTGATGACTCACCCAAACAAGTCAACAATAGATATCAAACATCATTTCCTTAATTCTAAGGTGAAGTGTTGATCACTACTCTTCCATTGACCTGCCCATATAAGTTAATAGTTGACTAGTGATGCTTAACCCAAATTTAATTGATGAGGGAAGGATTGACGCAACCAAATCCATGGGTAAGCATCAGAAGATTACCTACAAAAATCTATCAATTTTTTAATACACACACACATTCCATAATATAGGAACTTTAAATCACTTTAGGCTTGCATAAGCCAATCACTATTCAACTCATCCAAGAGGTTAAGTGACTTTATAAGGGTCACAACATAGCCTCCTCAAGAAAGTAATGCATATATGAGTCCACACATGGCATATAACACTATCCATGGTTTAGTATGTACACTAACATACAAGGTTTCAATTCAGTCTTATCAAGGCAACCTAAACATACAAGTAGCATTCAGCCATCACTAAGAACATGCATGTGAGCTAGTAAAATAAGCCTCCATAAAGATATGTATATCCACACTAGGTGTAACTATAACCATATAAGTACATTATGCAATAATAATTCCTTGAAAATTTATGCACAACCACATAAAAACTCAACCAAATTCTCTCAATCACATGCCAAAAATTAGTGCAATATGTCCAAACTCATCCAAAACCTATAAATCACAAGCTTTGATACCAAATGAAACATCCCCATTTTTTATTTGAAATTATCTTTTAGAGTATACAATAGAACATCAAAAGGCCCCACTACATAATATTACTATAGTGCAATTGAATTCAACAACTCTATGAGAGGTACTAGCAACCCATAATCAAAATCCTAAATATCCCAATGGATAATGCTATAACAAATAGAATGAAATTAATCACATAAAATAATGTATGGTTAGCCAAATGCTTCATAATCAAGTAAGATATACTATAAGTGCAATACTTAAACATGTAGTTCCAAAAGACAGACACAAAGTTCCATCTCATAAATTTGATTAGCAAGTCTTATCACTTTGTGAGATCAACAAGTGAAGATCTCTATTCTACTACCAAAGCCAACACAGCTTAAGATAAAATATCCAAAACCCTTTGGGTAAAACACCTAATGAGGACTAATCCATGTCCTACCCCCATAGATCACCATATCATGATCCAAGGTCCTTTAGAAAAACACTACACCTTCATCCCATTAATAAATGAAGGCCACAAGAATGGGATGAAACTCCATGAAGAAGGAATTTTATTTAATTTTAAATAAGGCACCATTAACTAAGCTCAATGTGGATGACATCACACATGTGAACATCTTAATATCTAAGCATACAATTGGCATTTGAAATTCCATGACTCCTCATGCTAAGGGATTACTTATCATGTTATAGTATCATTTATCATGGTATAAGATAACTTATCATGTTGTATGATCACCATCACATGGCCAACCATAGGAGTCACACACCTGAATATTACTTAATTATCTTTTAGTTTCCCTACCATACTATTGAATTAAGCATAGGTATTTATGCCATTCAAATAGCATGTGTATGACCATGCAAATTCATTATTTAAATAGTCTCAAGAAATGACTCGTGTGTTCATTAAGGAAAAATATGATTTCATCAATCATTACCATGTTAGATTATTTAATAATATAACCAAGTGTTAACTTAAAGGTTTCCATAACCTACCAATTCTCATTTTCATTCTAGGATTATTTACCAAACACATGTATTGTTCACATCTTGATAACCACAACACATGGTATATCATGAAGTTCATTGGCAAGGATAATATTTAATTATTACGCATGTACATAAATAATATAACCAATGTTGATCCATTCTCATATAATCATTAATGATACTTTAGCCAAATTCAGTTAAACAAGAGTTGCATTATAACATCTAAATTAATAACTTTAAGAAAATTTGTCATATATCTAAACCATTATGACACCATTAATATAATAATTCATAATCCAAATGAGAATTAACATACAAAGATCATTAATCTATCTTAATTCAATACTTAAGCAATGAAAGTAAGTTCACTAAAAATGACATTATGACCAATAAGCATTCATTTCTATATCATAGTAATGAGAACATATTGCTTGAATCACCATGGTCTATATGCAAAATCTATTTGCCACAACTTAATTTTAGCCAAGGTTATAAACATGAACCATGTTAAGAACACATGTCTAGTAATAACACTACAACTAAGGGGTATCTTATATCATCACTCTAATGACATAAACAATTGGTAATTTCACATGCTAGATAAACATTTCATGTTATGAGAATATCACCAAACAAAATATTATCATGAAACCCAAGTGAAAATATACATAATTTCACCAAAGAGGTTTAGAACCTCTAACTAGTTCTAGCATATCATAAGATAACACCATCTTATTCCATATAATTCAATGTTAAGGACATTATAGTTCAATTTTTCAAATAATAATATTTTCCAATTTCATGCCCACTTAAAATTAATAAGTAAATCACTAAGCCATGTACATACAAAAATATACAAGATCAAGCATAAACATAATGCATTGTAATCATGCTACTACTATGTGGTAATTAGAGTCCAATACAGATGCATACCAAGGATTAAATATAATTGGTTAATTATATGAGAACCATACACCCATTATTAAGAATGCCTCTAAGTCAATATCATATCCAACAATGTCCATATTCCAACATAATAATATTATCAAGATGCATAAGTAATATTATCAAGATGCATAAGTAAATAAGATGAACTACAACATAGTAATGGTTAATCAGCCATAATTCATCAATCCAACATCATATGTTAATAGGTGTGGATGAGAGATGAGCCACCATACAAAACCAAGTGCATCAATAGAGAAGAATGAACACTACAAGAGGGATACCCCTCAAAACTATCCCTATGTTCCCAAACATTGGTGTCCCTTACCACCCCAACCATCATCTTGGTGGAGGGTTTTTGGAAACCAGTTACTCAGGTGAGGTAAGAAATATACACATAATACTAAGCTTCCAATAAAGACTTACAAGGCCATAAAAAATGACAATGATGTATAGTAGGTCATTTAAAATGGTTTAATTAAGAACTAAAAATCTATTTATTAAAATAATGGTACTAACAAGGCTTTACCCCTTTCATGAAAATTTAATAACATGTCAAGCATACAAAATCCCACAACAAGCCAACACAAAAATAGATCAAAATAATCACACCTAGGAGGTTCCACTCTAGGACACATACATATTTTATAAATGGCTTTAATTATTCAAGGGATCATGATTTATTCAATTTATAATAGGGAAAGAACCAGTCAATGTTTCACATGTAGTTATTTCAATAAGACCTAAATCATTAAATAAGATAACAAAATATAAAAACCCATCCCAACTCAAGTATAAAACCATATGGCCAAAGTGTGCCATTTTGTGTATTTATACATCCATTTCAAATAAAACCCTAGTGCAATTCAATTCACTGGAAGAAGTTAATAGTGCATAAACTTTAGTCTTTCAAGTTTAATAGGTACAAATCAATCTCATTTCAAGTTTAAAAATCGTATAGACAATCCTAAGCTCTGAAACCTCATAATAATATAGCTCATTTAAAACTCGAGGACATAGATTGAGTTTTCATTTCAAAGGATTATAATTCAACAACCGGATTCTACCCATGAGGGTAAATTAAAACCCCCAAATTGACTTGTCCCATAATTTTGAAAAATATAAAACCCACCAATAAAGAAATTGATCTTATTAATTTAAGGCATGGGTCAATTTAAATAAAATTAGAGAGAGATGTGATGGTAAAGGGGTAATCTATCAAAATTAATATAACCCCCAAGTTGATTTAGTTGAAAAAGAAGATTTTAATGTCTAAATGATATTCTATCTCAAGGAATTAAATGAACTCAAGTCTTTTTCATATGAAAATTCCTTAATAAATTTCTATAGTTATTTAACCATCAAGAAATGGTATGGTGACTATCTATTTATGCATGAGTTAAATAAAATATCAATGGAACTGCTAGCCTAAATCACCAAAGCTATATCATGGAAATCATGAACATTAAATCCCTCATTTGATGCTAACAATAATTAACAAACATCACCATTCTAGTTTCCATAATAGGTAGTGGCCAACACAATACACAATCAACCATTAAAAGGTAGCAAGTTTGGTACTAAGGGGGTCATGTATTTTATATGAAATAATTAAATGTATAGCCCATTAAATAAACAAACATTTCTCAAGTTGAGAGCATAACTCAAATCGATATGTAGGACAATAATTAATAAAATGGTTACATCCCTTCCCATTCATATACAAAAGAAGAATAATGAATTTCTATGGATTTCACTTTAATTTCCATTACTCTTTCCAAGAAGATAACTAGTTTTAAATCAGGGAAGACACACCTTATTGGGATGTTGAGGAGATATAACTCATGCAATGTTTTTATGGTTATTAAAATGGACCAATAATACCTCTTTTTCCCTATAGTCTTCTCTTATTCTTTACTCGCATTCTCTCTCTTCTTTCCCTTACTACTGCATTTTCTTTTTTCTACCCCTACCCCCTACATTTTCCTTCTACTCCCCTCTCTCTGCCTTACACCTTTCTCCTAGACTCTACATGCCACCTCTGCTTACCCTTATGTTCCCTTATTCTAGCCTCTATGTCATGCTTTCCCTCTCACCTCCTACACATTTCCCATACTTCAACCTGCTACACCATACTCTCCCCTATCATGCCATGTTACTCTCTTCCCAAAACCATCTTCCTTTTTTTTCTCCCCCTTGAAACGTAAGCCCAAAAAATATAATAAATAATAAAAACTAAATTAAAAAATGCTCATCCATTATTTGGCATCTAAAACCACTAGTCAACATCCCATAGTATCCTCCATATACCGAAGGAGATAATAAATAAAATAGGAGAATTTAAAAGAAGGTAAGAAAAATCCTTTTTACTAGCCAAGAAGGAAATACAAGAATAAATAATAAGATAAATAAGAATAAAATCTATATTAAAATAATAAATATTATTATTTAAAAGATACAAAAATAATTAATAACTATAATTATAAATATTAATAAGTTATTAAAATGGTCATAACATGTAATTCAACCAAATTGATAGATAAATATTAATTAGCAAAAATAAAATCGATAATGAAATAAAGTCATTAACTAAACCATTAACAAAATTAATAATAATAATAATAATAATAATAATAATAATAATAATAATAATAATAATAATAATCAATTAATTAATACACTCAAACTAAATTCATAGTTTGATTGAAATAATAACAATGACAAAAATATCAAAGTAGTAATAATTAATAACAATTATTAAACAACAATGATCCAAACAAATAAAAAGTTGACCCATAGTCATGGTTAAGACAAGCCTCCATGAAGGAAGGAGTTGTTATATGTCTACCAAGTTTAAGAGACCTAAAATAGTCTAGTCAAAACCAACCAACCCAATTAAAAATGACAAACCACTCTTATGGCTTAATCATCTAGAGTTCACGATACCTAGGTAGGATAACCAAGATGCAAAAAATGATGTCAAGCACATAAGGACAAGTATGAGAAACAACAAATACATAAATTGACACTCTAATCATGGGACCATACAACAAGCACACACACAAATATATGACATGACCAAAATGATGAAAAATAATAACACAATATAATAAAACAATGGTGGCTCAATATCATGTAGTACACGTTATAACTATTGGAGTGACCTTCCAACTACTCAATCATCCATGATATACCTAAAGTTTCCAAACCTAATATTGAGCCTAAATCATGTCTTGGTGCCTGCATCCACCAAATAAGGTATTAATAGTACTTGAATGATGTCAACATAATAATAATTTAGAATTAATCAATAGACATGAAATGATAAATCAAGTATAATCATCTGTAACTATGAAAGGGATCAGAGTCGATACTAATCACCACGACCCCAAGCATGCCCTGTGACATAAAAAATAATTGTAATATAAATAAATCTCAGTCTGTATCTATTAAATCATGATATATCAATGACATATAGTAATGTAACTAACTAAAGTAGCATATACATAAAATAAGATAAAATGAATTTGGTGTAGGCAGTATACATAACAAGATATGTTGAATCCAATGTAGGTATCAACCATGACATCACATGTCACATCAGCTATCTAAGCTACTTGTGTCACAACCATCAAAAATCAAAACCAACATCAATTATCAACAGTCAAAGTGCTATCAAAAACATGCTAAGCAAGCTATAGTCTAATATCTGAAAGGGACCACAAGGTTGGTTTGTGATAATATTTTATTCTATTATTAAAGTCAGTTTTTTTTTTAAATTTTATATATTTATATTAGCACTACTTTAAAATAGAAAACCAATCATAAATAAAAAAAATTTACAAGACAATTTTATGTCATCCACTAATAATAATTGAATCAAATAATACCACACTAGTTATAATTCATTCAAAACTCAAAAAAATAAAGTTTAATTTCAAAAAATTAATAGATAAGTCTCAAGAAACTAATTTAGATTAACCATACTTTGTATCAAATTAGATCACTTATGTCACTTTGCACTTTATAAATGTATATTATTTGTATTCTATGTTTTTTTATATGATCATTGTATCATATATTATTGAACCATGATTTTATGCATGTAAAACTTAAATTTCTCTTTCTAATCAGAAGAATTTTTTTGCTTTCCATATTATTGTATGAAGATAATAATGATAAATTATTTCAAAACTTAAACCAAATATGAATTGATATGACTTAAAACCCTTTCTATTTCCCTTTTATCTATTCAAATCATTCCTATAAGTAACTTTGAAATAATCATGGCAAAACTTTGAAACCTAAAGACCTTCAATTTTATTACTAATTTTAAAATACTACCTTGCTTTATATAAACATTGAAAAAAAATCTTCATAAAAACAAATCTTTATGCAAGATTTTGAAAAATCTTGGAAAAATAATTTGTAGGCTTGATAATAACTAAAAATATACTACAACTTGTGAAAGTACCCAAAATTTTTCAAATTCATCGATAAAGACTACATTAAAATACATTTTCTTTATATGTTTTGTCGATAATGAAAACTTAAAAACATATTATCTTTCTTTATAATGAAAAATACTATATAATGTTGAGTATGATTTCTATTAAAGACCTAAATATATGCAAACACTATATTTAAAGCCTATAATTCTAAATATTGGCACATATCAACTATCAAATGAAAGTAATAACATATCAAAATCCCAAAATAAACATAATTTATCATTCAAAATAGAGACTGAATACATATTAAAAATTAGAAAATAAAGGAAATTACCATGTTAAAGTCATTGGAATTGAATATAAAATTCCATGCAAGATTCTATAATTCCATCTACAACAAAATCAAAACCCTAAATATGGAATTTCATTCATAAAGCTGAGACCAAGTGCTAATGAATTATGAAAACAAAGTGAAAATACCATATAAAACTCCATGACTAAGTGAAAACCAATCCAAGAGTCAAAACACAATCATGAAAATCATAAAGATGAGTGAACTACATACTTCATAACCTTGTCTTAATAAATCCTATAGCAAAGTAAGAACTATATCAACTACCATAAAATTTTAAAATAAATCCATAACTATTAAAAATTTGATGCCAAAATAGATACTAATTAATAGAGTAAACCATTCTTGTGTACTGAGTGTGAATACCCTATAAAATATCAAGTATCATGCAACTCAAAACAAAACCTTGAGTGAAACTATATACCCAAGCCTAAATACTAAAATCAAGTTGTATATCAAGAGCCAATGTTTAAATGAAAATGTCCATGCAACTTAAAATTGAATGCCATAGTAATTTATGAATCAAATACAAGTTGACCCATAAGAATGAAATAATGCACATGAAATCTATTTAAAAATATACCACATTTAGGATTTGTCATTTATGAAATTAAATAAAAAATTTGTATGTTTTTTTATTTAAACATCTTCAAGGATCTAAAATGAAGTAAAAAAAATCACTCTCCTTTTATGAGTTTCTAATTAAATTACTTATATGTTCGTATATTAGAATAATATATTAAAGAAATGAGAGCAGAGATAATTGATCCAATACAATAATTGATATAAGAGTAGAATGTTTGATAAATATAACTAAGCCACTTCTAGGGGGAAACATCTAAAAAAATGTAATAAGATCATAATTTTATAATATGATAATCACATACTAGTCGATACCTCCTATATATACTCTACTTAGACATGGTTATTCCATATGATGACCTTACTAAGAACATATATAAATGTAATAAGATAGTATAAGAGGTTTGCAAGCCACAAGTTGGCCA
The DNA here is from genome assembly GCA_037957365.1 of Torreya grandis. Taxonomy (NCBI): domain Eukaryota; kingdom Viridiplantae; phylum Streptophyta; class Pinopsida; order Cupressales; family Taxaceae; genus Torreya; species Torreya grandis. The sequence goes on along the minus strand of JARHVA010008491.1, from coordinate 91,602 downwards.
CAAATATCCCTATACATGTCATAGGTTAATGGTGTATCATTCCCTTACCTTTAAAAAAACATTGTCCTCAATGTTGAATCAACCTTATATTTTGATTCAATAAAGCTTCATCTTCCCATGTCACATCTTCACAACACAAATTCTTCCATTGAATCAAATACTCTTTAATCACTCTAGTCCATAGTTTTCTTGTGCACATTTGATTAATATCCTTAGGCTCCAAAATAAACTTACCTTCCTCAACCAATTCAATTAACTAAGTATGAGTCCAAACTCTATATTTAATTACCTTCTTTAGGCAAGATACATGGAATAATATATGTATGTGAGTGGACTGGGGGAATTGAAACCTGTAGGACACATTATCAAAAAATTTCAAGATTTGATAAGGGACATAATACTTAGGAGACAACTTATTTTTATTTTTTCATTGCTTCATAGACAATATGATTATATGAATTTAATCATATAAAAACCCAATAACCTATATCAAAATACCACTTACTATGGTGTTGATCCACTTGATACTTCATTTTATTATGTTCCATGGCTAAATTTTCTCATAAACTAACAAGTAACTCCTATTGATGGTGGATGTGATCCTCAAAAACTCAAACCTTGGGATGGATATTCAAGGTTGAAGATATGGATGGTGGGTGATATCCATACAAGGATACAAAGTGAGACATTTTTGACCAACTAAAAACATAAATATTGTACTACCATTCAACAAGTAGTATATAATGAACCCATTTATCTTATTTGTCAAAAAAAAAAAAGGAAGATACCCTTATAGACATTTTTTGACTACATATATTTTTTCATTAAATTGAGGGTGATAGGATGAGCTATGAGAAAATTAGTTTCCAAAATATGAAAATAATTTATTCCATAAATTACTAGTAAATATGGGATCTTTATCACTTATAATGATCTTTAGGGTACCATGTAATTTATTAACTATATTGATAAAATTATAATCTAGTATATTAGAAATAAATGATTGTGATAATGAACAAGAATGAGCATAATTAGTGAGTCATTCCACAATTATCTTGATAATGTTTTAACCCATAGACTATGATAACCTAATAATGAAATCCATGGAAACCTCCTCCTAATGCTATCTAAGGATGGATAAAGGTTTAAAAATACCTAGGGTCTTAATGGTTTCACCTTTGTTATATCGACATACCATACATTCAACAACATATTTCTATACATCCCCCTTGATTCCGTACCTAAATAAATTTATCTTGATTCTATGATATGTTTTTAAAAATATTAAGTGATCTCTTATTGGAGATTCATGATGTTCATGAAGGATTTTATGTTTGAGGAGAGAAAACTTACAGATGCATAATATATAATTATACCATAATGCCTTCCCCTTACATGTAATTTCTTTAGATTCCCCTAACCCCAATAAATATTTTAAATCAAATCATGGGTAGAATTTTCATTCTCTCATTCTGATCTTTCTTCATCTAACTAGTCTACCTACCAAATGATCATTATGCATAATAATGAATCAACTAATTAATCCCTTTAGGATAATAAATATACCACCACATTCTCTTTTCCTTTATCATATACTATTTAACAATCATAAACTAACATTTTAGTCACCCATTTTTGTTTTGATTCAAAAAATAATCATTGTTCTAAAAAATATCTAAGGCTATCATGGTAAGTCTTTACTTAAAAATGGCGGCCCATCAGATAAGGTCTCCATTACTTGAATGCATGTAAAATAGCCGTCATCTCTTTCTATAGATTATATTTATCTTATTTTTTCCCTTCATGTGGTGACACTCAAATTAAATTGGTCTATCTTATTGTATGAGTACATACCACATGTTATATCCTAATGCATCACATCCTACAAAAAATGTTTTAGAAAACTCAAGAGTAGCAAAAACTAGAGTGGTGCACATATCCATTTTTAACTATTAAAATGTCTTGGTATCTATATCAATCCAATAGGAGTATTTATTTAAAAAATATGAGAGTTGAGATTTGATGCTACCATATTTTTTGACAAACTTGTGATTGGAACTACTTAGCCCTAGAATTCACTAGAGGTTATTGAGGGTCTTATGAACTTTCCTCTCTATCATCACTTGGATATTTTTAGGATAAAATTTCAATCCTTAATGTGAAAAAATGTGACCCAAGTACTCCACCTCTTAGATTCCAAAACCACATTTGGAAGGTTTGACATAAATTTAATGCTTTTCTATAACTAATATTACATGTTTCACATTCTTCAAATGGTATTCCTAATTTTTGTTGTAAATGAGAATGTCATAAAAAAACACCAGCACAAACTTTCTCAAAATTGGCCTTAAAATAGTATTAATCAAACTTTGAAATGGATATGGTGCACTTTTTAGGCCAAAAGGCATGCCCATAAACACATAATGGCCTTCATGAGTTATGAAAGTTTTTTTAGTTATTTCCTTTTTATGGATTCATATCTAATTATACCCAAAGTGAAGATCTAGCTTGGTAAAATAAAAAACACCATGTAATTCATCTAGCATATCATCAATTATTATAATAGGAAACTTATCTTTGATGGTGTACTTGTTTTATTTGTAGTGTAGGTACATACTTTAAGTTTCATCCTTATTCTGCACCATGACCATTGGGGAGGAATATTCACTTTGGATATGTTACATGATTCCTACATCTAACATCCCATATACCATATTTTCAATTTCACTCTTTTGGGAATAGGAATACCTATAAGGTTTGATTTTAGGTGGTTTAATTCTAGGAATTATTTTTATGGCATGGTCAAGAGCTTATATTGGTTAAAGTCCTAGTGTCATGTCACACAAAATAACATAATGGTCATCCAACACCAATTTTAAATTAGGATGGGTAGAATCCTTTGTTGGTTTTACCTATATATAAAACAAGTGTGCCATAAATAATTCAACATAGTTTTTGATAATATTCATCATCTAATGGGAACTAACTATATGTGGATATTTAACCCATGATCCACTCAATTCAAATGTCCTACCTTCGAAATGGAAGAGCATGAATAGTTCCTAGAAATTCATCTCAATAGTGCCCAAAGTGGTAAGCCATTACACTCCTAGAATAATTCCATCCCCTCCTATGGGAGTAAAAATCATGGTAAAATATGATAGGTAGTCTCCCATATCAAGCTTAATAATATGGAATTTTGTAGAATAGTTAATAGTCCCACTATTTTTAATTGTGACTAACTTCTAGAGTTGGATAAATGAAACAATTTAAATAGGTAGTTAACTTACTATTAATGAATTTATGTGTACTCTAGAGTCAATCACCATAGTTACCTTATATTTTCTAAGGAAACCCACCACCTTAAGAGTTTTAGGAGTAATAATACCTAAAAGTGTGTGATAGGAAATAATAGGTTAAGAATATTCAGAATCATCCTCGAGTTCATCTAAACCTATACCTAGGGCATCATCATATTTGTCATCCTAATTGGAACCTTCAATTTAAAATAAAAATAACTTATTTTTATCATAATGATGTCATTTTTACCATTTTATATCACATCCAAAACATAAACATTTTGCATACTTCTCCTTAATTTGTTCAAGAGTCAATTTGGTAAGATAAAGAAATGATGGTGCTAGGAAAGTGCATTCATAAACATCAGTGAAAGGTATTCATTTGATCATCTCTTTTTCCTCTATTAGGCATGCCCTTGGGATGGCTTTAGATAATAAACTAGGATTTAAAATGTGATCTTCTAATTAGATGATATCTTTGAGGACACCCAAAAATAGGTATATCATATTTTCCTTAGTAATGTCTGCCACACATAAGGAGAGATTTTGAAAATGATGAATATAATCCTCTATAGTCCATGTCTAGCATAATTTGGACAGCTAGTTGAAGTAGTTTTCTAAGAAATTTTTGTTATAGTGGATCTACATATCTTAATAAAATATAAACTAGGAAACCAAGAGACCTTTATTTTTATTTTAAGCACAAACTATTGATACCAATTAACCTACTCAAGTTCTAGATACAAAGAGGCCATGACAAAATTTTATGAATAAAGAGTCTAATGTAGATCAAATAAATTTTATATTTGAGTGATCCATGTCAGTGGATCATTACCATCAAACATGCACAAGTCCATTTTTGGCAACATCAAATTTAGATCAAGATTGGTAGTGTGATTATTTAGAGGAGGAGATTCAAACTAGAGTGGTGTAGGGTTATTTTAAAAATATTGAGATAAAAGTTGGACCATTACCTAGTTAATTGTTAAAATTGATCCCACAAGCCATTAAGTTCCCCTCTAATCCCTGTGATGTCCCATTTAACCATGTTAAGATCATATTTCCATACCATGTCATGTAACTCCCACTAAATTTGTTGATCCACCTCCAAAATAAATAGATTAAATGTTCCAAACTCCATGTCATCAATATGAGGTTTTTAGGAGTTTATTTCCCTTTCCTACATCTATGAGTGTTAGGACTAGCCATGAAAAAACTCTATGTGGGTTTTATCTCCAATAAAGGTGTATCAATAGATGAGACCATTATGATCACCTCACCAAGATGAATCTAATGACTATTATTATGCAAAAAGGTGAAAAAAACTAACCTAAAAGTGTATTAGCATAATATACCATTAAAATTATCTTATAAAGATGAATATAATGATTGCTAATTTTCAAAAGGTTTTAAATTTTCTAGACTTTTATTTATTATTATAATTTTTTATTTCTTACTAATATAAAAAAACACTTTTAATAATAATACAATGATGGAAAATTTAAATTATTACCATAACTAAAGTTATATTTTTCTATCCTTCAACTCACAAGAGACATGCAACACCAGATCTAAAAAAATTTACCTCCACAAATTTTTTCCCAAATTGAAGCTCTGATACCACTTGTAATGAAATTACATAGATGTTCACTTAGTATAATAATATATCACTTAAATTATATTAGATATAATATATCCACAATAATAATTGATAGAATATTAGAATTCTTGATAAATATAACTAAGCCATTTCAAGGGGAAACCTCCTTAATAATGCCATAAGATAAGAATTCACAATGTGATAATCACATATTAGCCTCTCTTTCCTATATATACTCTAATTAACCATGGTTATTGTTGACTATTTTTAGTCACCATGAAGGTCAACATCCATTTTTCATTCAAATATTCAAAAGTCATGAAGGTTTTAAGGTTTGGTCCAAGTTCATGAAAATGGAAAAGTCTCAAAAGGATAAATCAATACTTTGCAAGTTTTGCTTCAAAAGTTTTGAAAAATGTATGGTCTTCACATATTTTGTAGTGAAGTAGTTGAAGAATGTGTTGTGAAGGAATTCAAGACGTTTTTTCAAAAAAAAATTTAACCACTTCATAAAGAATCAATTGTATTTTCCTTCAAAAAAATTGTTGAGAAAAGTTATAAATTTGGTTCTAAATAAAAGTTTTAAAGAGGAATAGTAGTCAAAATGAATTTCATGAAGACAAATCTTACAAAGAATAAAAATATCCTTTAGATGAGTTAGAGGAAAAGTTGTGAATGTTTTATATCTTTGCTTGGTACCACATGTTAATATCCTAGCAGTCCTAAGCCCTTTAAAAGTGCTTTTAGACACAGTAAAATTTATTCAAAATCACCCAAAAGATCTCCACATCAGCAAAGTGGCAAGTTAGTCAGATGTTTCCATGTGTTGTAATCCGAAAGACCTGACAACCTAGAATTATCTATATAAGTTCAAATACCTTTGGGCTAGTGAGTGATTTAGATGATTCCATGTAGTGAATTCACACTTCTCTATAGCCTTAGGGTGGTCTATGCAAACAAAGTAGTGTGTCGGAGTAGCAGGTGAGTAGGATGTTGCCTCATGGAAAAAGTTTATTTCATCATGGAGAGAATAATCAATTTTTTACTTAACCATTTTTAGGATCTTAATACTTTAGATCCTAAATCAAAATACACATGGGAATATATTATCCCTAGATCATTTCAAACTAATAGAAATAATCTAAAATAGTAGGTGGATAACCAATTAGGAGCCCATATGATCTAATCTCTTGTCAAATCTTGCGGAACTTAAGAGTTGATGATGGCCTGCCACATGGAGGTGGTAGGCCCTAAGTGCACAAGCTAAGACCAAGTAGAAAAGGAGACAAAAAAATGAAATAACACCACATAATCGATTTCCAAGTCTAAAATTGATGGCCAATCTAGACGTCAAGGCCATCATAAGAAATATTTGTAGAATTAGAATATGGTATCTCAAGGATCATAGGATTTTGAGATGAATGACTCAATAGGATGTTATAGTTGGATTAGTAAATTAAATCAAGCCCCAATATGTATAATTTTATGCTAATATATCTAATATCATGAAGCCATTATCATGACTAGAATGATGAGATCATAACAAAATCATACAAGATAAAGAAGTGTCTTAATGACAAGTATGGGATGAAAGTCTCTAGGGAGAAACATTTAAAGTAGAAGTGATAGAATTAGGCCAAAATATTCCAAGGTAGTAATTCCAAAAGATATATATCCAAATTCCTACACATGAAATCTTAAAAATCAAGATGAAGTTATTAAGTGATTAAATATTGATTGTTGCACAAATAACGAGAGAGAGTTTTAAGCTAACAAGTTCAAACCAAAGGCAATCATCACCATGAATCAAAGATGCACTCAAGGTCCTGATTACCTTTGGCTATCCTTGTGTGATTTGAAAAAATATTGTGTCTCAATTTTTTATATTTAATTTAATTTTCTTAGCTATATTTATAATTGTAATTAATGACTCATGGTCTTCCCATTGGCTATAAAATATTGGGTATTTAATTTTAAAAGGGTCAACATTTGTTTAGCATAGTAATATTACCAAAATTTTCCCTCCATGATCCCTTTAGTACTTGAGCCTTATATTTTAATGAAAATTTATTTCACCTCTTTCTTTTATTATTTTATTCAATGTGCATCCTGTGGTTTGTTAATATTTTTCTATGGATGATCTTTGTCCCTTTCATTGCCATCCATTCCCAAACACCTATGTGAAGAACTAGGATTTCTCTTGCAAGTTGTATGTTGTGCATATAGGTCTATACAAACATCACTTATGGATCATTCATCATCCCTCTTAGTGTTGTATTGTTTCCTACACATCCATGAAAAATATTCAAGCAATTAGAATGTTCATTTTGGAATATGTCTGACATTTTCTCATACTTTGAGATTTTTAGTGTGTTCTTCAAGGTGTGTATAGGTGTTATGTCTAGTGTTGGTGAATCACCATTATTTACTTTTCAACAACCCCCTCTCTCTTTCCCATAATAGATTTTAGACATAGGATTAGTTGTATATTTCCATTTAGTTCTTTTAATCCTGTGTGTTGATCCTGAATCAGATGCATTTAGATTAGAAGGAAGTTTTCCTTCTCCATAGGTTTATCCCAAGTAGATCAAGTGTCCCACACTTTGGGAGTGTTGATGCTTATATAAGTACCATAGGTGCTATTAGTGTTTACATAACACTTCTCATTTTAGAATTTGGAGAATTCAAGGCATGAGTTGTAGTTATTTGGAAATTAGGATGCCTATACTAAAATAGTAGTAGAGCATAGTAAAATGTTCCAAAATATTTATAAAGTTTGAAGGTTGGGATCCATCTTGGCACTCATTAATCTTGACATATGAGCTTAGACCTGAGATAAAGAATAAATAACATGGATATAAATAATGTATCTAAACTTTGGTGATTTGTTAAAAAAAGAAGCAAAGGGAAGGGTAGAGCAAGAAAGAAGAGGTGATTATTGGTCCTTAATTTGTGAATATGTGACAAAGTTTCAAAGATGATTGAGTCTAAATTTTAACCATCATATGATGTAAATTATCCTAAGCACTCCTTTCACCATAGACTAGACCTGATTCTAGAGATAGGATAAAAATGTAGGTAAAGATGATTTTTACTTTTAAGATTTCACACCACATTCAGATAGCTAAAGCACATCTTAGTTATAGAGAAAATAAAATGAAGTAAAGATCTATTCAATTTAATTAACCTAAAATTCCACAAGTTAGCAACCCTATAATTAATTTTTTAACTCAATATTCTCATAAACCATTCATGTTCAAACTTAGACAAATAATTGAAAAAATAGCAAATAAAACACATCAATATGGAAAATCCTTGCAAAATTCCTTGATCTTTGTATTAGTTGCTTAAATATATTAAGAATATCTTGAAGTTCCTCTTGTATAAAATGGTAATATTTCCTCCTTATATAAGATCTTAGACAATACACTAGTCAGTTATAGCATTATAGGTGTACAAAATAAGGATAATTATCCTTTTAACAGATTATAATACATACAATTGTAATTGACAATCATGCTAACCTAGAGGTAATCACACCAATAAACTATCATGTGCCTTTATAAAATAGGCTACTCATGGTAAGCTATTACTAAAAGATTCCTAACTTAGAGGTGGGGCCCATTTCTATTGAAGGATAGTCATTGCTCATGTACGTTGCTTGTTAATTAGGATTAAGTCTATTATAGTCCTACTAATGCACCCTTATTCTTGATCTAACAACTCATCAAAATCCTTATCATTTCTATCTAAGGCCTCCTTGATTTTCCTTGCTTCATTGATTCTCTCTCATGCATTGAATATCATCCCTAGTATCTTGTTGTTTTCTTAACATGATTGGCCTTGACTTTTTCCTTTAATTTATTGAGTCACCAAAATAAATCTATGTTGGGATTATTCATCACTAATAATTCTTAGGATAATAGGTTGTGTAGGATCCTTGATCATAGTTCCTAGGAGCCTCTCAACCCTGATGATGAGCTCCCTATTTTCTTTAGTAAGCTCTTCAACCCTGGCTTGCCAGGTATTCAATTTTTTGACCTTATCTCATATAATTCCAAAGTTGGCATTGAGGTGCCCCTTATTAATGGCCTTAAAATTTGGAATTTTCTTCTTGATGTAGATGTAAATAATTTGGGAAATCTTGTCCTCAGATGCCTACCATTGTACACTCAACTCCTTTGCCACTGAGACCTAGTTTTCTAGTGCACTTTGTCTTAATTTGTAGACTTTAATTCCTTGAACATATCATGAAATGATTTTTCAAGCATTTTGATCATTTAATCAGGGATTGAGAGGACTACCTGAGTCTACAAGATCTCATTTACTTGCTCCAAGTCCTAAATCCTCTATTTTAATCATTGGATGTCATTCCTAGCTTGCTAGTATTATGCCTCAATCAAGCTTTTTACATCCTCTTCATGGATGGTAGCTCCTCCAATTTCCTATCCTTTAATAGGGGTTAACCCTATTAATGGTTCCACCTTTTAGAAGGTGAACTATTCCTATCTAATCATATCAATCCTTATGGTAATTATTTCTAGCCTTGTTGTATCTAGGTTGAATTAGACCTTTGTGTTAGGATTCTTAAATTATGTCTACTCAATAACTTCCACACTTGCACTCCTAGAGGCTCCATGTGTGTCTAACTTCTGGCTTTCTTTGGCATGAAGGATTTGGATCCTTATTTCTACTTTATTATTCACTATGTCCTAAATCCATGGCTTAATATCATCATGCACACCCAATCACAATTGTGTCAAGGCCCATGATGTAGATAAAGATGGGACCTTTTTGAGCTTTCCATAAATGAACCAATCTAGTATGACCGGTCCATGAATAGGGAATTCATCACTAAAAAGGTCAACCTCACTAGTTAGGTCAATAAAGGTCAAATTTGGTATTTTCCTTAGGGTGATAGGAACTAAGGCCATCTCTACCTTCCTTTTTTCATAATCTAATGGAACTAACTCCCTATCCACTTCCCTTATTAGATCTTCCTCCCTGTCTAAGCCATAAGCAACTACTATGTCAATTAGGGATCCTTCTAAGGTCTCTTTTGGCTCAAGGGAAATCAATCCAATAACCTCCATTGGAGAGGGTAGCCTCCATGGGAGTGTTGATAGAATAGGACCCTCTCTAGGTCTATGTTCTAAACTTTATTCTCCTACTTTCTCCTTTCCCTTTCCTTGGAATTATAGAAGTGGTCTAGTTTATACTTCATGGGGATGTGCTTGAGCCTTAGATGGTTATCCTTGAGGTTCTATTTGACTTGTATTATATGGTCATAATAATAAGTGATATTGAAATGGGTTCATCTACCATTGTTCACTTGAGGCCTTATTGTCCCTGGTCATCCTATGCTCTATTTTGATGTTAAAGTTATTAATTCTTGAGAGGACTTCTCTAAAATTCTTGACCCTGATATAGATGTCATCACTGACACCCAACCTATGCTCATACTCAATTGTTTGCACTTTTATATCCTTTATATGGCCTTCCACCTTTCCCTTAGGATCCCATAATTATAGGTCATCCAACTAGAAGTTAAATGAATTCATGTGAGTAATCATGATCTCTAATTATTTCCAATCTTTAATTATGGTATTCCCAATATCTAATTAGAGAGGATGAAGTTCACCCATCCTCTTTTCCTTGTACCTCCTATTAACACCTTGGGTGATTTAGGAAGCTATCTCTTATTTGGCTAGCTTGATAGGGACATGAACTGGCAATCTATAAGGTTGGGTTAAAATACTTTCTATCCTGATGACTATGCAATCAAGATAGTACCACACATCCCCCATGGTCTTAACCTATTTTTTAATCAATAAATGTAGTCTAGGCATGGGACTCTAGTGATGGCCTCTACAATGGCTATAAAAATATAGTCATGGATGAATTATATGTGATTCCTATATTTCAAGATGTATAATTTAGAGAAATAGTGGGAAATGGTGGTCCTAATACTTGGGGTCTAGTTCCTTATGCCTAGGAAGGTCGTAGAGGCCTATAAGGCATCTAGTAGATAATACATCATGAATAATTTCTTAGATTTCCATTTATTTATGGCTATGAATTATTTGGCAAGGAAAATATTGATAAGGTCTCCCATGGGAGGGGTCAATTACTCTTGTACCAGGAAATAAACATATGCCACCCAAACTTTATTCATATAGGAGGTGGATGGGGTGATAAAAGATCTATTGATTAGGGCCATCATTATTAGGACACCCTACCTAAATTTGAAAATGGAAATTCTTCCATCTATGGTTCTAAAAACATAAGGTCCTTAGATTAGCTAGGGTCTAATAACAACATCAAGGTCTTGGGTGTTAGTCTAATTCATCATTGCTAAAAGGTCAAGGTGAGGTAGAGGGATCTTATAGTAAGTCTCAAAGGCTATAGGGGTGATGTAGGACACCTTATGAGAGTCACCTTCCCTAATAATCCATTCTCCAATTACTCTATAATCCATGAAAATAGGAGAAAGGATGTCAATACAGTGCATTACCTCATGTTTTATAGTTGCATGGTGGAGATTAGCCATCTAAATTGTAATGATGTCATTATGCCTTTACTTGAATACTAAAATCCTCTTCTCTTCTTGGGTAATTGTCTACATTTCCTCTGTCAAGAAAAATAATTTAGACCAGTTTCTTACTCCCTAGATGTTTAAGGCTGTAAGGTCCAACTATGTGTCCTTAAATACCCCTCCCTTGTTATCTAAGGTTAGATAGATCATGGATTTGATCTTTAACTATTTTTTGATGGTAAAAATTGTTGAAGATTTGAATTTTTCACATTGGATATCTTTTTAACTCTGTTAGGGAAATTTTGTTCATAAGAGCTCGATTTTGTTTTCTCAATTGATAAGTAGTTGATAGAATACACTTAATGCCTTTTTAGTAGGTTTAAGCTTTGGGAGCTTTAATGATAGTTGATATATAGGATTTGACCTTATTAATACCCCAAATTTTATATAGATCTTTATTCTTGTGTGAATCTTAGGTAGTGCCATTTTGAGCCTTTTTTGTAGCAACATTCATAAATGCACATTTGAACATTAGCCATTGTCTTTTAAAAGTTTGCTTCATGTCAGATCATTATATCAACTCTAGTGAGCAAGTGTTAATAATTGATCCAAATATGAGGTCCTTGTTTTTCATTGGTTGAGTGAGCCCTTGGATGGTAGTCATGACACTTGACATCATTACAAATTCTTCACATTATATAAATCTTTTCTAGTTATTCCTTTAGTCAAGTATTGCCCATGTGTCTAGCTTACAGGGTTTTGAAAATTCATAAGACCATTCATGCCATTAGATATAATATAGAAAATTAATGTGGTCCATTGATCTTGATTAAGTTTTTTTGAATGCCTATGAGAGTACCACATGGTGAGCTCACTAGAGCCTTTGGGTCTTGGGTTTGATTCACACAATTGGATCAAATCTAGTGAGTGAACATCGATCATTGATCTCTGTAGGGGTCATATTCCTCTTTGACTTTTCTATAGATATGTCATGCCATTGGATAAAATTTAGTGAGCGAGCATCAATTATTAATCCTATAAAGTACAAAAAAGGTAATGTTAGCCAAAGGGATGTGTAATCTAATTAACATAAAACATTAAACTAAGGTCATAATAATTATCAGGGCTTTAGTATTAATATCTTAAGCTAAGCTAGGTAATTAAAAAGGGGGCCTAAAGTAACGTGTTTAATAAAAGTGAAGGAAACTTAAGAAAAAAAGGGAAACACATAATAAGATCTAAGTCATGTTTACAAACACATGACTTAGACCTAGGTGAACCCCTTCATTAAGTTCTTTTCCTTTTCATTATGAGTCTTAGTCAGTTTTCACCTGTGTGGTTTCCTCTAAAATATGAATTTGAATCATGGGCCAGCTAGGGTTTTCAAACATGCACCGTGTAAACAACTCATGTATATCTTAACAAGGTTAGCTTAAACCATATAGAAAGAATTTGATAAGCATACCCTTCATCAAGTGGATGATCTTAAAATTTTGTTAATGATCTCAATAGCATAGGAGGTTTTCTAAACATTTGGATCACAATTTCTCAAGGGTCCTAATTTCTAAGTAAAAATGGGGGTATGTTGGGCCCAAAAAATGGTGACTTCTAGGGGGAACATAAAAATATGTTAAAACCTTAAAACTATGAGTTTAGACAAACATAGGGGTCCCCAAACCATCATTTAGTTTCAACTATATTTGTAACAAGCCTTGCCCTTTTAGATTGAAAGGTTAAATGTCATAACACACCATGGCTATGTGTGCATTGATTCTAATTATTATTTGTCATGGGTTCTAAGGAAAAATCATTAGTTTCATGCCCTTAATCAATAGCATTAACATTGGGTTTGCTTGAGCATATTTTAAGACTTGGCTTTGATTGGAGAAGGCTTAGGAATTTATCTATTTTTAGTCAAGCATCTATAGCCTCAAAAGAGATACCTTTGGCTCCACTCATGGCCTTGTTCCACTTCCATCCAGGTGTCCATAGCCCTGGTGGAGGTTTCCTAAATCACCTTTCCATGAAAGCTTCATTTTTTGCATTGTATTCTTACATCTTTTATTTTCTATATTCATTTTTCTTTCAATAAGGTCAGGAACCAAGATAGCTAGGTTTTAGGATTTGGTCAAGCATTTTGATCTTTAGACAATCACTTAGGATTGCAAATCTTATCCCTAGGCAAGGATATTGATTTAAGTGCTAGTCATAGCATATCATGAAAATTCAAAGCTTTAACCCTTAATTGTAAATCCTCTTAGAACCAAGGTGGATCCAAGATCATGGTTTGGATTCATTAGATTCACTTCTTCTTTATATGTCTATAACTAGTTTCTAGAATTCATAGCATAATGTTATGCTTCATGACTAGGGTAACCTTTGTATGGGGCTCTGCACCCTTTCTCTTAGAATTTAGGTCCATGCAGAGGTCTTCTTAATTTTAAGTTCAAAAGAGGGGTGTTTATATAAAATATAGATATCAAGGAACAAGCCACAAGTAAACAACACACAATAAAAGGGAGAAATCAAAACAAGAAAAATAAGTAACTAAGAACAAACATATATACATGTAAGGGACAAGAAAGGAAATATGCTAAAGTCAAACTAACTAGCCTATCTACACCTATTCAATTCTTTTACAAGTCATTCCATGAAGACCCTAGGAGGGGTGGTAGAGAAGTAGCGCCTCATGTACTACCCATTAGCAGGCAATATGAACTCTACCCCTTGTAGATCTTTGAAATTGAATGTGTTATTCCCAAATGTCTCTACAATTTGGTATGGGCAAATCCATAGAGGTGTGAATTTTCCATGTTTAATTTTAAGTTTGGATGCTTTATCCCATATAAGAACTAAGTCTCCTTATCTGAACACTTTGATTTTGGACCTTTTTTTCAAACCACCCTTTCATCATGGCCTAGTGTCTACTGAAGTCTACATAATCCCTATCTCTATCATCTTCCATCTAGACTATGTCTAATAGCCTAGATGTGGCATGTTCTTGGCTCTATTCCATGTATTCATGCATTAAATTATACATAGGAAACTTAAGAGTGATGGAAAAGATGGGATCCTGCCCATAGACTAATAGAAATGGTGAAGTTTTTAAGGCCTACTTGATCCTTATCTTATCTACCCAAAGTGTGAACTTAAGTAACTTATGCTAGGTTCTAGGTTTATCCTCTATAGACTTCTTTATTTCCTTCAATAAGTTCTTATTTGTGGACTCAAAAACACCATTCCCTTGGGAATAGTGGTTAGAGGCAAATTTAAGTGTAATACCATTATCATAAGCCCATTCAATCATCTCAATTGAAATTAATGTAGATCCATTATCATAAACTAGGGAGACTAGGGTTCCAAATCTAGTACATATACTTTCCTCTAGGAATCCAATCACTTCTTCCATTTTACATTGCTTGGTAGTTACTACTTATATCCACCTAGTACAGTAATCTATGGTAGTTGAGGCATACTTGTGACCTTTAAATGAGTTAGGGTTAATTACCCTAACAAATTCCAATCCCCATTATGCATATGGTATGTCAATCATAACTAGTTTTAGAGGCATAGCTACTTTAGGTTCCTTGGTGTTCAATATTTGACAAGAGTGGTATTCTCTCACATGTTTGTGAGCATCTGTAAAGATGGTAGGCCAATAGTAGCCATCTCTTAGAATTTTATGGGTTTTAGTCCTTCCAAAGGGATGTCCACTTCATAATTTCTCATCAAAGGTGGTCATAATTTGAGTGGCCTCCTCTTGTGACACGCACCTTAGGTAAACTCCTTCAAAGTTCCTTTTGTATAATATTCCATCTTTGATAAGGTAGTGAGCTATCTTAGGCCTTAGTGCTATTTTTTTTGCTTAGAAAAACTAGTGGGACAAGTACCATTGACTAATAGGTGTATGATTTAATCATACCATTTATTGGCTTGAAAATTATGTTGGCTCACTTGCATACTACTTAGCCTAGGACTAGTATTAGAAATCATTTAAATTAAGCCTTGACACCTAACCAATTTTTCTATTTTCATATCTAGGTCATACTCTTGTATAACTAACATCCACTTACCTCTTCATTCCCGTGGCTCATTTTGATTTAACATAATCTTAGTGGTAGGGTCAGGTAGGATAGCATGCATCATGTTTCTGAAGATGTAATGTCTAAACTTATTTAATGCCTTCAATAGTGCATATGTTTGCTTATCAATCATGGAATAGTTGAGTTCAACATTCTTGAAGTGAGTACTCATGAAGGCTATTGGGTGGTCACATCCATCAACTTTATGAGTTAACATAAAAACCATAGTGTGGTCAAATGCAAAAGAGTAAAGGTAGAAATCATTTGAGAAGTTTAGACTTATAAGCATTAGGGCTTGACTAATGGCTTATTTGATGTCACTAAAGTCTTTCTTATTTTATTCATTCCAAAGGACTTCATCATCCTTCTTGATCACATCATTCAAGGGCTTAATATATTTTTTAAAACTAGAAATGAATTTTCTTACAAAATTTATTTTACCAAATAATGACTTTAGTTCTTTCCTACTATTTAGAAGTTCAATTTTGGATATGGCCTCCATTCTTTCAAGATATATGGAGATGCCATATTTATTTATAACATGTCCTAATAATTTACCTTTATTTACATAAAAGATACTTTTCTTGGGATTCAAGGAAATACCATACCTTTTACACCTTTCAAAAACTTGTTGTAAGTGCATGAAGTGATCTTCCCTAATTTTAGAAAAGACTATTAAATAATCCATATAGATGATGATACACTTACCAATCAAGACTTGGAAGGCATGGTCCATATCTCTTTAGAAAGTCGCCCCTACATTGATTAGTCCAAAGGGCATCTTCTTATAAGAAAATGTTCCCCATTTTGTGGTGAATGTTATCTTCATCCTATCTTCTCTATCAACTAGAACTTGGTTATAGCCTAAAAATCCATTAAGAAAGGACATCATGGCTGAACCCAAAACAATTTAAATTACCTGATCAAGAGATAGGAGAGGATAATTATCTTTCTTTGATGCCCTGTTTAAATTCCTAAAGTTAATACATATCTAATATCACCATTCTTCTTACTAATTGGCACTAGATTAGCCACCCAAGTTAAATGTATGATGGCAAAGATTATTATGGCATCTATTAGTCTCTTGAACTCCTTGAAGATCATAGGTTCTATCATGGGGTTGATTGGTCATTGTTTCTACCTAAAGGGTTTACAACTTTCCTTAAGTGGTATGGTATGGGTGATGACCCTTGGGTCAAATATCTTTAGGTCATCATAAGACCATGCTATGACATCCTTATATCCGGTAAGGAGGTCTTGGGCCTTCTTCTTTTTAGTTATAATACAAGTCTTTTCCATGTTCACTATTTGAGGTTGATCTTAGACACCTAGGTCCATGGGGTCATAATCCTTCCCACTTACTTTAGGGATTTTTGAAACTTCATATAATTTGTCCTAATCAAATAACCTCTCTAAATTAATCATCCCTTTGGGTATTTTATTTTCATTCAACTAAATGACTTTGTTATTTAGTTGGTCTCTTTTTATTACATCTTCATCAACTTCATCAATGATATGGGTTTTAAATGCCCCAAAATGGGTCAAGAAGGCCAATATCTTTTGATTGTCATTGAATACTTGAAAATGGTTAACATTATTAGGCACTAATGGACATGGGATCAATTCAATGCTAAAATTAGGGGAGTCTTTCTTGGGTATGAGATTTTCTATAGTAGATGCCAACTCATCTATAGCTTGGTTCTCTTCTCTCAAAATAGAGGTGATTTTAAAAGCATCAAAATATTCAATGAGGTCCCAAACTTTGAACTTATATTTATTAAGGTAAGAGAGATTTCATTGGTACATACTCCTAACTTGGTTGACCACTAGTTCTAAATCTCTAGAAACTATTAGTTCATTAGATTTGTTCTTGATAGCAATCTATAGGCCCAAGATGAGAGCTTCATACTTAGTGAGGTTATTGATACATCGGAACTAGAGTATATATGAAGCATAATATTTTTTGTTAGTGGGATCAGTC
This sequence comes from Torreya grandis, assembly GCA_037957365.1. Taxonomy (NCBI): domain Eukaryota; kingdom Viridiplantae; phylum Streptophyta; class Pinopsida; order Cupressales; family Taxaceae; genus Torreya; species Torreya grandis. The sequence continues at coordinate 74,105 of JARHVA010008491.1, read as the reverse complement.
AGGACAATGCCTACACTAGATCTAGCTTTACACCTAGCCCCATCAAAGTGTAATTTCCATACTCCTAAGATAATTTCTCTATTCTATATACCATTCAATCTATCTACTTTTAGTGTAAAATTCCCTAAGTCTAAATCAACTATGTTGACCCTTTCATTCACCATGTTGTATTTTTTATCATGTTTTTCATCCTTGGCTCCCTCTAAACTCTAATTTGATTTGGGACTCCTTTCCATGGTAGCCATAAATGAAAGCAGTTCGTAGACATACATACATTCAAGGCTTTGGTCCATTCTCTAATCAATAAGATCCCATAGACATCTGGTATATCAACCACCTAGATATCAATAAGTTATTGTACCCTAGGTTTAAAAGATAACTACATGTGGACATTTATAATTTCTCCAATAAATTTGACTCTTGATTTATCTAGTTATGTGATAACCCTATTAGATTTTATGGGGTTTAGGCCTAGTTATTTACATATGCCTACAAGCATGATATTTATAGAGGCCCCTGAGTCCAATAAGTAGTTGTGAAAATTCTTACCAAACATCCTAACTATGAGTAAGAAAGGGGGAATTCAACTTTGGTCTTATGTACCATTACATTTCCCTAGTCTATCTTAGGAAGTCTATCAAATTACAAGGATTCCAATAGTAAATCCCTTTGTTCGATGATCTATGTTAATTCATGGAGGGTGATGTTGGATTTTATCTTCTTCATGTTATCAACTATGTTATAACTAGTTTTGGGAAGTATGACAGTTTCAATATTGTGTTTGGTGATGTTCTTGCTAGAAGGGTTAGGGTTATTACTTGAAGAGGTATATGGGGGTGTTCCAAAGTTGTTAGGGGGAGTTGAGGTAGTCAAATTTTGCTTTTGTTCCCTATTTCTTAATGGGTAAGTCTTTTTTAGTAACTATTGAAATGCTTTGATTTATTTAAGGACATCATCTAGTTTATTTTTCTCTTGGAAGGAGAAATCAGAGGTCTCTACCATGAAAGCTTGGTTAGTAGGCTTAGGGCTAGATGTAATTTCCTTATTGTCCTTATTGGGAACTACCTCAAATGTGTCCAATTTTTCTTTGAATTCCTCAAATGATTTTCATAATTCAATGCAATCAATCTCCCCATGCTTGGTTATGTAATGTACCCTACAATAGTCTGGTAATGTAACATTAGTGAGGGTCTAAAGTCTTCTTTTTTGAAGAAGGGTCATTATTCCTATTGTTGTGGAAGATATAATTTTAGAACCTATTATCTATTATGTTATACCTTCGAAATGAGAAGTTCCTTCCTAAACTCTCATCAGTATTCACTACTTGTTTTTGTAGCTACAAGAAGTTAGTGCTTAGTTTCTGGACCATTTTTAGGATGGATTCATTTTCATTCTTAGGGGTCTCAAAATTATGTACCTAGTTATTACTAATATTAGTAGTTTTTACTAATGCCATCTAATCTCTTACTCTAAAGCCATTATTGGTGGTCTATTTTAAGAATCCTAGGTTTTGATTAGGGGAAGCATGACTCAAAGTCAATTGGTCAAGGTTTGGAAGTTGGTTCGTGGCCAACATGTTTTGATTGTTATTAGTGAATAAGTTCATTATGGGCATGTGGGGGTTAACATTTGGTATTGAATAGGCCATTTTCCCTTGGGGTTGCATTTGATCATTAATTGTGACTACCTCTAAATAATCCATAGCTAATGAAGCTATAGTTGGTATGGATCTCTTCAAGAATACTAAGGTCATGGGATCTATAGCATCTTTATAGATCTCTTAGGCAAGGGCATCATTTATCTTGTATGGATAAATGATCCTATTGAAAATTTTCTAAAATATGACATTAAAATACTTGATAGGTTCATTAACATCTCTCCTAATGGTGTTAAACTAATGATAAATAACATAAGGGCTTACAATTTTTCCACATTGGTCAATGAATACATGATTGAAATCATCCTAGCTAGTGATATAATTATTAGGCAAATTTAAGAACCACTCATAGGTGGCATCCTTAAAATTGAAAGGGAATAACCTACATGTTAAATCTTCATACATAACATTGATTAGCCTTAAAATATATTTAAAATACTTTATGTACTCCTCAATAGTTACTATGCCTTTGGGGATAAATGTGGGAAGATAATTTTCTAGATTACATGGGAGGTCATGGACCACCCCAGTAACATTAATAGAGGATTCACCTAACCAGGCCATCCTTATGCAAGGTTTAAAGACAAAAGTACCTTGGATGGGGGATGATGGAAGAGATATGGACTTCCTACACCTCCCTTTATCAAATCTGGTTATCCTACATTCTTCAAGCTCTAGCAAAGGTTCTCTAGTCTCTAAATTTGATCTCGTCTGGAACCTTGGTAATCCCATCTTGAGATCTGAACATCTTTCCCAAGATACAATATACCATGTTAAACTTATGTAAACAAAACAATGTTAATCTCAAACTTGGGGCTTTATCCTACAAAGGGTATGTAAACAACCACAAAAAGGCATAGATAATGTTCAAATATACACCTGTCTTATGAATATATCTTAACTTAATTTACTTTATGCTTAAAATAACCTAATTATACCACATACCTATTACTTATGATTATAATAAGACACCTAACTTTAGATCTTAAGGATGTGCATGGTTTTTTAAACTTTATTATTTAAAGAATACTAGTTTCTTGCATGTGATAGATGATCAAGATATGTGAACTTTATATCTAAATTCTTTTGGAATATGTGTAAACATTGAGACCTCACCCAAGACCATGTCCAAAATTAAATGGGCCCTCCATCTAGAGCCAATGGAGCTACTCCTATTAATGCTTATATATGTACCACAAGTGTTCTTAGCGTTTAAAAAACACTTCTCATTTTAGAATTCAAGGCATGAGTTGTAGGTATTTTGAAATTAGGATGCCTATGGTGGGATAATATTAGAGCATAGTAACTTGTTCCACAATATTTATAAGTTTCATGGTTGGGAGCCATCTTAGCACTCATTAATCTTGGCATATCAACTTGGGCTCGAGATAAAGACTAAACAACATGGATATAAATAATGTATCTAAACTATGGCGATTTGTTAAAAAAGAAGAAAAGGGATGGGTAAAATAAGAAAGAAGAGGTGATTGTTTATCCTTAATTTATGAATATGTGACAAAGTTTCAAAGATGATTGAGTCTAAATTTTAACTAGCATATGATGTAAAGTAGCCTAAGCTCTCGTTTCACCATAGACTATGCCTAATTCTAGAGATAGGATGAAAATGTAGGTAAAGATGATTTTTACTTTTAATATTTCACACCACATTTAGATAACTAAAGCACATCTTAGTTGTAGAGCAAATAAAATGAAGTAAAGATCCATTCCATTCAACTAACCTAGTATTCCACAAGTTAGCAACCCTATAATTAATGTTTTAACTCAATATTCTCATAAACCATTCACATTCAAAATTAGACAAACAATTGAGAAACATAGAAAATAAAACACATAATTATAGTCAATCCTTGTATAATTCCTTGATTTTTTTATTAGTTGCTTAAATATATTAAGAATAGCTCAAAGTTCCTCTTGTATAAAATGGTAATATTGCCTCCTTATATAAGAGCTCAGGTAGTACATTGGTTGGTTATAGAATTATAGGTGTACAAAATAAGGATAATTGTCCTTTTAATAAATTATAATACATAAACTTGTAATTTACAATCATGCTAACATAGAGGAAAACATGCTAAAAAACTACCATGTGCCTTTACAAAATAGGCTACTCATCATAGGTAGTTACTAAAAGATTCCTAACTTGGAGGTTGGTCCCCATTTTGTTGAAGGATAGTCATTACTCATGCATTTTTCTCATCAATTAGGCTTAAGTTCACTATAGTCCTAGTGATGTACCCTTATTCATGATCTACCAACTCATCAAAATCCTTGTCATTTCTATCCAAGGCCTCCTTAATGCTTCTTGCTTCATTGATTCTCTCTCCTACATTGAAGATCATCCCTAATATCTTGATGTTTTCTTGTCCTAATTGGCCTTGACTTTTGCCTTTAATTTCTTGAGTCACCAAAGTAACTCTATGTTGGAAATATTTATCACTAATCATTCCTAGGATAGTAGGCTATACAAGATACTTAAACATAGTTCCTAAGAGCCTCTCAATCCTGATGATGAGCTCCTTATTTTCTTTAGTAAGCCCTTCAACCTTGGCTTGCCAGGTATTCAATGTTTGGACCTTATCTCCTATAATTCCAAAGTTGGCACTAAGGTGCCCCTTACTAATGGCCTTGAAATTGGGAAATTGCTTCTTAATGGGGATGTCAAGAAGCTAGGCAATTTATCCTTAGATGCCTGCCATTGAACACTCAACTCCTTTGCCACTAAGGCCTTATTTTATAATTTACTTTATCTTAACTTTATATACTTTAATGCGTTAAACATATCATGAAATGATTTTTCAAGTATTTTGATCATTAAATCAAGCATTGGGAGGACTACCCAAGTCTACAAGATCTCATTTTCTCACTCCAAGTCCTAAATTCTCTATTTTAATCCTTAGATGCCAACCCTAGCTTGTTGGGATTGTTCCTCAATCAATATTTCTACATCCTCCTCATGGATGGTGGCTCCTCTAATTTATTTTCCTTTAACAATGGTTAAACTTGTGAATGGTTCCACCTTTTGGAAGTTGAACTCTTTTTATGCAATCATAACAGTCCTTGTGGTTATTCTTTCTATCCCTATTATATCTAGGTTGAATTAGACCTTTATCTTAAGATTCTTAAATTATGAATACTTAAGAGCTTACACACTTTCACTCCCAAAGGTTCCATGTGTGTCTAAATTGTATCTTGCTTTGGCATGAATGATTTGGATCCTTTTTTCTACCTAATTTTTTGTTATGTCTTGAATCCATGGCTTGATATCATCATGCACACTCAATTCAACTTGTGTCAAGTCCCATGATGGGACCTTTTATATCTTACCATAAATGATCCAATTTGGGATGACTGGTCCATGAATAAGGAATTCATCACTAAAAAGGTTAACCTTTCTAGTTGGGTGAATGAAGGTCAACCTTTGCCTTTTCCTTGGGGTGACAAGAACTAAGGCCATATCCACCTTCCTTTTTTATGATCTAATGTCACTAGCTCCCTATCCACTTCCCCTATTGGATCTTTCTCCTTATCTGAGTCATAAGTAGTTGTTATGTCAATTAGGGCTCCTTCTAAGGTCTTTTCTAGATTAAGATAAATTAGGCCAATAACTTCCAATAGAGAGGGTGTCCTCTATCAGAGTGTTGATGGAAGAGGACCCTCTCTAGGCATGTGTTCTAAACTTAATTCTCCTACTTTATCCTTTCCCTTGCGTTGGACTTTTGGAGGTGATCTAGTTTATGGTTCCTAAGGATGTGCTTGAGGCCCAGATGATTATCCTTGATGTTCTCCATGATTAGTACTAGATGGTCCTAGTAACAATTGATATTGCAATGGGTGCATCTTTCATTGTTCACCTGAGGGCTTATTGTCCCTATTCATCTTGTGCTCTATTTTGATGTTTAAGTTATTAATTCTTGAGAGCACCTCTTCAAAATTCTTTGACCTGATATAGATGTCATCACCAACACCTATCCCATGCTCATACTCATTTTTTTGGACTTTTCTATCATTTATATGGCCTCCCACCTTTCCCCTAGGATCCCATAATTTCAAGTCATCCAACTAGAAGGCAAACAAATTCCTATAAGTAACCATGATCTCTAATTATTTTTAGTCTTTAATTATGGTCTTCCCAATATCTAATGGAAGATTATGAACCTGACCCTTCCTCTTTTATTTGCATCTCCTATCAACACCTTTGGCGATTTGGGAATCTATCTCCTACTTCACTAGCTTGATAGGGACATGAACTAGCAATCTGTAAGGCTAGGTCAAAATACCTTATATCCTGATGATTGTGCAATCAAGATAATACCACACATCCCCCATGGTCTCAACCTATTTCTTGATTAGTGGATGTATTCTAGGCATGGGGACTCCAGTGATGGCCTTTACAATGGCCAAAAATATATTTTTTTAGATGAACTACTTGTGATTCCTATATTTGAAGATGTGTAATTTAGAGAAATAGTTGGAAATGGTGGTCTTGTTATTTGGGGTCTAGTTCCTTATGCCTGGGAAGCTTGTAGAGGCCATTAGGGCATCTATTAGATAGACACCATTAATAATTTCTTATATGTCTTTCTCTTTATGGATAAGAATTGTTTGTAAAGGAAAATACTGATAAGGTCTCCCACAAGAGGGGTCAATTGCTCTTGTACCAAGAAATGAACATATGACACCCAATGTTTGTTCACATAGGAGGTGGATGGGGCATCAAAATATTTATTGAGTAGGGTCATGATTATTTGAACACCCTCCCTAAATTGGATAATGGGATTTTTTCCATCCATGGTTCTAAAAACATGGGGTCCTTGGATTAGTTAGGGTCTAAGAACAACATCAAGGTCTTGGGTATTAGTCCAATCCCTCATTACTAGAAGGTCAAGGTGAGGTAGAGGGAGCTTATAGTAAGTCTCAAAGTCTATAGGGAAGATATAGGACACATTATGAGAATTAACTATTCTCCATCTACTCTAAAATCCATGAAAATAAGAGTAAGGACATTAATGCAGTCAATTACCTCATGTTTTGTAGTTGCATGATAGAGACTAGCCATCTAAATTGTGATGATGTCATCATGACTTTACTTGATTGCCACATTCCTCTTCTCTTATTAGGTAATTAGTTGCATTTACTTTATCAATAAAAATAATTTAGACCAATTTCTTACTCCTTAGATGTTTAAGGCTACAAGGTCCAACTCTATGTCCTTAAATACCCTTCCCTCACTATCTAAGGTTAGATAGAGCTCAACTTCAATCTTCAACTATTGTTTGTTGGTTTCCATTATTAAATGTTCTAATTTCTCACATTGGATAGCCTTTTAACTTTTTTAGGGAAATTGTGTTCATAGGAGCTCAATTATGCGTTCTTAATCAATAAGTAGTTGATCAAATATAATTAATGTCATTTTAGTAGGTTTAGGGTTTGGAAGCTTTAATGTTAGTTGATATCCAAGATTTGACCTTATTCATGCCCTATATTTAATAGGAATATTTATTCTTATGTGGAGCTTAGGTGGTGCCATTATGATCCTTTTCATGACAAATTTTATAAATACACATTAGAACACTAGCTTTTAGATTTTAAAAGTTTTTTATATGTCATACCATTAGAACAAATCTAGTGAGTGATAATAAATCATCGATCTAAATTTGAGGTCCTTGTTTTTCATTGGTTAAGTGAGCACTTGGTTGATGGCCATGACACTTAGAATTATTACAAATTATTCATGTGTTATGGATGTTTACCAGTTATTCCTTTAGTCAAGCACTAGCCATGTGTCTAGCTTAAAGGGTTTTGAAAATTCATAGGACTATTCATGCCATTGGATCAAATCCAATGAATGAATGCAGGGCATTGATCTTCATTAAGCTTTTTTAAATGCCTATGAGAGCACCATGTGGAAATCTCATAGGAGCCTTTGGGTCTTAAGTTTGATTCACACCATTGGATCAAATCTAGTGAGTAAGCATCAATCATTGATCTCCATGGGGGTCCCATTCCTATTTTAATTTTCTTCAAATTCATCACATTGTTAGATCAAATCCAACAAGTGATCATTAATATTTTATCCTTCAAAGTGACAAAAAGGAAATGTTAGCCAAAGGGATACGTAAGCCACTTAACATTAAAAATTAAACTAAGGTCATGATAATTATCAGGGCCTTAGTATTAATATCTTAGGCTAAGATAGGTAATTAAAAAGGGGGCCCTGAGAAACATGTTTACTAAAACTGAAGGAAACTTAGGAAAAAAGGGGGAAACATAGAATAAGATCTAAGTCATGTTTAAAAACACATGAATTAGACCTAGGTGAACCCCTTCATTAAGTTTGGTTCCTTTTTTTTATGAGTCTTGATTGGTTCTTTCCAACACAGTTCCCTCCAAATTATGAATTTGAATGATAGGCCAGCTAGGGTTTCCAAACATGCACCTTGTAAACAACTCATATAAATCTTAACAAGGTTAACTTAAAACATATAGAAAGAATTTGATAAGCATGTCCTTCATGAAGAAGATGATCTTCAAATTTTGTTAATGATCTTGATACCATAAGGTGTTTTCTAAACATTTGGGTTAGAATTTCTGAAGGGTCCTAATTTCCAAGTAAAAATGTGGGTATATAGGGCTCAAGAGGGGGATGATCCCATTATTTCTCTAAAATAATTATTCCAATTCAATAGGTGCATGGTTTTAGTGATTGGTATGACCAATGGGACCCCATCAAAGATTTAACTAAGAATTTGGTGCCATTCTTGGTTCATAGTGTTGAAGACAATTTACAAAGCACTTGTCATCTTTAATTATTTATAGTTTTCAAAGATCAATGCTTCATCTATATACTAAGATAAATGAGATCATCTTGAAGAGGTATTATTTTTCATTCTATTGAATTACTTATACCTTATATAATAAGAAGAGTTTTGTAATCCTCATATCCTTTTAGGAGAGATAACAATTCAAGAAAATCTTCCCCAAGATCTTAGTCTATAATTCCTTTTGGTATATTTCCCCTACCTAAAGTAAAGTCATTTATTATTCCCTTCATGTCTAATAAAAGAAACTAGATGTTTATGTCCTTTAATGGAGGTAATCCTTTGGATCTATGTCAATAAGATGACATTTTTTGTTTTAGTGATTAATATCTTGTAATATTTTACCAATGAGAATGAAACCACCCCTAAGGAACACATACAAGATATTGATAATATTTTCTCACTCCATAATTTCATCAAAGATAATGTAGAAGTCAGTCTACTCACATATTATTTAAAAATAATATCCCTCCAATGGTATGGGAGTCTGACACCTAACTCCATTCATAGTTGGGATGAGTTAGGAGAAAAATTATGTAATAAATTTGAATACAAGAGTGATCACTCATCTTTTATGGAGTAACTTAACACCATAAAAAGATTTGCACATGAGTTGATGGTTGATTTTAATTTTAGATTCCAAAGATTCTAGGATAAAACACCACCCTTATTCAAGCCATCTCCAAATACTATGTTTTTATATCATCTAAGGGCTTTAAATAGTGATATAGCTATAATGGTCAAATCTATGGGAGGAGGAGTACTTCTTAATACATATGAAATTATTTTTAGGGATAATAATTATCTAATTTAGGATGGAAATATTGATCCTAGACCTCCCATGCCTCTCTTTATATAATTACCACCCATTCAACCTATTTCTCAACCCTCATTGGCACCTATCCCTATTGTATCCATCACACCAACTATATCTATTGTTCCTCCTAGTGAACTACATTAATTTAAGTCATATTTTTGAAAAGTTTGGGGAATGAACTAGTAGTATTAAAGAGGTATTAGGACTAGTATTATAGACCTTGCCAACCATTTAATCAATCTTACCAACATGCTAGGCCACCTTATCAAATTAATGTACAATCTCAAGGCCAACTCACTTACTCTAGACTATCTAATATGTAAAATTCTAATACTAATATAACATCTATATCCATTATTCTTATTCAAAATAATATAGCCTAAGATTATGAGTGGTTCTTTACTTGAAATCAACCACATATTCAATCTACCTGCATAACTAGATTACTAAATCAAGATTTGATAGTACAAAGTATATCATATATGTAGGATCATCCAAAAGAATTAGGTTCATAGAGGTAAGAAATGTGTGAAGGGGCCAAAATGTAGTGGATGAAGCCACTTTGGTAAATTGGGAGGAGAATGACTTCATCAGCATAAATCAAAACCAAGTGTTAAATGCAATAAAAAATCCAATGTCTTATAACTCAAGGTTTAAAATAAGGGAAATGGAGGGTGTTAAATATTCTTTGATAGACCAAAAATCTAATTCAAAAATTCAATGTAAGGTTTCCAAATAAAATGTGACCCTTGATTTCCCCCGAGCTCAAATAAATAAGTCTAGTCAGTAAATTGAGGGGGCTACAATCCTAAAGTTTTAGATGAAAGGGACTCAAATTACAATTAACATAGTGGAATAAATATATAAAATAATCTTCAACATGACTATGTTGGAGGCCTTATCCATCCCTTATCAAAGGATTTTTTTTCAAGAAGCATTAGAGAGCTTTCATCCTCATGAACTGATAATAGTCTCTCTAGTAATTTCCACATGTTTGTGTCAACAAAAAGTAAAAGATCTTGGAAAAATCAGCAAGCCACCACCATTATATATCTATTTTATCATAGGTAGCCACCTCATCCATAATTGTATGATTTATTTGGTACAAGTAGCTTAGTCATACCCAAGAAGATAGATGATATACTCGGTATCTTATATACCCCAATTACAAAAGGAGTTATTCAATTATATAGAATAGGTGTCAAAATTTTATGGGATATTAGAGGATTAAACCTTACCTTGAATGCATTTCCTAACCCCTCCATTACCCAAGAATTTTTTTTATAGACTGCCACCCCTTTTTCCATTTATCTTTTAAGAGGCATTACTGTGAAAATGGCCATGTACTTCTCATTTGAGTAGTCACACATGTTATTGAGGATTAGATATGGAACCAAGGTGATTATCAAGTTTCTGCCTATTTTTAGAGATCATATATATCTAGACTCACCTAATCCTATCAACATTAACTATACTATGCATGACCTTGAAGATGGTTCAATCCTATATGAGACTACCACACCTCTAGAGGAAGTCGTAGATGTAGCAATGGATGATTGGGCTAATGAATATATGGATTTAATCCATATGATTGTATGGAAGAAATAATATTAGGTAATTACTACATTCTTGAGGGAAACCTTACTATGATAAACCTCATTACAACTTAAGAATACATTTAAGTCACATGGTAGCTATTCATCAATGGCTAAAGAAGTAGAAATGGTGCAAATATGGGAGTTATGTTGATCTATCCTAAAAAAGAGAAGTAATTTCATACATATAGGCTATAATTTAGTATCACCAACAATGCAACCAAATATGAGGTGTTGATCCAAGGCCCCTAGTTGGTGAAAAACAAAGTAATTAAGACACTACAAGTGTTTAGGGATAGTGATCTCATTGTAAATCAGGTGAGAACCCAAAATGCATCTAAGAATAGCCTACTAAAGGCTCATAGACATAACTCTAGGATAATATTAAAATACTTGATGATTTTAAAATAATATTTGTGTCTAATAATAAAAAATACTAATGTGGATAGGCTTACCATATTAGTCTCTTAATATGACCTCCCTATTGATGTTTTGAGAGATTCAAGACAACTTGTCAAGTTTATAGTTAGACCTACAGTGCCTAATAATGATGCTAATTAGCAAGTGTTCGATAATGATATGAAAATCATAAATTTTTTATGATAAGAGGTAGAATATTATACCAAAAACTATTTAGGGTTGTAGACATAGTATGAAGAAAAAATCATCTAATTAAAAGGAAATAAGCTACCCAAATGATTGGTAATACTAGAGAATATATTAAACTCTGATGACCATTTCAAATGTGAGAAGAGGAATATGATAGTAAAGAAAAATAATTGTAAGAAATTGGTCATTTCCAATGTCAAAATATTTAGATCTAGAAAGGTATGCACTCATCCTAAAAATTAAGGGTTTATAGACCTTTTAGAAACTATGATTATATATTCGCATGGAGTTACCAAGATCTCAAGGCTTTTTACCAAGCCTTGGCCTAGAATAGAATTGAGTTAGACCCTAATGAAAAGCTAGTTAGGTATAATAAAAATACTATAAACCCCAAATTAGAACCACTAATGATGGACGAATTGACCAAAATCATTGAATCTAATAACATTTTCCTAATTAAACACTCTTCTTGGGTAGCCTATTTAGTCCCAGTGAAAAAGAAAAATGGAGAGATCAGGTTGTGCATGGATTTTAGGGACTTGAATAAATCATCCCTCAAGGATAACTATCCCCTTCCACCCATGGAAAATATCCTTAAAATAGTGGCATGGGATGAAATATTTTCACTTTTTGATGGATATTTAAGATACAAGTAGATATTGGTGTAAAAGTTTGATCAGTTTTAGATAGACTTTACCACCAAATGGGGTACTAATGCTTATAAAAATATGACTTTCAGATTCACCAATGCTAGCAAAACCTTCCAAAGAGATATGGACTTAGCCTTTAAGGTCTTAATAAATTATATGATCTTGGTTTACCTTGATGATATCACTATCTTCTCCAAATGTGCAGGTGATCACTTGGATCATTCAATGCAAGTATTTGATAGATGTAGAGAGTTTGGGGTATCATTAAACCTAAACAAGTGTTCATTTGCTATCCATAATTTTAAGTTATTATGGCACATTATTTATAAATATAGATTGGAAATTGACCTATAAAGAGTAGAATCAATCATGTCCCTTTCTCTACCAAGCCACAATAAAAGCCTCCAAAGTGTTTGGGGAAAGGACATTTACCTCTATGCTCAAGAAGAATTCCATTTTCATTTAGACGAGAATTTTAAAAAAAATTATATCAATTAAAATATAAATATCCCAAGCCCCCACACTTGTGAATCCAAACTATGACAAGGATTTTATCCTCTATGATTTCAGAGGAAATGAATGCATATCAACAATATTAATACAACAAAATAGTTATAAAATGGAGCAATGTATTAATTTCTTCAATAAAATTATTAAAGATTATGGATTGAGATATAAATTCATGGAAAGATAAATGTTAAATGTCATTATATCATTGAATAAATTTAGAGACATGCTCTTTAATAATAAGATTCAACTGATGTTCTCTCATCTAGGTGTGAAAGAGTTTTTGTTAAGTAGATATTAGTGTAAAAATAGCTAGTTGGATCACCAAGGTGATGGAATATATTATTGACATAAAAATCACCAAGATTTTAAAGGGAAAAGGATTGTATGAAAAATTAATATATGACCATAATCTAAAGGTAAAATAGTCCTTATGTTAAAATAAGATCAACCAACTAACTAGGATCCTCCTAGTTGTTGGACTCAAAACATGAAGGCCTTTTCCTAGTCAGGTGAGTATCCACAAAGCCTTGATAAAGCCAAAATAAGACATTTTAGGTTGAAATTTATTCCCTATGTGTTTTCAATGATATGTTGTTCAATAAATACATCAATTGAGTTCATCTAATATGTATAAAATAGAATCTGATTGACAAGATCCTTCAAGAGTTTCATGATGGATTTTTAGGAGGATATTATTTTCCCAAAACTACCATAGTCAAGATCATGAGGTCTAGTAATTATTGTCTAATTATGTTACAATATGCTCATAGATGGGTGATCAAATACAATAAATGTGCCTTCTTCATAGGCAAATAAAGGCTAGCAACTCTTTCACTTCATCCAATCCAAGTTGATCATTTCTACTCTCATTGGGGTCTTGATTTCATTAGAATGATCAACCCTCCTTCAAGTGTTGGACACAAATGGATTATAACTGCCATAGACTATTTTATAACATAGATGGAAGTGGTATCACTCAAAGAGGAAAATTAAACATCCTTCTTTGCTTTAGATGAGGGAATTGTGACTAGATTTTATGTTCCAACCACCATTATCTCAAAAAATGTTATGGTTTTTAGTAGGACTAGAATCAGTGAGTAGGTAGTTAGAAATAACATTTATTTGATCACCTCCTTAAATTATCACCCTTGAGTTAATGGTTTGGCTAAGTCATCTAATAAAAAATTGATATGTATAATCAAGTGAACCATGGAGCAGAATCAAAGAACTTGGCATATGTAGTTCAAATCAGTCCTATGTCTAGACAAAATAATGTTGAAGAAGGAAATAGGTAATTCTCCCATCATATTGGTATATTAAAGAGAGGCCAAGATTCTTATGTCACTTGAATTACCTTCACTATAGCTAGAACATTAGCTAGAGATAATTGAAAATGATCCTATGATAATGAGGCTAGTTAAATTAGTGGAGGTAAAAGAGACCAAAGGGAAAGTGATGAAAACCTTGGAGCTTTAGTAGGCCTAACTAAAGATAACCTTTGGTAAGAAAGATATAAATATAATTTTCTAATAAGGATACTTAGTACTCAAATGGGATGTAGATAGAGAAAAATCTAGGAATCACACAAATTTTGATGTAATATGGAGTGGTCCATATGTCATCACAAGCTATAAATAGGCCAATGCTTTTCATCTCTCAAAAAATTAATGGAGAGGAGCTACTAATATCAGATAATGGGATCCACCTAAATCATTATTATTGAAGTGCTTTTGATTTATATATAGTATTTTAGTTGAATTTTATTTCCTCTAAGTGTTGAAGCATGGTAGCTTAGTCATTTTATTTCCCTAAGTACTTTTACACATTTATTTTGTTCCTTTATCTTTTGTTAAAGGGTGAATCTCAATTTAGTTTGTTTAGTGGTAAGCCAAGTAGGTTGAAATTAATTTATACTTCGAGATTTAAGTGTGTTAATTGCCTAAATGACCCCATGCCCAATGGATTGCATAAGGCTACTAGATTCATTAATAATGGGAAAAAATACAACATAGGTCACTAGAATGTTGACTATTTTTATTCATCATGAATTGAAACATTCATTTTTGGTTCAAAGCTTCATCATTCATGAAGTTTTCAAGGTTCAATCCAATTTCATGAAAATGGATAAATCAATACTTCACAAGTTTTACTTCACAAACTTTTGTGAAAATTTTGGTCTTCACATCTTTTGTAGAGAAGTAGTAAGATAAAAAATTTGTGAAGGAATTCAGAAATTTTGTTCTAAAAAAAAGTTTTGACCACTTCATAAATAATAGACTAAATCTTTTCCTTCAGATAAATTGTTGAGAAAATTTAGAATTTTTTTCCAAACAAAAGTTCTGAAATGGAAGACTAGTCAGGATGAATTTCATGCAGATAAATCTTATGGAGAATAAAAATAGATGTTGGATGAGTAAAATGAAAAATTGTGAAGGTTTTCTATCTCTAATCAGTGACACATGTTGATCTCTCAGTTGTCCCAAGTCCTTTCAAAATGTTTTTTGACACTCTAATTTCTTCAAAATTGCATAGAGGATCTCCATGTCAATAAAGTGGAAGGTTAGCAAGTCACTTCCATTTGTCACAATCCTGATGACCTAATGAATTATAACTATTCATATACTTTCAAAACCCTCTAGGCTAGTGGGTGATCAAAATGATTCCATGTAGTAAAATTATGTTGTTCTTCAACCTTGGGGTAGTTTGTACAAACAAATTAGTGTGTGAAATTAATAGGTGAGTTGGATGTTATCATGTGGTGAAATATCACTTCATCATAGATAGAACAATCAACATTTCACTTATCCATTATCAGGCTCCTATGTATTTATATCCAAAATTAAAGGAAGACACATAAGTATCTATCATCCTGTTGGGACCAACAAATCCCCATTTTTATGCTTTTGAAAAATAGGGAACCTTGTAAATGTTTTAGAACATTTGTATCTTAGATTGGCATTGAAGAGGTTATTCTTTCTTAGAATTTTAAGATTGTCTACTTGAAAAGGGAATGAATCCCTTCATGTTTAATTGTGATTATGCTTTATGGACTAACCTTACTAATAGTTGTCTATGGATGATGAAATGCAGGTTCCATAGAGAAAGGTAGGGTTCCCAAGTAAAAACCCTATGATTTAATTAAAAAAAATGATGGAAAAAAAAACCTTAATAGGAAATTAGATTTCTTTCTTTGAAAAATCCTAAGTCTAATTTTATATTAAGGTTTGATTATGTTTTCAACATGCCCAAACCTTAATATAAAATCACATTTATGCCCCTTTTATTTCTCATCCCCCCTTTTTTATTAGCCTCATAAAATCATCTAATTGTTAAGTCCATAGGCCCCTTTTGTTCAAGACCAAATCTTTTATTAATGTTTAGCCTAGGTTCTAATCTTAAATGTCTTCATGTTTATTTAACATGAATGTTACCTTGAGACCAAAAACTTAGTCTAAAATACTATGCATATTAGGCCCTAACTTAATTATTTGAATTAAATGTAGATCTAACAACTCTCACTTCCTCAAAGATCCAATCTAATGGTGCAAGATCACCCAAGAGGAACTATGCATCAACCCTACTTACTATGAAAAAGTTCCTATGGGATTTAACTTGACAGCCTTGCTCCCATCATTTGATGCTCATGAGAACATATTTTACATTAACAATATTATTAATTTTAACCTCATCCAAAATTTTACCTAAGTCCAAAAGGGGACCACCTTAATATTTTGACCTTAGGCTTAACATAGTAAAATGTAGCTTTAAGTTCATCATGTTTATTAACACTATTAACTTAAGACTAATTATTTGACTTAAGCCTATATGTGAATAAATGGACTAACTTAAAATTCATAAAATTCTATAAATCCAATGATCCATGTTCAATTAGAGATTCAATCTGATGGCATGAAGACAAAGGGGCTCCCTGAAGTTTAAATCCAATAAGCTTCAATCTCTTAGATCATGATCAACAGTCCTCATTACATCACTAATCTTGATCTAATAAACCACACCAACTCCAAAATCTTGGGAGTTCTCAAGAACATTACACATGGTGCTTCATCATTCAACAAAAGGAATTTCATAAGCTTAAATTTGATAATCTTGCTCCTATAATTTGACATTCATGAGTACATCTTTGACATTAGAAAGGCCGTCAAATTGAACCTCAACCAATATTTTAGCTAAGAAAAAGGGGTTTTTTTTAATAAAACTCTCTAAAAAAAACCCTTAGTATATTAACATAGAAAACTTAACATGAAGCATTTTACCTAAGTTTATTAGTGTTTATCAACATAAATAAACCTTAGTAATGCATTTTAGACATAAAGTTTTACTAAGGCCTCAAGACTAACTTAACTATGTGCATCTCATAGGATCCAATGGGTTGCACTTGATCAGAGATCCTCATCTAATGGAGTGAAGATAAAAGACATGATTTGAAAAAAAAAAGGTATTTTGTGAAGGAATTTTCATGTGGATGCCATAGAAACAAGCTTAGGAAGTCCATGTAGGTGCCATGCAAGCAATAAATCACAAATCTAAAGATTTGACACACCTAAAAAGATAGAATTTGCATAAGTGAGGCTATCCATAAGATCTAAGGCATTAATAAATTTATGAAGTGCACCACCTTCACCATCAAAGCTCTAAGAAACCCTAGAAAAATAAAATGAATCCCTAATTATTTATTGTTGAGACATAATTACATTAAACAAGCACAAATTTCATCCTAAGCAAAGAAAATCTAGTCATAAGCCTAAGGCAATTAATGAATCATAACAACAACCAAGAAATAATGGAAAGAAGAGGAAAATTTGTATTTGTCTATGGATAATAAGGGAATATGTTTTGGGGACATAGAATTGAACATTAGGGTACTCAATAATGGAATGAAGAACTAGTTAGAGATATTATTTATTATCAAGGAAATGTAGCCTCTCACTTCTAATGAACAAAGGATCACAATAACTAAGAGAAAATTTGATGAATTGGTTGTAATTCATATGTCTAGTCTTCACCAAGTAGTTATAAAACTAGAGGTAATTCATTGTATAGATATCCTTGTACCTATGTTTGTCAATTGTATAATTGATGGTGATTGGATAATTAGGGAAGGTGTGTCAAAATGGATAGCATACATTACCCCTGTAGCTTTTTATGGCTACTATAAACTCCCTATGACTCATATAGACCTCTCCACCATCAAGGGGTGGATAACCAAGCATAATTTGGACATTATTCTAAGACCCTATTTAAACAAGGAAACCCACATATCCAGGAACCATGATGGGAAGATCCCTATTATATAATTTAAGGAAAGCATTAGGATCATCCTGACCCTATTGAATAGATATTTAGGGGTAGCCATCAAAACCTATCTCAGCCCCAAATGTTTTTCCTACATATATTTCATGGTGGAAAAGAAGTTAACTCCATCTATTAGAGAACTAATTAGCATCCACTTGGGAAGACAATCTTATGGCATAAAAAGGAATACCAACCAAAAATTCACCATGATGTCCTATATATTGGAATCATTGATGGCCTCCACACATATTCCTAATATCAAGAATTGGTCCTCTCATAGCAAGATTACCATATCCCATCATTATTCAAAGTTACATATCTTTAAATATAAGGGTCACATGCAATTCATTTATGATTGCATATATCCTACTTTGGTTAAGACTATCATAGGGAACCCCATTCACATATTTCACCCCCTCATCAAGAAATATGTAGAGCCTGTAGGTAACATATGGTATTACCTAGATAGCACCATCATCAAGATGGAAGGAGTCATGACTCAACCATATAAATTGCCAGTCCATGTCCTTATCAAATTGGTTGAATAGGAAATTACTTCCCAACTCCTCCAAAGGATTGACAATGTATGCAAAAGAAAGAGGAAATAAATTTTTCATCCTTTTCCATTCTTGATTGTAAAAACCATGATCCATGGTTAGAAATAGTTGGATGCTATGTCAAAACATATATATTGGAAAAACCATGATCCATGATTGGAAATAGTTGAATGCTATGTCAAAACATAGAGATGACTTCTATTTTCAAAAGGATGACCTCAAAGAATGGGACCTAAATAAAAAAGTTATCCTCCACCTAAAATATAAGTAGCTGACCAAGGTGGCCTATGAGCATAGGGTTAGCCCATATGACCATCTCTACACCAAGGCTACAAACTTTAAGAAAGTGATAGCTAGGTGTAGGAAACATGGCTTCAAACTTGAGAATATATTACAAAGAGAGGAGAATACAACTAGAGAAATCTAGTAAATGAACCCATTGTAATATCATCTACTATCTTTCACCTCAGGTGCACCCACAAGACTACCACAAAAATAAGTGCTTCAAATTCAAGCACCTACTAAGAGAAAATTGGAAGAAAGACTAAGAGAATTTCATCATCAGTTCCACCTCCATTACCACCTTCTCTAGTAGAGCAAATTGATATGGTTGACCTAGAACCATATGAAATAATTCAAGGATTCTTCATAGATCTTGAAAAAATCTATGGGTTAGATTAGGAAGATGAGGGAATTAAGGAAGCTACAACTAAGTTATCATAATATGAATAACTCTAGGTAGGTGAGATGGAAAAGGGGCAGGAAATAACTTTGGATTTCTTCCCTGTCTCACAAAAGAAAAGGGAAGTAGAGATGGCCCTTATTCATAGGTCCTCCATAAGACCAAAAGTGACATGGACCCATCCTACCAATGAGGTTAACTTGTTTAGTGATGAGTTCCCCACTTATGTACTTGTCATCCCTAACTATTTCATATATGGAAAGATCTAAAATATTACATCCTAGTCACATTCATTGGTACTTACCAACACTACAAGTATACATACCCATGATGATATCAAACTATAGATTAGAGAGCTCATGAAGGAGTAGGAATAAAGGATGATTATTTAGGAAACTAAAGAGAGTGGTAAATGAATGAAGGTACCCAAATTATCTAAACCAATAGCCACTATGCAGTATAATCTATACATAGCTATATTGGAGAAGGTAGAAATAAATAAGGCCATTATAGGCATTGAGGAGTTCACCTTCCAAAGAGTAGAGCCTTTTATGGGTCTAACTCCTATGTAATAAAAACTAGTAGGGGATCACCCCATCCATCAAGAGGACATATCATGTTTGGTTGAGGCCAAATCAATAATGACCTTAGTTTGGGTCAAGGGAATGAAATAATGAATCATCAACCTAGAAAAGGAGAAGTAGGACTTGGAAGCATAGGCTACATTTTCAATCCCTAAGGACATATTGAAGATGTAAAATAAGTCTCTTCTTAACATATTTGAAGGATTGAAGATCACGAAGCTTATATTAAGTTCCTCGACCCATCAAGATAGGATGACACATGCATTAATCATTTAATGGCAGGACTCCAAAGACTAGACAGCTCAATTGATCAATGTGCATACTATAAAATGGGTACAAGACATCAAAATCATTAAATTGGGACATTTGAATATCCTATTAGGAGTCATAGTGGATAAAATATGGGACCAAAGCACTTTGTATAATAGTGTCAATAATTTCATGAAGGAGGACAAGGACTTGATAGATAGAATGGAGAAGCTCTTGGAGACCTTGTTAGCAAACCCCTCTCAACCCACTACCACAAGCCTGATAGATGATGAAGAATTCAATAAAAGGGTTAATTTATTCACCTAGAACATTAAAGATAACCAAGGATAGTCTATCAAGGATAATAAAAATGTCTTTGACATCATCCTTACCTCAAGAAGGCAAATTTTAGAGGCACAATGCATCTAAGAACTCATGGCCAAAAGTGACAAGAAATTCAATACATTGGTAGATCAAGAAGAGGATTGTTTAATGAAACCTAAGGTAGATTTTGAGATGATTAAAGAAAAACAAACTAGGGTGAAGGACATCCTCAAGAAAATATAACCAAGAGGACCCACCAATGTAATATGAAAAGAATATTCTTTTGTAATGCATATATACTAGTATGTTAGCATATATTAGTTCTATTTGTAAAATTTGATGTAGGAGGTCATGTGTATTGTAATCTTTGTATAAGGATAGCTATCATTATCTTACATATGGATGTTTTTATAATTTTATTGATACATCACCTATGTTCTCTATAAATAGGTAGGGGTTGCCATTTTGTAAGAGATGGACTTTGAGCAATTGTATACAAGAAAGCATTTTAATACAACTTAGGAATTTTGAAAGGATTGTCTGAATAGTGTGTTAAAATATAATGTTATCTCTCAATTTCATGTTAATGTCTTATATTTGAATGGTTCCTTGCATTTTGAGCTACATTTTATATCATAAGGTTGTTAATTTTTATTATGCTAGATTAGCTGAAAGATCTCAAGTATACTTCATTTCATTTACTTTGTATTTGGATGTGCTCATGTTATTCATGTTATAGTAGTAAAATATTTAAATTAAATATAGTTCTTAATTTTGATTTATATATTTTCTTTTATGCTTGCTTGGTTTATGATGAAATCTAGGTTCATACTATTTTACATCATAAATTGGTTCATGTATGCTCAAACCGATTAGAACCTTGTCATGATATTTGAGATAGAATCTTGTAATCACATTTTATTTTCTACCTTACCCTATTTTTTTCTATTTTCTTTATAAAATATCAATTTAGTTTAAGATGATTGTTAATATCCACTTAGGTTAGTTTATGGATCATAAATATCATAAAGTTTAAAATATACAGGACTTTAGTAGCTCCCAACCACCAAATTAAACAAATATTATGGATAACTCTCACACTCTACTTCTATTCCACCATAGACACCCCAAATTATCACAAAATACAACTCACACCCTATATCCTCAAGATCCTAAAATGAGAAGTGTTCATCAACACTAAGAGCACTTGTGAAGTAGTTAGAAACATCAATAGGAGAAAGAGCTTTGTTGGTGATAGGAGGGCCATTTGATCAATTGTGATATTTATTGTATTAATTTTGAAGGATTATTAACCCTTATGAGTTATTCTTCACTCTAAGTACAAATATCCTTTATATTTAAGTGGTTTCTCACCTATATTTATGATTCATAAGGTAAAGATCTTATTTATCTATAAATAAATGGTTAAATTCTAGTAAAGATGACTTTAGGTTTTAAGAATTCATAGTATTTGAGATTAGGATAGCTTATTTTGGTTGAAGATTGAAAATTATTAATGAATCTTGAGTTTAATTACGTCACAGGTTACAAACAATGGTCATCTTTGCATAATTCAACACATCTTTGAGATTTCTTAGTCAAATATCAATGTCTTTTATCCCTTTACAAGTAAATATTTACAAAATAGTCTCAGTGTGCAGGTTGATTATTTCTCTTTGTGAAATATAACTTGATGCACTATATTTCAAATAGGATCCTTAAACTTCAAGATACAATTGCTAAGGATTAGGACTAAATCACATTCAGAGACCAGAGAGCCATTACTCGAGCTAAAAACCCACATAAGAACCAAGAAAGATAAAGGAAGGCATAGGTATTACAATTCTCTACCATATTCACCCTTGAAAGGGGTTCTTACATTCAATATTCATTTAGATTTTGAAGTTCTCCCATCAATATACTAGGTATAGTTCATGACTTACCATGTAATCCTGAAAAGTACTTACTAATATTTAGTCCAATCGGTGTTATAATTATAGAAGAACATGTTAAATATTTCAAGGCTATTTTAATATTATTAAATGTTATCCATGAAGATGTAACATGTAATTTATTTCCATTTACATTCAAGGATGTTTCATATGAATGGTTCCTCAATTTGCTTGATGATTGCATCACCTCACGAAATGACTTTGACACTATTTCCATTGATCAATTTGGAAAGATCATAAGCCCCTACATCATTTATCACTAACTCACAACCATTAAGGGGGATGCAAGTGAACCTATTAGATCCTTAAATGATAGGTTCCAAAATATTTTTATTCAAACCATGGATCCATACAAACCTAAGGATGCTTTAGATCTATAAGTTTACAAAGATGCAGTAGACCCTATGACTTATGTGTCCTTTAAGTGGTGGTTATTAGTGACCAAATGTAGCCCCAAGGGAAGATGGATTATTCTATCCTAAACATTAACCCTTATATGCCTATATTTAAACTTTTGCTAAACAATAACCAAAATTCTTCATCCTTAATCTAGCTCCCTGCTCTGAATGTATTACCTACTAACCATGCTACTCCTAATCAAAACCAAGGTTTCTTGAGTCATCAATCTAGTAATGAATCTCACACCCATAACCAAAAAGTTTTAGTGCCAGTCAATTTTACTAATAATATCTAGGTCCAAAGATCTAAAATCCCTAAGAATGAGAATGAATATATATTAAAGATGGTCCAAAAGCTCAGCATAAATTTCTTGCATCAACAAAAATAAGTTGGCAATGCTAATGGCATCTCTGGAAGGAACTTCACCTTTCAAAATTTTAATAGGCCTGGAAATAGAATTTAGAATGATATCTTCTATAGCAACAACAAATTTAATGATCCTTCTTCTAGAAAGAAGACCATGGATATTAATCTTACTAATATTGCCTTGCCAAACTATTGTAGGGTACATGCCACATCTAAACATGGTGAAATTGATTTCATTGAGTTTTGCAAAACCTTTGAATATTTATAAAAAGAACTTGAAACATTTGAAGTAGTCCCAAACAAATATACTACTATAAGTCCTTTTGGGTCTAAACCATCTGACTAAGTGCACATGGTAAAGATATTCTAATTCCCTTTCCAAGAGCATAATGAGTCTAAAAATATTCCTAAAGAGATTCAAGCATTCTAGTGATTATTGAAAACCTACCCTCTAAGAAATAGAGAATAAAAATAAACATTGACTACTTTGACTCCCCCTAACAATTATAGGACTCCTCTAGACACTACATCAAGGAATGATCCTAAACTACCTAAGGGAAGTTCTTCCAAACCTATTGTTGAAACTTCAAGTAAGACTGGCTACAACATTATGGAGGATATGGAGAAGATCAAATCCAACATCACTCTACATGAGCTAACATAAATTATAGAACAAAGAGACTTACTCTTGGAATCATTTTCCAAGAAACTTGGGAAGCCTCCAAAAAGTGCTAGTGAAAATGTAACTATGTAAATAACTAAATTAGAGTCTCCACCCTTCCTATTCATGTAAGGATATTCAGAAAGAATGTCCATAATTGCCTTTAAGATTTTGGAGCCTCAAACAACATCATGCCTATATGGATATTTGAACAACTTTTGTTGACCCCAATCAAGTCTAAATAGAGTGGTCATGTAATTAGACAAGTCAAAGTTATTGGGGAATTATTGAATGTGCATATGCAATTGGCTAGTGAACTAAGAGTTTAATAATTCATGGTCATAAAAGTGGTGGATATCCCTAGTGCTTATGGATTTCTCCTTAGTATAGAGTGGACTAAGGCCTTAAATGGATACATGTCTACTGATTGCTCCCACTTATGGCTACTTGGAAGGGTGTCCCTAATCAAATAAGTGTGGAAAGAGAGCCAAAGATTAAACACATGCTAATAGAATATAATGTTGTCAATGGAAAGGTGAACTTCCTAGATTATAATCTAGGAATCTTCACTTTAGAAGCTACAAAAGAACCTGGTTCCAAGAATCCTCCTCTAATGCCTAGCCTATGGAGACTATATGTTGATGGTGCCATATGTTAGTCAGAGTCAAGAGCTAGTATTGTATTGATACACCTTGCTGAAAATTAACATCATGCATCTTATATATTACAATTCCCATGAACTAATAACTTAGTTTAATATGAAGCTCTCCTCCTAGGGTTGTAGCTTTATATTAAGTACAAGGTCAAGGAACTCCTTGTTTATGGATAGTATAAACTTGTGGTTAATCAAGTAAGGAATAAGTACCAATGCAAGTTATCTTACCTTCAGACGTACAAGTTCAAGGTTTGGGACTTGGTAGAATCTTTTGATTCTTTTAACATCTTGTCTATCCCTAGGGAAGAAAACAAAGTTGCTGATGAGCTTGCCTCTTGTGTAACTAATCTCATGCCCAATCATGATTCCCCTAAATTCAGCATTGAACTAGTACCATGGCCCTTAGTCTTAGATAACATGAATAATTTTCAAGTCTTCAATGATGATCAATAAATTCTATATTTCTTAACTAATTATAGGGCCTTTGAAGCTCACATCATTGATGAAGCTGATGAAAGTTCTCCTAAAAGGGAGCTTAATGGTAAAATCATCTAACTAAATGATAATAAGATACCTAAAGGGATGATCTCATTATAAAAGTTGTTTGATCATGAAAATATTACTAAAAAACGTAAGGTACCCAAATTAAGCGGTAACAACTATCATGCATTAAATCTTGGCCCACATGGTTAGTCCCGACAAGTGAACATAGTAATGACTTGTACTAAAATGTAAAATAGAAAGGCTAGGGAGTTGCTTACAAAATATAAGGATTAATTGCCTAGTCTTATGAATATCTAAAAATATTTGATCCAAGGGTTATTACTCACACCATACCCCTCAAGGAAAATTACAAACGCTTTAGGTAGAATCAAAGACCTATCAACCCTATCTTGGAACCCATGATATTTAAGGAGGTCAAGAAACTACTAAATGCAAGGGTTGTGTTTCCTATTATGCATTCCACTTGGGTTACTAACTTGGTCCCAGTCATAAAGAATGGAGAAATCAGATTGTGCATATAATTTATAAATATAAATAAAGCATCTAAAAAAGATAATTACCCCTTAACTTCTCTAGACCTGGTCATCCAATTTGTTTCAAGATCAGCCATGATGTCTTTCTTGGATGAATTTTATGGATATAACCAAGTGCTTATTGCCAAAGAAGATATAATGAAGACATAATTCACCACTAAATAGGGAATATATGATTATAAAATAATGCCCTTTAGACTAATTAATATAGGGGCAACCTTTTAGAGAGCCATAAATCATGCTTTCTAAGATCTAGTAGGAAAATGCATCATCATATATATGGATGATCTAACAATGATTTCCAAGAATAGAGAAGATAATTTCATGCACCTACAATAAGTGTTTGAAAGGTGTAGGATGTATGGCATATCCCTCAACATGAAGAAGAACATATTTTGTATTATTGAAGAAAAACTATTGGGGCATGTCATCACCAAAGAAGGGATCTCCATAGATCCTGAGAGAGTGGAATCCATTTCCAGTAATGAGCTATCTAATAGCTAGAAAGAACTAAAGTCATTATTTAGCAAAATTAACCTTGTAATAAATTTAATCTCAAGCTTTACTAATATTATCAAACCCTTGAATGATATGCTTAAGAAAGATGCTAAAATATCTTGGGATGAAGGATCTAATAAATCATTTGCCAACATCAAAAAGGTAATCAGTCAAGTCCCATTCTTGATAGGTTTTGAATTCTTAAAGGAATTTTACTTATATTCATTTACTTCTGACCAAACCATGGCTATAGTCTTGACTCAAAATATTGATGGAAATGACTACCCTATAGTCTTCATGAGCACCAATTTAAAAATTCAAAAGTAAACTATTCCATGGTTGATAAGTAAGCCTATGCACTGGTGAAGGTAGTAAAAAAAAGTTTAGACATTACATCCTTAGAAATAAGGTGCATGCTATCTTATTAGACCTAGCCACAAATCTTATGTTGAGTCAAAATGAGTTTGGGGAATGAAGGGGAAAGTGGATGTGATTCCTACAAGAGTATGGCATAGAAATGAAGATTTCCAAATTGGTGAAATGTCAAGGCCTAGTCCATATTATTACCAATACTAATCCTAAGCTTCATGTCATTCAAGTTGATCATTATAATTTCCATCCCAATGAATGGTATGAATCTCTAATCCACCTACTTATCAATGGTAGTTATCCCCCATGACTCACTAGAGAATAGAAGAGAGCCTTAAGGCTCAAAGTAGCCCATTACCTCATCAAAGATGGAGTCTTTTATAGGAAGAAATTTTAAGGGATCTACTTAAGGTGTGTGTCTAAATAAGAGGCTTCTCAAATTATGTCCACTTTTCATGAAAATTTAGGTAGTAGACAACCTTTAGGGAGAACCATAGCTCACAAGATTCTTAGGACTGGGTACTATTGGCCCAACATTTTCAAGGATGCTCACAAGAATGTGAGCCAGTTCCACTCATGTCAAATATTTAGCACAAAATATCCAAAGGAAGCCATGCCTTTATAACCAGCGATGGTAGATAAAAATTTTACACACTGGGGGTTAGACTTTGTGGGGTAACTAACCTTAATTACTTTGAAGGCCAAAAGTATGTCCTAACTACTATTTATTATTGCACAAGATGGATTGAAGCTATAGCCACCAAATAATGTAGGATAGAAGAGGTGATCAACTTCTTAGAAGAAAATATTTTCACTAGATTTGGAACCCTAGTTTCCTTAGTTTATGACAATGGATCTACATTTATATCCATAAAAATGACTAAATGGGTTTATGATAATGGCATCTTTTTAAATTTTTCATCCAATCATTATCTTTAAAGAAAAAAATTATCTAAAACTAACAACAAGAATCTTATGAAATCCATCAAGAAGTCTATTTTAGATAAACCTAAAACATGACACAAACTCCTTAAGTATGCATTATGGGAAGTTAAGATAAGAATCAAGAAATCACTTAAGGATTCATCATTATTGTTGGTGTATGTTTAGGAACATATCTTTCCCATTACCCTCAAGTTACCCATATTCACATTCATGCAAGAATACATGGAAGAGAGCCAAGACCTAGCCATTTCTAGGTGTTAGACATCATTCAAATGGAGGTTGCTAGAGAAAAGGCATTTGTAAAATTTAGTAGACATCAGACAACTATGAAAAGATGGTTTGACAAGAGGTCCAAAGTGAAGGTGTTTAGACAAGAAGACCTAGTCCTCCTTTGGGATAGGGCATCAGAACCTAAAGGAAAGCATGGTAAGTTTACACCCTTGTGGATTGGCCCATACAAAATTGTAAAAATATTAGGCAACAACACCTTCAAGTTAAAATACCTTCAAGGAGTAGAATTCACATTGCACACCAATGGAAAAATATCAAACACTACTTTGTTACTACTCCACCAGGAGTCTTCATGGAATAAAATCTATAAGATTGTTTAGGGTTAGAGTAGGTAGGCTAGTCAGTTTATTTCTTTAATTTATTTTCCTATTTGGCTTGTATATATTTGTTTATTTTCTATTTATTTATTTATTTATTTATTTTTGTTTGTTTGATTTTTGTTTGATGTGTCCTTTATATTTGGTTGTGTTCCTTTGCTTTAATAAAGTATTGTAGACAGTCTTTGCTTAGAATTTCCCTAGATTGCTTAAAATTCTAATATTTCAAAATGAGCACATGAACCCTACATAGTAGAACCTAAGGCTATAATATAACATCATGTTGTAATATAGAGACTTTCCAAAGACTCACATAAAATTTAGTTACCTCACAAGAATCCAAAACATTACATGAGACCAAATCTCTTTTGTGAGAAGAATCATGTATGTGGAAGGAGAGTTCAAAAGGTTAAGGCCTATGCATGATTACACTTAAAACACATCCTTGTATGAGATCAAGGTTTCAACTATAGGTGATTATCATAAGGCCAAAACATTTGACGAAATAATTTAAACTTGGCTATCTTGGCTCCCAACCTTTGTCAAAATACCTAACATAAAAAAAAAAAGACTTATTGTTAAATCAAGAAATATGAAGTCAAAGGTGATTTAGGCAACCTCCACCAGGGCTATGGATGCCTAGATAATAGTGGATCAAGGCAATGAGTGGATCTAAAGGCATCTTTATCAAGGTTATGGAATTGCCTTGCAGTAGAGAAATTCCCAAGCCTTCCTTGAACTAAGAGTAACCATTCTTAATGAATATCTAAATATGTTCAAAGTCAGATGTAATGGTCAAAAGGCATGAACTTGGATGTTGTTCCCTAAAGTCTCATGAAAAATAGTAAGTGGAATAAAAGGACACACACAACATGTTTGGTCTTTGACATGAGAATTTTAATTTTGCACATTTTATTCTTGTTTCAACCCTGAATTGATCTAGGTAATGATATTTGGTTAAAGGAGATAAATGACTTATGTGTTGGTCTAAACCAGAGTTTCTAGGTTTTAACATATTTCTATGTTCCCCTTGTGAATCACCATTTTTTGGGACCAACATACCCCCATTTTTTTTCTTCTAAAAAATAAGGACCCTTACAAATGTTTTAAAACATATGTATCTTGGATTGGCTTTGAAGAGGTTATTCTTTCTTAGAATTTGAAGATTGTCCACTTGAAAAGGGAATGAATCCTTGCATGCTTAATTGTGATTATGATTTATGGAATAACCTTACTAATATTTTTCTTTATGTGATGAAATTTAGATTCCATGGAGAAAGGTAGGGTTCCCAAGCAAAAAACCTATGATTTATATTCAAAAAATGGTAGAAAGAAAACCTTAACAGGAAATTAGGTTTCTTCTTTTGAAAAACCCTAAGTCTAATTTTATATTAAGGTTTGATTATGTTTTTAACATGCCCAAACCTTAATTTAAAATCACATTTAGGCCCCTTTAATTTCTCATCCCCCTTTTTTATTAGCCTCATACCATCATCTAATTATTAAGTCTATAGGGCCCTTTCATTTAGGACCAAATCTTTTATTAATGTTTAGCCTAGGTTCTATTCTTAAATGTATTTATGTTTATTTAATAGGAATGACACCTTGAAATTAAAACCTTAGTCTAAAATAATACACATATCATCTCTAACTTAATTATTTGACTTGAACACAGATCTAATGACTCTCACTTCCTCGAAGATACAATCTAACGATGTGAGACCACCCAGGAGGAACTATGCATCAACCCCACTCACAATGGAAAAGTTTTTATAGAATTTAACTTGAAAGCCTCACTCCCATCATTTGATTATCATGAGGACATATTTGATGTTAGCAAGACCATCAAGTTGAACCAAATCCAAACTTTTACCTAAGTCCAAAAGGGGACCACCTTAATGTTTCAACCTTAGGCTTAGCATAGTAAAATTTAGCTTTAAGTTCATCATGTTTATTAACACTATTAACTTAAGACTAATTAATCGACTTAATCCTATATGTAACCAAATGTATTGACTTAAAATTCTTGCACTTCTATATATCTAATGATCTATGTTCACCCAGAGATCTGATCTAATAGTGTGAAGACAAAGGGGCTCCCAAAAGTTCAAAGCCAATCAACTTCAACATCTTGGATCATGATCAACAGTCATCACTACATCATCGATCTTGATCCAATGGACTAAATCAACTCTAAAATCCTGGGAGTTCTCAAGAATGTGACACATGGTGTTTTGTCATTCAACCAAAGGAATTTTGTAGGCTTAAATTTGACAATCTCATTCCCAACATTTGACATTCATAAAGATGTCTTTGATGTTAACAAGGCTATCAAATTGAACCTCAGCCAATATTTTGACCAAGAAAAGGGGGAATTTTTTTTTAAACTCTCTAAAAATACCCTTGGCATATTAACATAGAAAACTTATCATGAAGCATTTTAACCTAAGTTTATTAGTGTGTATCAACATAAATAAACCTTAGGAATGAATTTTAGACCTAAAGTTTTTCTAAGGCCTCAAAACTAACTTAAATATGTGCATCTCATAGGATCCAATAGGACACACTTGATCAGAGATCTTGATCTGATGGAATGAAGATAAAAGACTTCATTTGAAACCCAATGGCTAGTTTTCAAAGGAATTTTCATGGGGATGCCATAGAAACAAGCTTAGGAAGGCCACATAGGTGCCATGTAAGCACTAAATGATAAATCCAAAGATTTGGCACACCCAAAAAGATAGAATTTGCACAAGTGAGGCTATCCATAAGATATAAGGCATGAATGAATTTATGAAGTCTACCACCTTCACCATTAAAGCTCCAAGAAACCCTAGAAAAAAACATAAATCCCTAATTCTTGACCGTTGAGACACAATTGCATTAAATAAGCTCAAATTTCATCCTAAGCAAAGAAAATATAGTCATACACCTCAAGAAATTAGGGAATCATGGAATAGCTAGGCAATAATTTAAAGAAGAGGAATAATTATATTTATCTATAGAAAATGAGGGAAGACATTTTGGGGACATGGAATTAGACATTGGGGTACTTAGCAATGGAATGAAGAACTAATCAGAGATCTTCTTTGCTATCAATGAAATGTATCCTCTCACTTCCAATGAATAAAGGATCACAATAACCAAGAGTAAATTTAATGACTTGGTTATAATTTAGATGTCTAGTCTTCATCAAGCAGCTACATAACTAGAGGTACTCCATTGCATATATATCCTTGCACCTATGTTTTTCAATTATAGAATTGATGGTGATTGTATAGTTAGGAAAGGTGTGTCAAAAGGGATAGCATACATCTCCCCTGTAACTTTTGAGGGATACTATAAACTCCATAAGACTGATATAGACCTCCCCACCATCAAGGAGTGGATAACCAAGCATAATTTGGACACTATTCTAAGACATTGGTTAAACCAGGGAACCCACATATATAGGAACCATGATGGGAAGATCCCTATTATACAATTTAGGGAAGGCATTAGGATCATCATGACCCTATTTAATAGAGCTTCAGGGGTAGCCACCATAACCTATGTCAACCCTAAATGGGTTTCCTACATATATTTCATGGTGGAAGAGAAGCTAACTCCACCTATTGGAGAATTTATTAGCATCCACTTGGGATGATAATTATATGGCATAAAAGGAATACCAGCCAATAATTCACTATGATGTCCTATTTGTTGGACTCATTGATGGCCTCCACACATATTTATAATATAAATAATTGGTCCTCTTATTGCATTATTACCATATCCCATTATTATTTAAAATTACATATATTTAAATATAGGGGTCACATGAAATTCATTTATGATTGCATATATCTTACTTTGGTTAAGACTATCATAGGGAACCCCATGCCCAAAGTGTACCTCGTCATCAAGAGATATGTAGAGCCCATGGAAGGAGTCATGACTCAGCCATATAGATTTCCACTCCATGTTGCTATCATATTGGATGAATATTAAATTGCCTCCCAACTCCTCCAAGGGATTGACAATATATGTAGAGAAAAGAGGAAAGGTATTTTGCATCCTTTTCCATTCTTGATTGGAAAAACCATGTTCCATGGCTGGAAATAGTTGGATGTTATGTCTAGACATAGAGATGCCTTATATTTGTAAAAGGATTGCCTCAAATAATGTGAACCAAATAACAAAGTTATCCTCCATCTACAATCCAAGAATCTGACCAAGGTGGCCTACGAGCACAGGGTTAGCCTGTATGACCATATCTACACCAAGGCTACAAAATTTGATGAAGTGTTATCTAGGTGTGAGCAACATAGCTACAATTTTGATCATGAATTTTAAAGAGAGGAGAATCAAATTGATAAAAATTGGTAGATGAACCCATTTCAATATCATTTATGGCCTTCCACCTCAAGTTCACCTCTAATACTACCACAATAGCAAGTGCTCCAAATTCAAGGGCCTAGTGAGAGAAAATTAGAAAAAAGGCTAGGAGAGGGTCCTTCATCATCAGTTCCACCTCCAATACCACCTTCTTCAGTAGAGAACATTGATATGGTTGCCCTAGAACTATGTGAAATAGTAGAAGGATTATTTAAAGAGCTTGTAGAGACCTATGGGTTAGATCAAGAAGATGAGGGAATTAATGAAGTACAATTGAGTTGGCATAAGTTGAAGAACCCTAGGTAGGTGAGATGGAAAAGGGGAAGGAAATATATTTGGATTTATTTCATGTCTCACAAAAGAAAAGGGAAGCAGAAATGGCCCTTGTTCCGAAGTCCTCTAAATGGCCAAAAGTGACATGGACCCATCATACTAGTGAGGTTAACTTGTTTATTGACAAGTTCCCCATACATGGACTTGTCATCCCTAACTAGTTCAAATATATAAAGCTCAAAAATATTGCATCTAAATAACATTCATTAGCACTTACCAACACTATAAGTATTGATACCTATGATGATATCAAACCTTGGATTAGAGAGCTCATGAAGGAGTAGGAAGAAAGGAGGATTATTGAGGCAAGTCAAAGAGTGGAAAAAGAATGAAAGATCCCAAAACATCAAGTGGTACTAGGGTTGAGATCCTATAGGTACCCAAATTATATGAAATAATATCCACTATGAATTACAATCTAGACACAACTGGATTGGAGAAGGTAATAATAAAGAAGGCCGCTATAGGCACTGAGGAGTTCACCTTCCAAATATTGGATCCTTTTGTGGGTCTAACTCCTATACAAGGGAAAACAATAGGGGAGCACCCCATACATCAAGAGGACATATCATGTTTGGTTGAGGCCAAATCAATAATTACCTTATTTGGGGTCAAAAGAATGAAATAAAGCATCATCAACCTAGAAAAGGAGAAGTAGGACTTGGAAGCATAGGCTACATTTTCAGTCCCTAAGGACATATTGAAGATGTTGAATAAGTATCTGTTGACAACTAGAGATTGCACCTGGTGGCAGGAAAATAGATTCTTGCCCTCTCCTCACAACATGGAAACTCCTCTCTCACCTATGGGATGGTGAAGGAGAGGAGAGTCTCTAGGTATGGGCTAGTTCCCTCTGATGTATCTTGTTTGTTTCAACCAATGCAAAATATAGATATATAGATATACTGGGGGAGGATGAAAAGGGAAGAAAGTGCAAGAAAGCAAACAGCCTACTCTAAAGAGGTGATACACCAAAAATGAAATGACCTTCTCACCTCCACTCTCAGGATCAAACAAAACATACATACACTGAGACTTGGCAGAAAGACCAGGCTATTGGAAATGACAAGGAGGTTCTTATGGAAAGCACAGGAAACAAGGACTCACCAAGGTGTTGAGAAATACACACTATAAGTGACCTCTCCTATTCTATACCTCTAAAACAAAACTCTACTCCTGGAAGTAGTAGATAATGGTGCTTTGTAGATCACATGTTTACTGGTGTTGGACCTATGAGAGCATCAAGAGACAATGATTGGACATAGACCAACATTCAAGGCATACTCTACACAATCCATCTAAGAAAGAGGTAAAAACTATCCTTTATTGATTTAGGTGGAGAATTTGGAGAGCTGTGCTCTTTACAAAATTGGAGAAGATCCTTAAAAATGATCAAGTCTACGCATTTATATGGAAAGAGCCAAGAGGAGTTCTCATTAGCTTTTGCTTGCTAGTGGCAACTTGAGTCTTCATTGGGAAGAGAGAAAACACTATAGATGACATCATAAGTCTATTAGGACCATGCTTGCTACCTCATTTTGCATGCTAGTCTGCTCCTCTACCCACTAGGTGGGCCTTTTTCTATGTTTTGCAAGACTTTTTTGCCACCTGATGTTGTGAGCAGCAAATTTACCACCCAATGTCATGGATTGCATGCGATAATTTTGCTGATGTCAGCTGATTTGGCTGCCAAGCGTGGCAATTTTGCCGACATCAGCTAAGTAGGCTGCCAAGCATGGCAGTTCTATCGACGTCGGCTGATGTTGATGGCCTTTTCCTCTACTTGTGTTGTGAGCGGTAAATTTACTGTTGACTACATTTGTTTGCGGTCTCTTTTTACCCGCCAGTGTTGTGGGTGGCAATTTTGCCACCGACTGTATTATTCTTGTAAATGTCTGCCCTCCTTTTGCCTTAGTGTCAAATGCCCCAATTTTTTCCTCTCCTCTTTTGTGAACATTTGAAGACTATGCCTTATGCTACCGTGAACACCAACGAATGAGGCTGATGAGCCAATGCTTTGAAACAGAGTTGTTGAACCCTGAAGGTGGACCTTGCAACCCAAAATTAACTAGCCTTTCATAGCTTTTGAAGAGGGTGACCAGAATTTTGCCAGAGGGGCAAAATTGGGTCAACAAATTGGTGACTCCCAGAGGAAGCATGCTTGCTATGTTTAGGACCCAGTTGCCTTTGAATACCATTGGGCACAGAGTCAGATGTAGCTTGAAAGAATTAATAACAGCCCAAAAGATCCTAAAATCAAAATATATAGAATTTACCCCCACATGCAAAGGGAAACACACAAGACTAAAAACAACTAACTGTGCAAATTGCACTTAGGGAAAACAGGAAAGAAAACAAGGGAAACTATATACAGCCAAACCAAAACTTAGTGACAATGTTTTAGATGTATCCCATTGATTGGGATACACAATTCTTCACTGTCCAATTTGGAGAGCTGGAAGGCGTTATGCTGCTTGCATTGAGTAATCATGTAAGGACCGCTCTAGAGGGCATCAAATTTTGCATGTTTTTCAAGCTTAGCTCTATCTTCATCCCATTTTAAGACAATGTCTCCTTCAGTAAAATTTTTTGATGAAGATTTCTTGTCAAAATGTTTTTTCACCTGCTATTGGTGACTGATCATAGAGACCATGGCCCGATTCCTCACCTCCTAGAGCTCCATTAGTTCACATAATCTAACCTCCATGTTGCTTCCTTCTTCTAACTATAGTTGATGGGTGAGATCTAATGCTGGCAGTTTAAGTGAGATGGGAAGCTTAGCTTCCTTCCCATATACAAGCATATATGGAGAATTTTTGATTGATCTCTTTGGAGTGATTCGATCGGCCCATAGAGCAGTCTTCAACTTGGCATGCCAAGTTCTCTGATTTTCTTCCATGGTCCTCTTTATAATCTTGATTAGATTTTTATTGGTGGACTCAGCCAACCCATTTCCCTATAGGTAGTAATTTGACAAAGTGTTGAGGTATATACCATACCTGAGCGCCCATTCACTAGTTTTGGTTCCCAAAAAAGCCAAGGCATTATCTAAAATTATAGTGGCTGGGACCCCAAAATGTGTCACTAAATCCTCATAGAAATCTAGGACTACGCCTTTATTCACTTCCTTCAAAGCAATGGCTTCCACCCACCTGGTGAAATAATCTGTAGCTGTCAGGACCCATTTGTGTCCGGCACTGGAGGGAGGATTGAACATCCCTATGAAATCCAGACCCCACTGCATGAATGGTTGTTCAACTTGAATGGGCTATAGGGGCATGGTAGACAATCATTGCTTTACATCAAAAAGTGCACACTTCTAGCACTTCCTTACCCAGGCGTAGGTATCCTTGAAAAGAGTGGGCTAAAAATAGCCAGCTCTCATTATTTTTGTTGCTGTGGTCTTAGGGGCGAAATGGCCACCTGCTGGCCCATCGTGATACTCAGCCAATACCTTGTCAGCCTAATTGGGGTCAATGCATCTCAAGAGAACCCCAGAGAGATCCTTCCTAAATAATACTCCATCAATCAAAACATAAGGAAGGGACTGAAGTTTAAAATACCTTCTTTCAGCCCTATCGAGACCCTATGGGCATTCGCCTGTAAGAAGGAAGTGCCTCATGTCCAACATCCAACCTCTTATGATAGTTGGTTCTTCTGCAGTGGTTGCATCATGGATCAACAAGTTGTCTTCACCTTTTTGCTTCAAATTTGTAGCTAGTTTTTCACACAGGCCCTTTCCTCTCACCAACTTGGCAATTTTGATGTCTATGTTGTATTCCATCACTTTGGTGATCCATCCTGCTCTTTTCTCGTTTAAGTCTCAATTGGTCAAGAAATCCTTAACACCAGGATGTGGAACCATGAGATGGATCCTATTGTTTGACAACATATATCTAAATTTCTTCAGACTGTGCACTACTACCAAGACTTGCTTCTCTATATAGGTATACCTAATTTTGAAGTTCTCTAACCCTTAGCTAAAGAAGGCGAGTGGTTACTCGAGGTCATCACTATTTGCTTGAGTAAGCATAGCAGATATCACTTCTCCATTGCTGAAGGTATAGAGATTGAGGTCTTTATTGAAGTCGAGGCTGATTAGAGTAGGAGCCTGGGTCAAAGCCTACTTGATGGCTTTAAAGCTGTCTTTTCTTGGCATTATCCATTTGAATTCTTCACCCTTCCTCAGCATAGAGGCTAGTGGTTTAACTATTTCAGAAAAATTTGGAATGAACCTCCGAATGAAATTTATTCAGCCAAAGAAACTCTTTAGGCCTTTCTTGTGATTTGGTAGGGACATTTCTAGAATGGAGCAGACTCTCTCAGGGCCAATAGACAACCCTTCCTTGGACACAATGTGGCCAAGAAGTTTCCCTTCATGAACAGCAAATACACATTTCTTTGGATTTAGGGAGATGCCAAATTCCCTATACCTCTCAAAAATCTACCTGAGGTGTTCCATGTGTTGTCTTGCCTCCTTAGAGAAAACTGTTATATCATCAAGGTACACTAGCACATTCTTATTTATCAAACCACTGAAAGCCATGTCCATGGCTCGCTGGAAGGTAGCACCAGCATTAGATAGCTCGAAAGGCATCTTATGGTAGGTGAACATTCCCCATTTAGTGGTGAAGGCTATTTTGTATTGGTCATAGCCTCGCACCAGAATCTGATTATATCCCAAATAACCATCCAGGAGGGAGAAACGTTCAGAATTGGTTACCTTTTGGAGGATCTGCTCCATGTTCGAAAGGGGATAATGATCCTTTAAAGAGACTTTATTAAGGTCTCTAAAGTCAATGCATAGCCTGATTTCCCCATTTTTATTTCTAATTAGAACCAAATTGGCCAACCATGAGGAATGTTTGATCAAAAATATAATGCCAGACTCAATCAACTTGACCAATTCTTTCTGCATAAGGAGCTCGATCATCAGATTAATAGGCCTCTATTTTTATGTGACTGGTTTTGTACCTTCCTCTAATTCAATGGTGTGCTGGGCGAGCCTTGGGTTGAAGCCTTTTAGGTTGCTATAATTCTAGGCAAAGACGTCAGCGAACTCATGATATAGCATAATGAAAGCTTGCCTTTCTTGAAACGTGCAGACCTTACCAAGTGCTAGCAACTTGTCCTTAAAGATTTCAACTTTTTCATAATTCTCCTCTTTGGTAGTGATGTATACTTTGTCATCTCTTAGTTGGTCTTCTCTGTTGAAAATACTTTCAAGTGTGACCAAACCCTTAGGGAGTTTATTGCTCTTCAATTGAACAATCTGATTTCCGTATTGCTACTGCAATTTCACTTGATTATGGACTACAAACTCAGCTTCTTCCTGCAAGAAGAGAGCTATCTGTTGGTCACTTTTGAAGACCTGCCAATTCATAACACTGTCCAAAATTGAAGGCCAAACCACCACTTTTAAATGGCACAAACCATAATCCCTGCTTATCTCTTTTAAAACATCAAATTGGGTGCCAACAGCTGCCAGCCTGTCAGCCTACTTATTCATTTCCTTGGGAATCAAGGTAATGTTAATAGCCAAGAAATCCTCCATCAAGTCCCAAACTCTATGCTTGTAAGACTTTAGCAAGGAGTTCTTGGTTAGGTTTAGGCCTCTTATTTGGTTCACAATTAGTTCACTGTCCCCCAGGATTTGCAACTTCCTGATCCCTCTCTTTCTTGCCCACTCAAGTCCATGAATCAAAGACTCATATTCTGAAACATTGCACGTGTAAGAGAACTAGAAATAGAAAGACAAAAAGTACCTTTCTTTAGAAGGGGAGACTAACATTGCCCCACCACTAGCACCTAGTTTACTTCTAGAACTGTCAAAGTACAGCTACCACAGGCCAAGGTCTTCTTTTTTTTCCTTCATTATATTGGGCATGATGGCACCTTCTTCATGCAAGTAATAGATGCCAAGGTCTACTTCCTCAATAAACTTATAAGGATCATGCTCAAAGTTATCACTTCCCCACTCATCCAAGAGTAGATCTGTGACTCCTTCAAGAGTAGAAGATGAAGATTTGTCCATCTGAGACTCTTCTGGATCGATGATAGTGTAACTGACATTCACTACCTTGGGTGAATAGGGCTCTAGGTGGTCCTTGTAGAGTGGCTCAGATTCTATTTTCACCTTGGTCCCGTACTTGGTTCTAAAAACCAGATATGACCAATTCACTGCTAGATAGCCACCTATCTTGGATGTAAAGTCCCTAGACAAATAGATTGTGAAATATGGAAGAACATCCGCTACCACTATATCATGGGAGATTGAGAATGTTGGGCAGGCATGCAATGTTAAACTCAATCCTTTCAAGATTCCAACTATCTTTGCAGGCATCCCGTCTAGTTGCAAGACTCGTTTGTTCATTGGTTCATACTTTAACCCCATCTTATCAGCAATGCACTTGGGCATCACTGAAGTGCTGGCTCCACTATCAATTATGCAATTATGTACTAAGAAATCCCCTATGATCAAAGGTACATAAAAGGGGGGAGTATTTTCTTCTTTCTTTACCTGATTTGAAGCAGAAGGCTTCCCATTCGTCATTAAGATGTTATTAGTGTCTGTTGGGACGGCCTGCTGATCTAGTTCATGCAATTCTTTCTTCAATACATCCTTCTATCCTGGAAGCGACAATGTATCCCATAGAGAAATTCTCACATGCAATTTCTTCATTTGGTCAACTATATTAACTTGGGGGCTGATTCCCTTCATGTTTTCCTTTAGGATAATCCCAGTTGGAGCTATAGACTGGAAAGCTGGAGGTGCAAACAGTTGACCAGAAATTGGGGCCCTTTGAAAAGGGTGCAATGGAGTATTCGTTGCTGCTGCCTGAGGGGAAGCTTGCACTTCTCCAATTGCTCTTCTTTTAAATCTTGTGTTGACTGCAACACAATCACCCTGATTGTCTGTAGTGCCCCCGTGATTAATTGCATAGAGCTCACCCTCTTCGTGATTTATCAGGGTAGAATCCGACTGAGTTTGATTGTTACTCATGCTGGGCTGAGCTGGAAACTCAAAAAATTGGGAATGATTGGCAGCCTAATTTTTTGAATTCTATAAAAAATTCATCATATCATTCGTATGGATAGCTTGCTCTTGACCATGTCCCATGGTCGAATAGTTGCGTTGTTCCTGTACAAGGTTATTCTAAGTACGCACCATGGCTTTAGATGACGAAGAGGGGCCTAAGTTATAATTTTGATAAGGCTTGGTCTGAGTGAGCTGACCTTGTCCTTGATTATAGCCTTAGAAAGGGTTCCTAGGTGCTTGACCATAATGTTGATAACCCAGATTCGGCTTGTTATTTTGAGCTTGTTGCCTTTTAAGAGCTACAAGTTCATTTGACATATTTTGCAATAGGCTTTTTACCTCATGTAGTTCATTTGACGAAATAGCAGTTGGCTTTTTAGTGATGGGCAGGGGAGCAATGGTGGGAACAATGGTCTGTATAAGGGGTAGCATCTCTAGGAAAAGTGGCATGTTAGGCCTAAGAGTGATCTTTCTAGCTTATACCAAGCAATTTTCGGCTGCTATGGCAATGTCATAAGTAGTAGGCAATATATTCCCTCCCATAGATTGGATCATTACTACAATATCATTGTTTAATGCTTTTAAATAGTACAAGAAAGCGTAGTTAGGAGTCAACCTTACTAGGATGGGAATTCTATCCCAAGTCTTTTGAAACCGTGTGTTGAAGTCCTGCATATACTCGTGTGGAGCTCTCTTTATAGTCATCAGCTGCTCTGCAAGAGAGAGGCCATCACTTTTTTCCCCAAAATGACTAGTTAAATGGGTGCCCAATTCATTCCAGGAATGTATGGAATTCACAGGTAAGGTGCCATACCAATCAAGAGCCTTGCCTTTCAGAGACAAGCTAGCAATTTGATGGCAATGTTTTCTTCTGTTATATTGTGAATATTACAAAGGTTGGCAATATTCTTGATATGCTCAACAATTGTAATAGGTCCCACTCCATCAAAAGAAGGTACATTTTTTAGAGCTGTTCCTAGAATTAGATCATAGTGTGGGAGGTTTAAAGGGCTCTCACTGTGAAAAGCTACAAAAGGCAATGCCATGGCTGGAACTGGTTGTAACTGTGGCTAAGCTGGGTTGGTGTTCCTAGCAACAAGTCTAGGAGAATTTACTAATGGATAAGGGTGAGTTCTTTCAAACCTGAGCCTTTTAGCAGAGTTTAACGGTAGCTCAATGAATTCAAAAGGGACCCTTCTTGAAGCTGACCTTGTGGTAACCTTTGGCATAGAAGTTTAAGTGACTGGTCTTAAAATAAATAATTGAGCTCTTACCAGTGGAGTCACCAGATGCTGGAAATATTTGAAATGACTGTAGTAGGACTAGCATCAATCTTGAAATACTATTGCATTAGAAACTGATAAAATTACGGTCCCACCAGGTGTGCCAAAACTGTTGACAACTGGAGATTACACCTGATGGTAGGAAAATAGGTTCCTGCCCTCTCCCCACAACATGGAAACTCCTCTCTCGCCTGTGGGATGGTGAAGTAGGAGAGGAGAGTCTTTAGGTATGGGCTAGTTCCCTTTGATGTATCTTGTTTGTTTCAAGCAGTGCAAAATATAGATATATAGATATACTGGGGGAGGTTGAAAAGGGAAGAAAGTGCAAGAAAGAAAATAGCCTACTCTAAAGAGGTGATACACCAAAAATGAAATGACATTCTCACCTCCACTCTCAGGATCAAACAAAACATACATACACTGAGACTTGGCAGAAAGACCAGGCTACTGGAAATGACAAGGAGGTTCTTATGGAAAGCACAGGAAACAAGGACTCACCAAGGTGCTGAGAAATACACACTATAAGTGACCTCTCCTATTCTATACCTCTAAAACAAAACTCTACTCCTGGCAGTAGCAGATAATGGTGCTTTGTAGATCACAGGTTTGCTGGTGTTGGACCTATGAGAGCATCAAGAGACAATGATTGGACATAGACCAACATTCAAGGCATACTCTACACAATCCATCCAAGAAAGAGGTAAGAACTATCTTTTATTGATTCAAGTGGAAAATTTGGAGAGCTGTGTTCTTTACAAAATTGGAGAAGATCCTTAAAAATGATCAAGTTTGCGTATTTATATGGAAAGAGCCAAGAGGAGTTCTCATTAGCTTTTGCTTGCTAGTGGCAACTTGAGTCTTCATTGGGAAGAGAGAAAACACTATAGATGACATCATAAGTCTATTAGGACCATGCTTGTTGCCTCATTTTGCATGCTAGTCTGCTCCTCTACCCGCTAGGCGGGCCTTTTTCTGTGTTATGTAGGACTTTTTTGCCACCTGATGTTGTGAGTGGAAAATTTACCGCCCAATGTCATGGATTGCATGCAGCAATTTTGCTGACATCGGCCAAGTAGGCTGCTGAGCACGGCAATTCTATCAATGTCAACTAATGTTGACGGCCTTTTCCTCTACTTGTGTTATGAGTGACAAATTTACCACTGACTGCATCTATTTGTGGTCTCTTTTTACCCACCGGTGTTGTGGGCAGCAATTTTTCCACCAACTGCATTGTTCTTGTAAATGTCTGCCCTCCTTTTGCCTTAGTGTCAAACACCCCAATTTTTTCCTCTCCTCTTTTGTGAACATTTGAAGACTCTGGCTTATGCTACCACGAATGCCAATGAATGAGGCTGCTAAGCCAATGCTTTGAAATGGAGCTGTTGAACCTTGAAGGTGGACCTTGCAACCCGAAATTAATTGGCCTTTCATAGCTTTCGAAGAGGGTGACCAAAATTTTGCTAGAGGGGCAAAATTGGGTCAACAGTATCTTCTTGACATATTTGATGGATTTAAGACTATGTATCTTAGATTAAGTACCTTAACCCATCAAGCTAATATGGAACAAACATTAATCATTTAATGGTAGGACTCTAAAGAGTAAACAACTGAATTGATCAATGTGCATACTAAAAAATAGGTCTAGGACATCAAAATCATCAAAATGGGACATTTAAACATCCTCCTAGGAGTCATAGTGGATAAAATATAGGACCTAAGCACTTGGTATAATAGTGTTAATAGTTTCATGAAGGAAGACAAGAATTTGATAGATAGAATGGAGAAGCTCTTGGAGACCTTGTTCAAACCCCTCTTAACCCACTACTACGGGCCTGATAGATGATGAAGAATTCAACAAAAGGGTTAATGTCTTCATCTAGAACATCAAAGATAATTAAGTATAGTCAATCAAGGATAATCAAAAGGTTCTTGACATCATTCTTACCTCAAGAAGGCATATTTTATAGGCACAATGCATCCAAGAACTCATGGCCAAAAGTGACGAAGAATTCAATACATTGGTAGATCAAGAAGAGGATTGTTTAATGAAAAATATGATGGAATTTGAGATGATTAAAGAATAACACACTAGGGTGAAGGACATCCTCAATTAAAGATAACCAAGAGGACCCACCAATGTAATATTAAAAGAATATTATTTTGTAATGGATATATGTTAGCCTATTAGCATATATTAGTTATATTTGTCAAATTTGATGTAGGAGGTCATGTGTATTATAATATTTGTATAAGGATAGTTTTCCTTATATTACATATGGATGTTTAAAGAATTTTACTAGTACACCACCTATGTTCTCTATAAATAAGTAGAGGTTACCATTTTATAAGAGAGGGACTCTG
The DNA here is from genome assembly GCA_037957365.1 of Torreya grandis. Taxonomy (NCBI): domain Eukaryota; kingdom Viridiplantae; phylum Streptophyta; class Pinopsida; order Cupressales; family Taxaceae; genus Torreya; species Torreya grandis. The sequence goes on along the minus strand of JARHVA010008491.1, from coordinate 30,836 downwards.
AGCAATTGTATACAAAAAAGGATTTTAATACAATTAAGGAATTTTAAAAGGATTATCTAAATAGTGTGTTAAAAGCTAATGTTATATCTCAATTACATGTTAATGTCTTAGATTTGAATGGTTGCTTGCATTTTAAGCTATATTTTCTATCATAAGGTTATTAATTTATGTTATGCTAGATTAGCTTAAAGATCTTAGTTATACTTAATTTCATTTGTTTTGGATTTGGATGTGCTCATGTTATTCATGTTATAGTAGTAAACTCTTTAAAGTAAATCTAATTCTTACTTGTGATTTCTATATTTCCTTTGATGATTGCCTAGTTTATGATGAAATCTAGGTTCATACTATTTTACATCATAAATTGGTTCATATATGCTTAAACCAATTAAAACCTTGTCATGATATTTCATATGGAATCCTGCAATCACATTTTCTTTTTTGCCTTACCCTCCTTTTTCTATTTTCTTTATCAAATCTCACTTTAGTTTAAGATGATTGTTAATATCCACTTAGGTTAGTTTGTGGATCATAAATATCACAAAGTTTCAAATATACAAGACCTTGGTGGCTCCCAACCACCAAATTAAATAAATATTGTGGGAAAATCTCACTCTACTTCCATTCCACCATAGACATCCCAAATTTTCACAAACTACAACTCATGCCCTAAAATGACAAGTGTTCATCAACACTAAGAGCACCTGTGAGGTAGTTAAAAGCATCAACACATCTTGAGATCCTTTAGATTGATAGTTATAGGCTAATTTAATAAGAAACCAACTAATGAGGAGCCCTGAGGATCTAACCTCTTATCATATCCTAGGTAGCTTATGCACCAATGATGGACTACCACATGAAGGTGGTAGGCCCTAAGTGCATAAGCCATGGCCATGTAATGAATGAGATAGTGAATGAAATAGCACCACATCATCAATCACCAAGCCTAAAATTGATGGCATGTCATCAAGACCATCATAAGAAAGAATTGTAGAATTGAAATATGATGGCTCTAGGAGCATAGGATTATGAGATGAATGACTTAAGAGGATGTTATAGTTGGAAAAATAAATTAAATCAAACTTAAATCTACATAATTTGATGCTAATATAGATAATATCATTAAGGCATGAGTGAGACTAACATGAAGAGATCATAGAGAGAGCATACAAGATAAAGAAGTGTCTTAATGACAAGTATGGATTGAAAATATTTAGGGAGTGACATTGAAATCATAAGTAGTTTAATTAGGCCAAAATATTCCAAGGTAGTAATTCCAAAATATCTATAACTACATTCTTGCACATGAAATCTTAAAAATTGACTTGTGGTCTTTGAGTGATTACATATTGGTTGTGTCATAACCAATGAGATAGAGTGTTGATCTGACAAGTTCAAGCCTGAAGCAATAATTACCATGCCTCAAGGATGTAGTCAAGGTCCTGAATACCTTTGGCCATCCTTGTGTGATTTGTAGATAGATTATGTGTCTCAATTTATGATATTTAATTTAATTATCTTATTTATATTTTTTATTATAATCAATTAGCCATGGGATTCCCATTACCTATAAAATTTTAGGTCTTTCATTGTAAAAGGGTCAACATTTTTTAGCATAGCAATGCTACCAAAATTTTCCTTCCATAAGCCATTTACTACCTAAACCTTGCATTTGGTGTGAATCTTGTGGTTTTTTGATATTTTCCTATCTTTATCCCATTCATTATCATCCATTTCCAGGCACCTCTATGCATAACTTGGATTTCTATTTTAGTTTATCTATTGTGTGCATATAGGTCTATATAGACACCACCTGTGGATCATTTTCCATCCCTCTTGGTGTTGTATTGTGTTTTACATCTCTATGCAAAATATTCATGCAATTAGAATGTTTATTTTGGAGTTTGTATGATATTTTCTCATCCTCTGATATTTTTAGTGTGTTTTTCAAGGCTTATAGAGGTTCTCTATCTAGTCTTTATGTATCACCATTATTTCCCTTTCATTAACCCCCTCTTTCTATTTTCCCATAACATATTTTAGAATTAGGATTAGTTATATATTTCTATTCAACTCTTTTAGGCCTACATGTTGATCCTAAATCATATGAATTTATATTATAATGAAGACGCCCTTTTATATAGGTTCATCACAAGGAGTGTAAGTGTCCCACACCTTGGGGGACTATACCATTATTCCACTAAAGCAATTATTCCAATTTAGTGGGTACACAGTGTGAGTGATAATAGTTATTCCATAGGAAAAACTTACTGAGAACATATATAAATGTGAAAATATAATATAAGAGGTATGTAAGCCATAAGTTAGCCACACATATCCTTAGACACGCCATAGGTTAAGGATGTATTAAATTTAATTATCTTTATCAAAGAACATTTGATTTTGAAAATAGACCAAATCATATGTTTATAATAAAATGAACTACCTAAAATATCTCAAAATCACATGCAAACTACAAATTAAATCCCAAATAATGAATACATGAATATAAATCACCAAGAAGGAAACCAATAGAGCTTCACTTCCATAGAGAATCTCTCAAACTTATAAATTACCAAATTAAACTATCTAACTTCCTATATCATAGTAAGAGATGAAATCAATGTAAAGTGATTTTCATGATGGACAAGTACATATGACATTCCAAATGGAGTGGTAGTGGCCAAGAGGCTTATAACACGTTTGACTGAGCTTCAATTTTAGTGACAATGCTACTTACATCACTATCTATATATTTATGACCAAATTTACTACCAAAAAAACCTTATTTTAGGTTTAGAAACAAATAAATTCAAATATAAAATGATTATAAATTTTTTTAAGGCTAATGAGATACAAAATGATCTAAAAAATTCATTTCAACATTGATTCAAAATATGTGTCTCTAAGTGAGCACAAAAATGTATTAAAACCACCACATCATGTCATACCTTGGAAAGTGTGACATATAATGTCACTCAAATTTTAATAATCTATGTTAATATTTTTATTGAAGTGGCATATGTTTTATTCAAACTTTCAAAAAAACCTTATCAAAATGGCATATTTATGTTATTTAATTAAACCATTCAAACAAAACCCTATGTAAAGTGGCATTCCAATAACATTGAATTGGATAGAAAAACATTAGGGTTACATCATTTAGTAAATTATATATAGTTTTATATTATATAACCATTAGAAATAAATAAGTTATAATAATAATGATCTAATATTAGTGTCTTAAAATTCCATCAAAAATGCATCAAGAGACTCAAAACTATCATAACCACTTTGAAAAAGTCAAGAAAGGACCATATTATTTACATCAATATCATATTTTTAAAAATGAATCCATGTATTCAAAAATACAACTTTTTAAATTTAAAAACATGATCCAAAATGTTATTTTATCTATCATTATTTTATATTTAATCATGCATATTAACTCACAATCAATTGTTGTGAATACGACATGTTGAATTTTTTGTTTACACTAAAAAAATGTGAAATTTATGATTAATTTATAAAAATAAAAAAATAGAATTAAAAAACACAATCATAGATTCAAATAACAATCAAGTGTTAAATTTAACATTCACAATGTAAAATTTGAATATGATATAAAAATATTTAATAGGAAAAATTACACACACACACAGACACACACACACACACACACACACACACACACACACACACACACACACACACACACACACACACACACACACACACATAATTTATGACTAGGTTATTAAAATTTGCCATAATACCACCTTCACCACTACATGTGAAAAGTAAAAATATATTTGACATCAAATCTCACATATATATACAAATATATAACATATATATCACTAATACCTAACATGTATATCTCTACCTCCAAGAAAAGAAAAGTGATAGTATAACTTACACATAGTTTTCATACCTAATTTATCCCCATCAGCTTTCTTACCATGCACACCTTCACTATCATGGCTATGAACTAGATTGAATCATATCCATCTCACATGATAAACTACCTACCCTATTGAAATAAATTCCATGTCTTACCAAATATGGTCCAACTTGTTTGTGGATCTACCTATGGGTCTACCCATCTCTAAATAATAAACACTACTTATGTTCATGACTCCACCATATCCTCCTTCACCTAATTCTAATTACTATCAGCATCATATCCTAGATATGACATAATGATAGGGTCTCACTATTAGGACTTTAACTATCACTCCTCATTATCCTTTCCCCTTTGACTCCCTAGCATGTCTCACCCACTATGGTGGAATAAGCAACAATTCCACTATGGGTGGAAATCCAAAATTTTAAATTACATAGTCACATGAATATGGCTTGATCCACTATGAATAATGCCTTATGATCCTAGTCTGACTCCTGAACTAGACTATAGTTATCCAATATGGCCAGACATCTATCATGCTCTTATAGAGAATCTATATTATTTGAGATCCTCCAATAGTCTCCAAAGAGAGCACATGAGGAATCATGCACACAGTATGACCCTACACCCATCTACCCTAGGGATATGGTTATTTGTCACATGAGGTAACCCCATATATCTGTACATGGGTAACCTCTCATATATCCAATAATAAAAAATAATTGTGGGACCCATAGTCTTCTAGCATTGGATTTGTATATTTTCAAACCTGTGTATAAGTTGTGCCCATATCATACAAATTACCTTGTTCTAGTGCAAACTGACACATAGGTATACATAGGTAGAGTTCATTTAGTTTTTGACATAACACACACATAGTCATAATTTTGATAATGGACTTTCAAATATCTATAATTCTTAACACATACACCATAAAAATATGTATAATGAGCTTATTATCATCATACCAATAAGATCAAATATCCCAATGGGATAACTCTCATATTTCATGCATTGACTATGGTGTATCATATAGCATCAAATTTCTTGTAATAAGAAACATTAGTATGGTATGGACATCTTCTAGGGTGATCACCAAATCTATGGTATCCCCCTCCATTATCCATATAAAGGTGTTTACTATCCTCTCCCATAACCCAAAAAAAAAATTAAATGAGCTAAGCATTAGATAACATGAGAAATATCCATAATTATACAAAATTTGAGAGTTTTTAGGTATGATTTTTCCATTTTTGATAGTATCTCCAACAAATCTAGTAGCATGTCATTGTCAATGGTCCTCCATAGTAGTTTCCACCTTTAGAAAATATCAAACAAGAAAAAAATAATCTTATTTTGAAAAAAAAAAATATAAAAGTAAATCACAAAATTAGAAACAAAACAACAACTAAATCAAAATGGTCCTTACATTATACTTTACCATATATTTTACTAATTTTATACTCCAATGATATAGTTTACACTATACCAACCATAGTTTCATTATATATTATATTCACCACTATTTTACTATATCAGCCACCCCTACCTTGTATATACCATCAACCATAACCAATGGTAATGGAAAACATCATTTTTATACTATATTGATCATACCCTATTGTATCAACCAACATGTGTTTCATACTACATTAGCCATACTATATGATATCTACCATGTTTGAAACTTTATATTGTATTAACCAACACTTAATTATACTAGATATGCATTATTTATTTAACAATACTAAAAATTAGCTATGGTATCAACCATCCTTATATTTTATTATTGCATTGGCCGTACCATATAGTATTAGCTAGCGTATTTTCCAACAATACTATACATACCCCATAGTGTTAGCTAGGATTTAAAATTTCCCCTTACCAATTTTATCAGCCTAACTAATACAATTTTTTGAGGTTAATGATATATTTCCTTTGCCATAATAAATGTCTTTGGCTCTGCTTTTCATATTTAATAAACTACCCATTACATGTCCTACTTTTTTTTAGGGGGGGTGTTTGTTGGGAAAATGTTTTCTATATGTATTTGTCTCAATGACTAGATTTCATAAATCTAGTTTATTTTATTCAAAATGATAAAATAGAACATTAATTATACCACTTAATTGTAGGGATCCAATTATTATTATGCTAAAAACCTCCTTCACATATACATCCACATCCTTGATCCACCATCTCTCATAACACTATTTTTGGATACTTAGAGATCCAATTTTATTAAAAAAATAGAAAATGTGCAAATAAAATTATTTTTACCTATTTGTAGGATTTCAAGTTTCAATTTGTTTTCATTATTTACCATGATATTATGTATTTTTCATATATCTTTGTTTCCATAAGTTCTTTTCATGAATTGAAATAATCCTTAGGATCCTAGTTAGGTACAAAATTTTTAGGTGGTAACATAGGTTTTTTGTAAAAACAATATATTTTTCTCTTATTTTTTGGGTCCACCCTTCATTTTTATTAATTGGAACCTTTTAAAATATACAAACATGAAACATCACATCTATAATCAGTAAGGTAAGTGAAGGTGTATATTTTAATTTCATTTACTTTCATTTAATGTTAGTTATTTTAACATTTATTTTTAGTTATGCTCTTTTATCATACTAAGTTTATATCTTAAAGCACCATTATGTGTCACATAATTGTGACACATGATGATCTTTAAGTTTGGAATATTTATACACATTATTATTATTATTATTATCATTTTAGTGACACTTTATCGTATAAATTATTTTTAGCACATCAATCTCCTTGAGTGCACACCTTAAAGGGTGTACCAAGAATGGGGTGAGATCAGCTTGTGGTACATTTCAAGAGATGTTTTCATACTATTTTGTCATATCATTATTAATATCAATCTAATATCCTTTGAGTCTCTTTATATCTTACCTTTCCATCTGATTTATGTATATATTTTATAGCTTCCCTATCCGATGATATTATCTTTCTTGATATAATTTTTTCATACTTTGTCTTCGCTATACTATCTTGGCCAGCTTGATACAATTTTGAGTCTATCTTTTGTCATTTATATTGTATCAACTTGGTTGATATTGTAATATTTTAGATAACATCTTCTAAAAATATCATTTTGGTTGATACTATCAACTTAGAGTTTAGGGTTAGTTTTGGGTATTAGATCCATATATAAAGGGGGAAGATTTCATTCCTAAGAGATATATCACATTCTTACACTCTACTTGTACTCACATTTATCCTCCTAATCATTATGTGTAATATTTAGATATTTAGAACCTTATCTTAGAGGTTTATTCTTGTAGTGTTTTTAAAGCTCAATAGGAGAGGTATTTAGAATTCTAAACTAAGGATATCTAGGTCTTCATCTTACCATTTGAAGTATTCAACATACATCATATTCTACAAAGAGGAACTTGAGGTAAATGGGGAGATTTAAGTGTCAAAAAGTCCACTCAAACATAAGTATATATATCCCTAACTCTTTTTTTCATTTACCTAATAAATTATTTTAAAAAATGGTTTACTAATTTGTGGATGTAAGTGTGTATCCTTGTTTATTAACTTTTTTATATTTAATAAGTTGGTATAAATATATGGTTTCTTAAGATTTTAATTTATCACCTTAGGTTACATAGACCCCCATTTTTTTGACCATTTCACCTTACCTTCTTTTCAACCACTTACCTATCATTTACTTTACTTGTAAAATTATAAGCATTTACATTATTTGCAACTTTACAACCATAATTACAATCACTTATCCATCCTTAATAAATATTGATATATATCCCCCATTTCATAGGATCAAGATTTTGAACCCTTTCCTATTGGAATTTTAGTGTAGATTACCATCTTTTAGGTTTATGGCTATTCTAGGTCCTTACTCAATTGACCAAGTATACACAAGATCTATTGATATTACCTTATTTGAGTCCTAGTATATTAAGAGAAAGAGGATGGTTATAAATTTTACTAGCCCATGAATAAAAATAATATTAATGTATTTAGATTTGTTACTCATTTTCAATTTATAAAAAACTAATAAACTAGGTGAGAGAAATTCAATACCTACTCTTAATAAGCAAAAAAACATAGAAATAGTGCCTCAATAAAGGATAAATAAAGAACCAACAACTAAATGATAACCATGTGGAATTTTTGAAAAAACAAAAATTAATGAAAATTTATAAATAAACAAAACCCAAAAATTATTTTAAAAATAGGTACACTCTTTACCCTCTAGACCAAATTTACTAAACATAGTAGATTATAATTTCTATAAAATTTGTATAACATTTTGTCATATAAAATTAAGGTTTCATCCATACAATTCAACAATTAAAAACCTTAAAGATATTTAAAACAATGTCATTATGGATTATATATAGGTTGAACAAGTAGGAGGATAAGCCACAGGTCTAGGAGATAAAACCCTAATATAAAAATGAGTGTGAAACACTAGGATAAAAGATAAAATATTATGATTTGCACAAAGGATAGGAGGAACTCAAAAATTAGGTCTGGAATACTAATAAATTTTTTTAACCCTAGAAATAAGGTTGAAACCTAAGGGAAACCTAGGGTTTGTAAATTTTCAAGTAATATATGGGATCACCAATATGTTTTACCATATTTTTTAGATTAATGTGAATCACAATAGGATAAACTAGTACAATGAATTTAGATTGTAATCAATGACATCTAATAATAAATCTAAATGTGAAATACTAGAATTGTCTTAATAATTAGATTTTTTATTTATGAAAATTAAAATAAAGGATAAGATACCTAGCTTCACTACTTGAGTGATTAATTGTGACTATGCTCTAATAGTGGAAATAGACTATAAGTAGGGTTGTGATTAATCTGGATCTAGAATTATGTCTTTATTCATGTAGGGTCACTAACATTAGACATTGGTAAAAACATTTATAATATAAATTATGTATGATGATATTATTTTAGGTAGATTTGTCTATTTATAATGTTATAGTACAATGCATGTACCTAATATTTATTTATATGTGTGATATTTGACACTCAATTATGTGTGTAAATATATAAATTAGTTTCCTTCTCATTAAAATCATAGGTCTACTTGTGAAGGATAAAACATATAAAAAGTTAGGAAGTGTAATTGGGTTGAGCTAAATCTAATCACCCCATTGATTATTGAACACTACCTCTATAGCCAATAATCTAAAGAGAGAATTCAAGCCACATGTAGTTCATCCCTTAGTATGATTGTGTAATAGTGTTATTTCACTAAATGAATTCACCTAGAAGTCTAGATTTAATTTTAAAAATGTTGAGTCTTGACCAAAGTTGATATGATTTAGACATGGTTGATAATTACTCCTAGTGACCGTTTTACAATTTTAGAAAATAATATATATTTTTTAAATGTCTAGTATTGTATAGATGCCTAATAGATTAGTCCTAGATTTATAATAAGCTTGACCTTGATTTTTATTTATGTGTACTCAATAAGATAATTTAACACACCAACAAAATTCTATGTGAATGGGATGACCTAAGTAAATGATTTGATTTCAAAAAATAGTTGTTTCTAGGAGAAGAATAGTGCATCAACTTAATATAGAAACATTAATACTACTATATGAGTATGACATTACTATCTAGGAGAAATGAATTTTAAAGTGGCAATCTAGAAAAGTTTGAGTAGGATATTTAAAAAATTTAATATAGATGAATATATTTCTATAGGTGATTGATATAAACTTAGGATAGATTGGGCTCATAACTAGCATGTAGATGTGTGGTATTGGTGAATAAAATATGTTTAGAGATGCACAAATCATGTAGGATAAATGTATGACAATATTGATATTTCCAAGAGTCAAATATCATATTTTAGTATCTAAAATAGCCATTTTTATTATATCATATTTCTTTATTGTAATCATAATAATATCAAGAAGTATATTAGTTTATTCCATTTTAATTTATTCTTTTTTTAGCTCATGATTAGCGGAAAGGTATATGGAAGGGGAAAGAGAATAATATCTTGGATTAAAACATTAATTTAACATGTTTCTCCTTCACTAACATTTTATTGAGATACATTAATAACATACCAATCCTTAACATCTTCATGCACACAATCATAAACATAATAATGGCCCCCATTCACACAATCATGATCATCATTTATGTAACAATTATTAGTCTTCACACAAGCCTAATTATCTACATCCAAATTTTACCACTCATTGGTATAATCATAAGGCACAACATGGGTATAAAAAAAAATGATTCCAATGGATTGTATATAGTAGGGTTCAAAGGATGCACATGGTTGGAAAAGTTTCCAAACCTTAGGATGAAAATAAATAAAATCACAAGCCCTTATCCCTAATACAAGGGAAAACACATAACCCTGTGGTTTTTAAGAATTGTATATCAAGAACTAAAACCCTAGAGTTAAATAAAACCTAATAAATGGTAATTATAAATCAAATATAAAATTAAAATCCTAATAGAGGATACATCTAAAACCCTAAGAGAAATGGAAACTATAATGTATAATTATAGGGTTTTATGTGGTGAATTCAAAAATTAGGTTCACCAAAATGATTTATTTATTTTGTGATTAGTGTGATCTAAATATATTAAATCTATAAATATTTATATTATGTAAAATATGAAAATAATCACATAAATTTGAATGAAAAGGGTATATTTTGTAGATACTAAAATATGGTATTAAACTACATGATAATGGAAGGATTGAAATACATTTAACACTCATTACTTGTGTGCAAAATATGGTATTAACCCACCATTATATCCAACCTAAATCATATATTATGAGTTTGATCATTCCATTCTACTATTACACACCTAAAACAACCTCGCCATCTATTTAAAACCTGCATACTATCCTACACAAGTATGACCATATGCTTAGTTTAATTCTCCTATGTTATATTATAAAATTTCAAATTCATGTAAAAAAAATTTATTTTAATAACTCATGCCAAAGTATAACTTATTTAATAAATCTAACTTAAAATGTATAAAATGGAAAAAAAGTCTATGATTTTATCCATAAGCATAATAAATATGAAATTGTTTGAAACCATGATTAAATTAATAATAAATGTCAGATGATCAAACATAATTAATTTTATTCTCCCTCTTTCAATATATGAAATAAATCAATGGAACACCCTTATTAGTATTATACTAAGTTTAATCAATTGGGGTGACAATCATCTCAATCCTAACTAGTCCCCCTAATTCATCAAACCCCAATTTGGTTTTCTTCCTAAATTATGTTATCATAGGTTGGATTGAAGGGCTTTTAGAGAATTTGAAAATTGAGGATAAATAATTTTGAATTTTAGTAATGGTAATGAGAGCTTCAAAATAGGGTATTATATTATTTTTTGTAAATTGGTTAGTATCTAAAAGAATCATATTATTAACATGAGGTATTTGAAGAGAATAAAATGCTAAAAAAACCAAGCATAAAGGGGTGAAGTCATCAATAATTTATTTGAGGATATCACAATATATGAACACTATGGGATGGAATATTTTTTATGTGTGAAAGAACCATGGGAATAAGAATAAACACACTATTGAGGTCAACATACCCTATTTATAAAAAAATAGGGACCCTTGTGAAAACTTTGAACCTTAACACAAAAAAACTTGACATGTTTTGCACATTACTTGAATTTGAAGATCATCCATACCTAATAAGGTTGGCCTATTTTATTTGTGGTTATACTTTAACCTTGCCTAATGTGGCTGAGAATGGATCTTCATATTTCAATTGTAGATTTCATGGAACCCTCATGTAATATATACACTTGGAGTTTGTAAATTAATATTATTTAGGATTTTAGTAGCCTTTGGTTTGTAAGAACTCAAAGTTGAATTCATGTTCTAAATCCCTCCTTCAGAAAACCATAGCTTAGACCCTTGTTTCAAATCCAATTTGGTGGGAGAAAATTTGGCAAGAATGTTTTAAAATTCTTTAGACCTAAGCCTAAATTTTATGTTAAGGCTTGGTCACGTTTTTCAACATGACCAAACCTTGGTCTAAAATCTTAGTTTTGGTCTTTTTTATATTTCAAACCCCTTTGGCTCCCCTTTTATTATAAACAAGTTCTATCTTTTATGTTTGTAAGGACCTTTTATTTTCCCAACTCGGTCTCACTTTATGTCACCTGGTCCTCTTTGTTATGAAGTTGGACTAAGGTCTTAGTATTAAGGCCCCATTCATGTTTGTTAACATGAACTAGACCTTATTATTAAGACCTTATCCTAAGTCCCCACATTAACTCGCCCTAACTTAAGTATCTTTCCTCTTTGCAAGATTAACATCTTTTGCTTCATTATGACTAGATGATCAGATAGTGTGAAAGATGCCTGATGAATCTAATGTCTTGATCCATCAGACCAATAGCATGCATCTACTCAGATCAAGATTGATGGTCCATGCTTAAATGGAGGTCAAAAATCCAATAGCATGACACTAAGATCAAAGTTAAAAAAGGATTCCTTTTATTAAACACAAACTTATCCTAAGTTATACCCTAAGGTTGTAGTTGTATCTATTAAATTAATAAAACCTTAGGATACAACTTATGTTAAGTTTTTAATCATTTAGAAAGTACCTTTATTCAAAGGCTTAGGACTCATGTGGTAATTCTATCTCATTTATAAATATCCCTAGCCTCAATCCATTTATAATCACAAGAACCAATCATATTCAAGTATATGGATCAATATCAATGAGCCATAGCTGCTTGCATAAAATAGATCCAATAGAGTGAACATAATGTTATAATGTCAAATACCCATAGAAGTCCTATGAGGATGACAAGTGTCACCATCTTGGGAACTCAGATCTCCATCGATGGTCTATGGGTTCTTCCTATGATCAATAGGGTCAAATATTAGGAGCCCGATAGAATTACCACATGGAACTCCTGCATTCAAGCTTAATGTTAAAAATTCTTTATGCATCAAAACATAGACTTAACCTAATTTTTTACCCTAAGGTTTATTATATTTTTTAATAAAATGAAACCTTAGGCTAAATCCTTATATTATCACTATAATATTTTAAGGGTCCTCTTTTATTATGATTTGAGGACTTAGGCTTAAAACTTAGTCGAATTTTCATACATGGCCCTGAGTTGACTCAATCCTCTTCATGATTGTAGGAACCAATGGTGTGCATCCACTCAAATCATGATTGATGATCTATGCTTACTCTCAAAAGTTAATTAGATGAAGAGTATCAAAGGTAAGATATATATAACCTAATGAAATTTATGAGCTTAAATTTGATGTTATTGTAAACATCATTTAATGCTTATGAGGTCATCATTGATGTCCATGAGGCCTTCAAATTCAAGATCATAAACCACATTGCTTAGATAAATGAATTTATTTTAAAAAATTGCTAAAGCTTTTTACTTATTATGCAAATCAATGATACCCCCTTTGGAAAATATAAAAATACATAGGGTCTTTATACCTCAATTGTAAAATGATCTTATAGTCTAATATTCATAGACATAGACTTAATCTAGGTCTCTATTCTAAAGTTCCAATTGTATTTTTTAACATGATTGTTTGGGGACCCCTCCAACACCTATGTTAACAAAATTTGGGTGTCTTATGTATATTTCATGGTGGAAAAGGGACTTACTCCCCCAATGGGTGAGATGATTAACATTTTCTTGAAACAACAATTCTCTACCATAAAAAAGAAAACCAAAAATCATTGTTTTATGATGTCCTATCTTTTAGATGCCCTACTAGCCACTAGAAATGTCCCTAACATGAAGAATTGGTCACCTGAAGGTAGACCAACTATTTCTCATCACTATTCCCAATTACATATACTCAATTATAGAAACAATATATAATTCATTTGTGATTTTATATATCCATATATAGTAGAAGCCATCACATGGATCCCTATGGGTAGTGTCAACCCTCTAATCAAGAATTATGTGGAGATAATTGGGGATATCTAGTTATATCTAGAATACACTATAATTAGAATAAAAGGGACTCTAACTTAGCCACTCAAATTACCAGCCCATATGCCTAATAAATTGGTAGAGCAAGAGATAGCATACCAATTGCTCCATGATATAAATAGAGTATGAAAGAGCAAAAGGAAGGGGCTCCTTCACCCTTTTCCTTTGGCCATCAATACGACTATATTATAGAATTGGGATTATGTGGACACTATCTCCAAATATAGAGACTCCTTCAATTTACAGTTGGATGAGTTGAGGCAATGAGACCATTATGATAGGGTTATGAAGCATTTAAAATCAAAAACAATAAGAAAAACCTATAAACACTAATATGGTTTCCATGATGAAATGTATATCAGGGCCTCAAATTTCATAAAAGTATTAGCCATGATAAAGAAGCATAATATCAGGATTGAGGTTAAGTTGTCTAAAGATGACAAACTACTTTGTGAAATATGGTAGATGGGACCCATGTAATACCACTATTACTTGGACTCTCTTGTAGGCCCCCTTCTAGAATAGCCACAAGCAAAATTATAATAACCTCAAGTATAAGTTACATAAAAGTTTAAGAAGGAGAGATTAGAAGAAAGTCCAGGTGAAGGGGCATCATCTTCATCCCAACCTAATAGACCATAGTCCCTAATTGAATACATCAACATGATTATACTAGGTCCTAAGGAGATAGTGGAGGATACACTCAAAGTACTTGCTGATGCCTAAAGATCAAATAAAGAAGAGGAATAAGTATAAGGACCTCAAGTTCAAGTTGAACAAGTAGAAAAAGAAAAGGGGAACGATATTTATTTAGACCTATTTTTATTGGCACCCCTACAAAAGAAGAAGGCTGAGTTATCATTGGTCCTAGTTGGAAATAAGAAACCAAATTTAACCTTCACTCATCTTTTGAGTGAAGTTAACTTATTTAGTGATGAGAATCATATTCATCAGCCAATCATCCCTAAATGATTCCTATATGTAAAAATGAAAAAGATTCCAACCCTACAATATTCATGGGAACCAAGGTAGTCAACATCATTGTCCATGATGAGCTCATGCCATGGATAGTCACTCTAATTAAGGAAGAATAAGAAAGAAATATGATATCCCCTAGGGAGTCAAATTTCATTTAGGTGGACACTCTTACGGCCTCAAATATCACATAAATGGAGATTTTAGAACCCCCAAAGGTGACAAAATCATGATTCAATGTGTAATTTAACGTAGAGACTCTAGGACTAGAGAGGGTGACGACAAACAAAGCCATGGTTTGGGGTGAAGAACTCACTTTTCAAATAATTTGAACCATTTGTTGGCTTGACTCTAGTAGGGAGCTAGGGACCTAGTGAAGACCCAATCCATGAAGAGTGTATAGTTGGATTAGCTGATGCTCATTTAGTTTAGATAAAAGCAAGAATCAAAGGTATGTATCATAAAATAGAAAACCTACAAAAATAAAAGTAAAATCTCAAAAATCAAGTTGTTTTTTTAGTCCTTGATGAAATGATCAAGATTTTTGAGGCATATTTATATGATATGTTTGACTCCTTGAAGACAATGTAAAAAAGTCAGAGTCCACTAGCTCAGTAAGATGTAGTAGCCAAGGGTTTAATGTCCCAATGGAAGGATTCAAAAAATAAAATGAAGGAGGTAGTCAACATACTAGTTGAGGATCAAATTTTTTATTTCAAAACCATTAGTCTAGCCCGTTTAAACACAATCATGGGATTTATTGTTGATAAAATCTAATGTTTGGGTATATGGTCAAGGAACTTAGAGAGGCTCTTAAGAGATGATGAAGAGTTTCTAGATAGAATTGAACAACTTCTTGGAACCATGATTACTAAACCTACAAAATTCAGCCCCCTACACATTATTGTAGATGATGAATACAAGAACAAGGTCATCTTGGTCATGTAATAAGTAATAAGGAAGAGTCAAGGCAAGTCTAGGACTGACAACAATAGGGTCATGAATATGATCCTAACTATAGAGGAGAATATTTTTGATGCCAAGAGCATCAAAGAGGCCATGATAAGAAATGACAAGGATTTTAAAGACTTGGATGACCAAAAATATGAATGCCTCCTAGAGCCAACTATTAATTTAAAGCTAGTTGATCAACAACACTAAAAGGCCATGAGGATTCTTTAGTAATAGTAGGTTAGTCCTTCAGCACAAGGCCCACCAGATATCTAATAATATTATATTTTTTTGGAAACTTTGTAATATTAAAAAATAAAATATTATTTTCATAAAGGCATGTGAAAATGTGTTAGCACATTTGTCTATAGGTCAATCCACTTGGGAAAAGAGAAATTTAATTTAGAAAATTTATAAAAATGGATAGTTATCCTTACTTTTACACATTTTTAGCTAACATGACTGATCGATATAATACCTTAGCCTATTATAAAAGTAAATATTACCATTTGTAAAAGTAGGGAGTTCTAAGAGATAAAAACTATATTGTAACTATTGAGCAATTTAATACAAGCAGAGAATGTTGCAAAGTTTGTCCCAATCTATTTGTGTGAAGTACCATCATGTATTATCTCTCAATTGTCTATTATAAGTCTTAGATTTGAAATTTTTTTTAAAGAATTTTAGAAATGCATCTATAATACAAGGTTGTTAATTTATTCAAATACTAGATTAGCTGAATGTACTTAAGTTTAATTCATTTCATTTTAATTTGCATGAGGATGTGTTATGTTATCTTATTTCATCATTAAATCTTTAAAGTAAATCTAATTCCTACTTGTATTCATTCATATTATCCTCGAAAAATAGCATGGTGTGTAATGGGATTTGAGTATATGCTATTTCACTTTATACACTAGTTGAATGCATGCTCAATTAGAATTTAAACCTTGTCATAATGTTTGAGACAAATATTATCAATCACTTACTCTCTTTCCACCTTACATTTCCTTTTTCTTATTTTTTAACCAAATCACTCTATTTTAAATATCATTGTAAATATTCATTCAAGAGTAGTCTTAGATTAGAGTTTGATCATAATTAACCATTACTAACATAGATGTTGCATACCTTGCAAAGATTATTAAGGATCAAGGTGGATCCCAACCACCAATTAATATAAATGTTGTGGAATAGTCTGTGTGATTTGCCTCTATTTCATCAAGGATGATCTAATTATCACAACCTACGACTCATTATTTGAACTCCTTGAGTTATAAAATGAGAAGTGTTATTTAAACACTAAGAGAACCTATGATACACATAGAGGCATCAATAAGATGAAGCTCTACTAGCACTAGAAAGAGGGTAAATCTTTGTGAACTTATAGGATCTTCTCTAATTTTGGTGTGTTTTGATCAAATATTGGTGTTATCTTTACATATTTTCATAGTTATTTGCTCAAAAGTGTAAATATTATCAATATTCATGGTATTTGACCCATCTTTGTGCTCCCTTTAGAAAAAAATCAAAGTTCTTTGAAGATAGATGCTTAATTATAGTAAAGATAGCTTAAGATTTGAGAATACAAAGTATTTGAGGTTAGAATAGCTTATTTTGGTCAAAGATTGATATATATTTTACAAATTCAAGTTTATTTGAGCTTAGAAGTGTAAATATTGATCATATTTAAGCAATTGGACACATCTTTGAGCTAACTTAGTTAAATGTTGGCATCTTTTATTTTTATTTATATAAATATTTTTAAAAATTTGCTTAATGTTCAAGTTTGATCCTTTTTATTTTAAAAGGTTGATTTGATACATTATATTTTAAACAAGATCCAAAGTTCCCAAATTGGAATTGCCTAGAATTAGAATGAGATCACATTCAGAATCAAGAGAGCCTCTATTAGAACTAGAGATCCATAAGAAGGCTAGGTGAGACAAAGGCAAGCATAGATGTTCAAAGTCTTTTCCATATTCACCACTCTAAGGTACCTTTTCATTCAACCTTCATCAATGTATGGCATGGTTAGGTGATTCTTCCATCAATGTATTAGGTTTAGTGCATGATCTCCTCCATAATCTTGAGAAATATTTGTCAATATTTAGCCCAAATGGTGTTGTAACTACCAAAAAACACATTAAATCATTCATTGTTGCATTAAGATTATTAAATGTCATCCATGAAGATGTATCTTGTAGAATGTTTCCTTTTACATTTAAGGATGTTGTATATGAATGGTTACTTAATTTGCCTAATAATTACATTTCTAGTTGGAATGGTTTTAATAATGTCTTTATTGACCAATTTGGTAAGGTTATTAGTCCCTACATCCTATACCAATAAATTTCCACCATCAGAAGAGATGATAGCAAGTCCATAATGGAATTTAATGTTAGGTTTAAAATATGCATAACTGGACCATAGATCCCTACAAGATTGATAATGATTTGGCTTTAAAAATCTATAAAGATACAGTAGCTCCTATTACTTCTATTTTCTTAAAGAGAGCTCTCCTAGTAATAACCACCTTAGCCCATGCTTATTCTAAAGTAGTGATCATTAATGATCAAATGCAGCCCTAAAGACAAATGAACTACTCTATCCCAAATGTTAATACACATATTCCTACCTCGAATGTATTTCCCAATAACAATTAGAATAGGCTAGACTTAAATTAGATCCCAGTGCTAGGCCAATTACCCTTGATCCATGTTTCCCCTAATCAAAACTTAGGATTCTTAGGCCATGTTGCAACCAGATTTAGTCTAGATGATCAAAAGGCATTAGTATCAACCTTTAGTGCTAACCAAATTCATAAATATGAGACCCCAAAAATTGAGAATGACTCTATTTCAAATATGGTCCAAAAGCTTAGCACAGACTTTATTTAGTTACAAAAATAGGTTAGTCATATTGGTAAAAGATCAAGAAGGAACTTCTCTTTCCAAAGGTTTAATAAACCCAATAATAGGTTTTAGAATGATAGTTTTCATAAACATAAGAACAATGAATCATCTACTAATAATAAAAACATGGACTTTAATCTTATTGATATTGCATTAACAAATTATTGTAGAATTCATTGTATTTGTAAGCATGGAGAAATTGATTTCATTGATTTTTCTAAAGATTTTGAAGCCTTTCAGGAAAAGTTGGACCTTTTTAAGTAGTACCTAAAAAATATAATGGTGTAGTTACTTTAATATCCAAGCCTACTAACCAAACCTTCATGGTGGAAATGTTGATTTCCCCTTCTAAGAATATAATGAGATTGATGATAATCCTAAATAAGTTCATGCCTTCTATGAATTCATAAAATAAGACATATCCTCTAAGAAATATAAAATAGAGGAAACATTTGACTACTTCTACTCTTATGAATAACTTTGGCACTCTTCTAAACATTGTGTTGGATAATAACCCAAAGCCTCCAAAGGGAAGTACTTCTAAATAGAGTGTTGATACATTTATTCCTTCAAATAAAACTAGGTACAATATTGTAGAGGACATGAAGAAAATTAAATCTAGCATTACTTTGCATGAATCAACATAGATAACTAAGTAAATAGATATATTTCTATAATCCTTATCCAAGAAACCTAACAAGATGCCCAAGACTGATAATGTAAATGTAGCTATGTACAAAGCTAAGATAGAGTCCCCACCCTTCCTTATTATAGTCATAATGTTTGGTAAGAACTTACATAAATTTTTGCTAGATTTTGGTGCCTCTATAAATATTATGCCTATAGGTATTTTTAAGCAACTTGGTTTGACCCCCATTAAGTCTGATAGGGTTATCACCCAGTTAGACAAGTCTAGGGTCAAGGTGGTAGGAGAATTGTTAAATGTCCACATGTAATTAGCTACTGAGCCAAGAGTCTAACAATTCATATATATGTAAGTGGTGCATATCCCTAATGCCTATAGACTAATTTTAAGTAGAGAATGGACAAAAGCTTTAAATGGATATATATCCATAGACTATTCACATTGTTGGTTACCTTGGAAAGGATTTCCAAATCAAATCAAGGTGGAGAGAGAACCTAGAATGAAACATATGATCATGGAATACAATTTTGTCAATCAAAAGGTGAACATAGTTGACTCCTATTTTGGAGTTTATACTCTTTAAAATGCTAAAGTAAATAACTCTAAGCCTACTCATACTTTTCCTAGATTGTGGAAAATGCATTTTGATGGGGCTAGCTGTAAATCTAGTTCTAGGGTAGGAATTGTTATAAGTGACCATACTAGTAATAAATATCATGCTTCTTACAGGCTCTAGTTCCCATGTACCAACAACCTTATATAATATGAGGCTCTCATCCCTATACTACAATTTGCCATCAAGAAAAAAGTCAAGGAACTACTAGTTTATGGTGGCTCAGAATTAGTAGTCAATCAATTAAGAAGAAAATATTAATGTAAATTATCATACCTTAGGAGATATAAATTTAGTGTCTGGTATCTAGTTGAGTCTTTTTATGCCTTCAATATTATGTCTATCCCTAGGGAGTAAAATAAATCTACTAATGAACTATCTTCTACTATAGGTAATCTTATGCCTGACCAAGACTCACCAAATTAAGCATTGAGTAAATACCTTATCCTTCTATCCTAAACGATGTAAACAATCTATAGGTCTTTAGTGATGGCTAACAAATCCTAAATTTCATGGCCAATTCATGAGTATTTTAAACCTAGATCATATATGAGGCTAATGAAACCACCCTTGAGAATAAATTTGATGGCAAAGTCATTCAGCTAAACGAAAATAAGATCCTGAAGGGAATGATTGCTTTGGAAAAGTTGTTTGATCAAGATAAGCTAGCTGATTCCTCTAAGGTTCCTAAAGTGAGTGGAAAATATTACAATATAGTTGACATTGGACCTCAAGGTTTACCTTATCTAGTCAACATTAGGAAATCTTACACTAGGTTAAAAATAAAAAGGCCAAAGAACTATCGACAAAGTATAAAGATGTAATAGCTTGGTCATATGATGACTTGAATATTTTTTGTCCAAGGGTCATCACTCATACCATACCTCTTAGAGAGAATTGTAAACCTTTTAGGCAAAAGTAAGGGCCTGCGAATCTTATTTTGGAACCCATGATTTTCAAAGAAGTCAAGATATTATTGGATGTTATAATTGTATTTCCCATTAGACACTCTACCTAGGTTTCCAATTTGGTACTAGTAAAGAAAAATAATGGTGAAACTAGATAATGCATTGATTTTAGGAATATGAAAAAAGCATCCAAAAAGGATAATTATACTCTCCCATCTCTTGACCAAGTAATACAAATTATTTTTGGTTCATCCATAAAGTCTTTTCTTGATGGTTTTTTAGGGTACAATTAGGTGCTTGTAGATAAGGAAGATAGAATGAAGACAACATTCACAACTAAACAGGGCACCTTTGCATACAAAATAATGACTTTTGGACTTATAAATGTAGGATCCACTTTTCAAAGGGCCATGGACCATGCCTTTCAAGACTTAATTGGTAAGTGAATTATAATTTACATGGATGATCTAACTATTTTTTTAAGAACACGAAGGACCATTTCATGCATTTATAGCAAAGGTACAAAAGGTATGGAATTTCCCTCAACCCTAAAAAGATCATTTTTGTGTCACTAAGGGTAAATTTTTAGGCCATGTTATCACTAAAGATGGAATCTCCATAGATCCTAAAGAGTGTAAGCCATATCAAGGATATAACCTCCCAATAGTAAAAAAGAATTAAAATCCCTTTTTAGCAAGATAAATTTTGTGATAAAATTCATTTTTGGATTTGCATAAATTGTCAAACCATTTAATGATATGCTAAATAAGGATGATAAGTCTCATGGAATGAGGATTTAAACAAGGCCTTTGGGGACATCAAAAGGGCAATCGGTCAAGCTCTAATCTTGATAAGTCCATAGTTTCAAAGAATTTATTCCTTTACTCTTTTTCCTCCGAGCACACCATTATTCTTATTTTAACATAGAATATTGATGGGTATGATCATACAATTGATTTTATGAGAAATAAATTGAAAAATGATGAGTTAAATTATCCTTTAATTGATAAATAAGATTTTACATTTGTCAACTCTGTCAAGAAATTTAGGCACTACATTCTTAGGAATAAAGTGCATGCCATTATTCCAAATCTGAACACTAAGTTAATGTTAAGTTAGAATGAGCTTGGAGAATGAAGAGGCAATTGGTTGTCTATTCTTTAAGAATATGACATAGAGATAAAAATTTCAAAATTTTTAAGGTGCCAAGGCATAATCTAAATGTTACCAACACTAACCCCAAACTGAGCATTATGCAAGTTGATCATCAAAATTTTCAACCTAATGATTGGTATGATCCTATCATCCACTTAATGATTATTGGCACTTACCCTATAAGATTAACCAGGGAGCAAAAGAGAGCTCTAAGGCTCAAATAATCTCACTACCTGATCAAGAATGGAATCTTGTACTAGAAGAACTTTAAAGGTGTGTATCTAATATGTGTTTGCAAGGAAGAAACTACTAAGATAATAATCACTTTTCATGATAAATTAGAAAGTGAACACCCATATAGAATAACTATAGCTCATAAGATCCTTAGCGTTGGCTACTATTAGCCCACCATATTTAAATATTCTCATAAGCATGTAAGAGAGTGTCATTCATGCCAGATCTTCAACACAAAAGAAATAAAAGCAACAATGTCATTACAACTAGTAATGGTTGATAAACCCTTTATAAAATGGGGGATGGATTTCATTGGGGTAATCAAGCCCAACTCATCAAAAGGTCACAATTATGTTCTGACAACCACTGACTATTACACTATATGAACCAAATCAATAACCACCAAGCAATGTAGAAAAGAAGTGATCATTTTTTTGGAAGAAATCATATGTACTGAATTTAGGACTCTAGTCTCTTTGGTATGTGACAATGGGTCAACATTCATATCCATAAAACTGATAGAATATGCATATGATAATAATATTATTCTCAAGTTTTCATCTAGCCATTATCCTCAAGGTAATGGAGTATCTAAGTCAATGGAAAAAAACTTGATGAAAGAAATTAAGAAGTCCACTATAGACAAACCTATAACTTGGCATAAGCTTCTCAAATATTCCCTTTAGGAAGATAGAACAAGAGTCAAGTAGGCCCTTAAATCATCTCCCTTCTCATTGGTATATGGCCAAGAACCCATATTTTCCATCACACTTAAGATACAACTTACAAGTTTATGCAATAATATATGGAGGAAGACCAAGAACTTACAAACTCAAGGCTACTTGACATTATTTAGGCATGAGAAGAAACTTTTGATAAATTTAGCAAGCACTAGACTACAATAAAAAGGTGGTTTGACAAGTGATCAAAGATAAAGGTATTCTAGAAAGGAGACTTACTTCTTATTTGGGAAAAAACATATAAACCCAAGGTTAAGCATGTCAAGTTCTTCCTCTATGGATTGGCCCCTATCAGATTGTAAATATATTTAAAAATAACACCTTCAAACTGAAAGACCTACAAGGAGTAAAATTCACATTGCCCACCAATGGGCAGTATCTCAATCATTACTTCTCTATTGCTCCCCCTAAGATCTTCATGGAGTAAATATATAAGAATGGTTAGAATTAGTGTAGGTAAGCTAGTTTAGTTTCTTTTTTTGTCCCTTTTCCTTATTATCCCTTATTTGTACATAAGTTTATATATATTTACTTGTTTTTTCTTTAATTTTTGTTGTGTGTTTCCTTCATGTTATTTTGTTCCTTGTGTCTAATAAGTCTTTTTGGGATAGCCCTCATCTCAAAGTTCATTTGGTTCACTTAAAAACTCCAAAAGTTCAAAATGCAATTATGAACCTTATGCATATGCTGACCATGGATTTGAGATATGAACTTGATGTTATAATTTAAATAAATTAGTGAGGACTTATAGATAGGTTAACTATTATGTAAGACTTTAAACATTGTCTTGACCTGAACTTGATTTTAAGAAGATTGTACATGTAGAATGAAAGCTTACTCTATTAAGGCATAGTCATGCTTGAACTTAATAAGCATCCTTGCCTAGGACAAAGGTTGTAACCATAGGTGATTATCTAAAGATCAAACACTTGACCAAATCCTTGAACATGGCTACCCTAGTTCCCAACCTTTGTTGAAAAGCCTAAAAGACCTAAAAATACAAAAAATAAGAACTTATTACCAAATCAAAATATTTTCAAGTGAAGGTGATTCTGGTTATTACTACCAAGGTTATGGATGCCTAGGTGGTAGTGGAGCAAGACCATGAGTGGAGCCAAAGGCATCTCTATTGGGGTTATGGATGCCTAGATAGCAGTAGAGTAATGCCCAATCCTTTCCTAAACTAGCAATAGAGTAATGAATATATAAACATAATCCAAGTCAATGTTAATGATTAAAGGCATGAAACCTAGAAGTTATCCCTTGAATCCCATGGAAAACACTAAGTGGAATCAAATAACACACATAACATGGCTATGTTTTGATTTTTGATCCTAATTCTACATGTACAAGGTTTGTTTCAACCATGAATTGATATTTATAATGGCATTGATCAAGTAGAATAAGTGACCTAGTTATTTTTTTAAACTAGAGTCTCTAATTTCTAACATATTGTTATCTTTCCCTCAAAAGTCACCATTTTTTGAGATCAACATACCCCATTTTTGAAAAATAGGGATCCTTATTAAAACTTTGAGCCTTAACACTAAAAAAATTGACATGTTTTACACATTACTAGAATTTGAAGATCATCCACGCTTGATAAGTTCAACCTATTTTGTTCATGGTTGTGCTTTAACCTTACCTAATGTGGCTAAAAATGGATCTTCATTTTTTAATTTTAGGTTTCATGGGACCCTCATGTAATAGATACACTTGGAGTTTTCAAATTAATATTATTCATGATTTTACTATCCTTTCATTTGTAAGAAATCAAAGTTGAATTCACGTTTTGAGTCCTTCCTTTAAAAAACCCTAGATTAGATCCTTGGTTCTAATCCAATTTGGATGGAGAAAATTTGGTGGGAACATTTTAAACATGTTTTAAAACTAATCCTAAATTTTATTTTAAGGCTTGGTCATGTTTTTAAACACAACCAAACCTCAGTCTAAAATCTTAGGTTTAGTTTTTTTATTCCAAACCCCTTTGGCTCCCCTTTAATTGTAAATAGGGTCTAACTTTTATGTTTGTAGGGACATTTTATTTTCCCAACTTAGTCTCACTTTATGTCACATGGTATTAATTATTATGAACTTGGACTAAGGTCTTAGTCTTAAGGGCCCATTTATATTTGTCAACATGAATTAGACCTTAGTATTAAGACCTTATCCTAAGTCCCCACATTAACTAGACCTAACTTAAGTATTTTGCCTCTTTGTAAGATTGACAACTTTTTCTTTGTTAAGACTAGATGATTAGATGGAGTGAAGGAGGCCCAAAAAATATAATGCCTTGATCCATCAAATAAATGGTGTACATCTACTTGGATCAAGATAAATGGGCCATGCTTAAGTGGAGTTCAAATATCTGACAACATGGAACTAATATCAAAGCTTAAAAGGGAACCCTTTTATTAAACAAAAACTTAGCCCAAGTTTTACCCTAAGGTTGTAGTTATATTTATTAATACAATAAAACCTTAGGATAAAACCTATGTTAAGGTTTTAATCATTCAAAAATCCCTTTTATTCAAAGGCTTAAGACTCATGTGGTAATTTGATCTCATTTATATATATCCCCAACCTCAATCCATTTTTTATCATAGGAACCAATCATATGCAAGTATCTAGATCAAGATCAATAATCCATAGCTGCTCACATGAAATAGATCTAATGGATTGAACACAATGATATAATGTCATAGACCCATAAAAGTCCCATGGGGATGACAAGTGTCACCATGTCATGAACTTAGATGTTGATCGATGGTTTATGGGTCCTTCCCAAGATTAGTAGGATCAAAGCTTAGGACCCTAAGACATTGTCATGTGACACTCTCACATTTAACCTTAACGTTAAAAAGGCCCATGTATCAAAATATAGACTCAACCTAAGTTTTTACCCTAAGGTTTATTGTATTTTTTAATACAATGAAACCTTAAGCTAAAACCTTAGATTATCACTATAATATTTGAAGGGTACTATTTTATTATGCTTTGAGGATTTGGGCTTACAACTTAGTCTAATTTTCATACATGAACCTAAGCTAACTCAATTTTATTCATGATTTTAGGAACTAATGGTGTGCATCCACTTGGATCATGATTGATAGTATGTGCTTACTCACAAAAGTTGATTAGATGGATTGTATCAGAGTTAATATTTATGGATACTAATTAACTCATGAGATTAAATTTAACATTCTCATGAACATCATTTATTAATATGAGGTTGTCATTTATGTCCATGAGGCTGTCAAATTCAAGCTCATCAACCACCTTGCTTAGATAAATGAATCTGCTTTAAAACATTACTAAAGCTTGTTACTTATGATGTGAATCAATGGGACCCCATTTATAAAATACAAAAATGCTTAGGTTATTTGAGCCTCAATGGTAAAATGATCTTATAGTTTAATATTTGTATACATAGACTTAATCTAAGTCTATATCTTAAGGTTATAATTTTTTTACCATAATAAACCTTAGGCTAAACGCTTATATTATGTTTTATTTTAACAAGAGGTCCCATTACCATAAAAATAGCTGAATGAATTTAACCTAAATTTGTATCAGATTTATTAATATGATAAAACCCTAAGTTAAATCCTTAAATTAGGTCCATTTATCATATAAGGAGGGGGCCCTTTATATTATTTTTTGGGACTTAACTTAAATACTTTCACCTAAAGTTTATATCATGTTTATTAACATGAAATAAAATTTAACCTAAAGTCTTTAGCCTATGTTCCCTTTTATATCTTGATGCTAATTAAGTTTTTTCACCTTTGTAGGATCAATGGCTCATGGTTAATTAGATCACATTGATTTCACAAAGTATAATCAACATGAACTATTCAATGGAACCTCCAAAGGACCATGGGTCTAACATGTGGAAAATGCAAGTCCCCTATGTGACTGGTAGGGTGTAGAACCAAGAAGGTCCCCAAAGATGCCAAGTGGAGTTTGTATGGAGCCCAAGCTAGACAAGGACCAATAGTGTGAAAGTCCCAAGATCACGATCAATGACCCACATTGATTCATGCATAGAGATCCAAAAATGTGATACAAAGCAAATATTTAAAAAGACAATGGATAGTGATTTAAAAACATTAATGAAAATGCCATGAAATTTTCTAGATGGATTCCATATAGATTCCACACAAGCATAAAATGATAAAATTAAAGATTTTGTGGGCACAAAAAGGCATAGGTATAAAGGCAGGGGTCTAAATCAAATCTAAGGCACAAATTTTCCAAAGATTTAGCAACCATCAAAATTAAAGCTATAAAAAATCCATAGACTTCATAAAAAACCTTAATTTGATCCCAAATCAATCATAGTTAAGCTGAAGAGAGCCCTGTTTCCATCTAGATGAGTGCAAACTAATCCAAAGACAATTTATAGGCTACTAGTGAGTAATTTTCAAAACTCAAAATCATGATGGCTCAAAAACAAGAATAAAAGGAGGACATAGAATTGTACTTAACCTTAGACATGGAAGTAAGGATCTTCAAGAACATAGAATTTAGTGTTATATCATTAAATACTAGGGATAGAAATTGATCCAGACTTTTTTAGACTATTAAAGAGATGAAAACCATCACAAGGGAAGAGCAAAATAATGCTACAATCAACCAAAGATATAATGACCTGGTCTCCATTCAAATGACTCATCTAAAGGTAGAAAAATCTAAGGTATTACACTATATCGATGTCATTACTCCTATTTTCAAGGATTGAAAGATTGATCAGGACATGATAGTGCATAAATGTAGTTTTAAAAGAGTAGCATATATCACCCCTCTTGCATTTGAAAGTTATTAAAATATGTGTAAGCCTTAGGTGTATTTTCCCACAATTAGAGAATGGTCAAGTAAAAATGACATGAAAACCATCCTTACCCCATGATTATACCAAATAACCCATGTATTCATATACCCCACTAGTAAAATCCCAATTGCCTAGTTTAGGGAGGGAATTAGAATAATCATGACACTATTGAATAGATTGTCCAAGGCCCCCTCCATCACCTATGTCAATAAAATCTAGGTGTCTTATGTATATTTCATACTAGAAAAGGGACTCACTCCCCTAATAGGTGAGATGATCAACATTTTTTTGGAACAATAATTATTTACCATAAAGAATAAAACCAACATCCCTTTCTTTATGATGTCTTATCTTTTAGGTTCCCTACTAGCCAACTCCAAAATCTTTGACATGAAGAATTGGTCAAGTAAAGATAGACCAACTATTTCTGATCACTATTAAAAATTAGATATATTCAATTATAGACACAATATATAATTCATTTATGATTGTGTATATTCATTTTTAGTAGAAGCCATCACAAGGATCCCTATGGGAAAGGTCAGCCCTGTAATCAAGACATATGTGGAGCCAATTGGGTATATCTAGTTATATCTAGACTACACTATAATAAGACTAGAAGGGACCTTGACTTAGCCATTCAAATTACTAGTCCATGTGGCTAATAAATTGGTAGAGAAGTAAATAACATATTATTATTTTATGTTATAGATGGAGTATGCAAGATGAAAAAGGACTCATCCACCCTTTTCCTTTGGCCATCAATAGGAATATATTATATAATTAGAATCAGGTGGACACTATCTCTAGACACAAAGACTCCTTAAATTTAAAATTGGATGAGTAGAGGCAATGGGACCCTTATGCTAGGGTTATGAGGCATTTTAAATCAAAATAATAAGCAATACCTATAAACACCAACCTAGTGTCCATGACACAATGTATATCAGGGCCTCTAATTTAACATAAGTATTGGTTAGGATAAAGAATCACAATATCAAGCTTGAGGATCTATTGTCTAGAGATAGGAAACCACTTGGTGAAATATGGTAGATGGGACCCATGCAATACCACTTGTTACCTAGACCCTCTCTTATTCCCCCTCTAAAACAACATGGAGAAGAAGTACAATGATCTTAAGTATAAGTTGCATAAAAGTCCAAGAAGGAGATATTGGAAGACACACCTAGTGAAGGGGCATCATCTTCAACCCAACCTAATAGACCAAAGTCCCCAATTGATTACATCAACATGATTGCACTAGGCCATGAGGAGATGGTGGAGGATGTACTTAATGTACTTATTGATGCCTATAGATCAGATGAAGAAGAAGAACAAGTAGAAGGACCTCAAGCTAAATATGAATAAGTAGAAAAGGAAAAGGGGAAAGATATTGCTTTGTACCTAGTGCTAGTGGCACACCTACAAAAGAGGAAGGTTGAGTTAATATTGGTCATAGGTGGAAAGAAGAAAATAAAGTTAACTTCACTCATCCTTTGAGTGAAGTTAGCTTATTCAATGATGAGAATACTATTCATGGTCTATTCATCCCTGAATGTTTCTTATATGAAAAATTGTAAAAGATTCCAACACTACACCATTCATGGGCCATAAGCAAGGTAGTCAACATCACTATCCATGATGAGCTCAAGCCATGAATAGTTACTCTGATCAAGGAAGAATAAGAAATAAAGATGACATCCCTTGGGGAGTCAAGTGGCATTCAAGTGGACACTCTTAGTGCCTAAAATAGTACATAAGTAGAGATTATATAACCCTTAAAGGTGATAGAATCATTATTCATTATGTAATTCAACCACCCAGAGACTATAGGATTGGAAAGGGTGACAACAAAGAAATCCATGGTTGGGAGTGAAGAGCTCACTTTTCATATAATTGAACCATTTGTTGTATTGACTCTAGTAAGGGGCCAAGGATCTGATGAAGACCCAATCCATGAAGAGGATATAGTTGAATTATCTGATGCTCATTTATCTCAACTAAAATTAGGCATCAAAGGCATGTATCAAAAATAGAGAACCTGTAGAAACAAAAGGAAAATCTTGAGAATAAGGTTTTTTTATTAGTACTTGATGAAATGATCAAGAAGTTTGAGTCATCTTTCTATGATATGTTTGACTCTTTGAAGACAATGAAGGAAAGACAGAGTCCACTAGCCTAGCAAGATGCAGTAGGCAAGGGTTTAATACCCCAATGGTAGGATTTAAAGAATAAAAAGGAGCTAGTCAACATACTAGTTGAAGATTGAATTATTGGTTTCAAAACCATTATTTTATCCCATTTAAACACAATCATGGGATTCATTATTAACAAAATCCAAGGTTTGGGATATTTTTAAGGAACTTAGAGAGGCTTCTAAGAGATAATGAAGAGCTACTAGATATAATTGAATAACTCCTTGGAACCATGATTATTAAACCTACAAAATAAAACCCCCTATGAATCATTATAGATGATGAATACAAGTATAGGGTCACCTTGTTCATGAAAGAAGTAAGAATCAAGAGTTAAGGCTAGTCTAGTATTGAAAATAATAGGGTCATGAATAGGATCCTAATTGTAGAAGAGAATATTTCTAAGGCCAAGAGCCTCAAAGAAGCCATGACAAGAAATGATAGAGATTTTGAAAACTTGGTTGACTAGGAAGATGAATGCCTCTTAGAGCCAACTATAAATTTAAATCTAGTTGATGAAAAACACCAAAAGGCCATGAGGATTGTTAAACAATAACATGGTATTATTTCAACATAGGGCCCACTAGATAGCTATTAATATTCTATTTTATTGGAAAATTTGTAATATTCAAAAATGGAATATTCTTTTTTTAAAGGCATGTGCAAATTTGTTAGCACATTTTCCTATAGGTCAATCCACTTGGGAAAAGAGAAATG